>CM054158.1:31626760-31699260 GCA_028751875.1 Rapana venosa
CAAAAACTTCTGTAACCCTACTAAATTTTAATGTTGGTAGTCTCTAAAGTAGTCGTAGTGGTGGCACAGGGTCACATCCCATCACAAAAAGCACAAATTATGGATGTGTGTGTGTGGGGGTGGGGGGGTGGAGGTGGGATGTACCCATTGCTCTCAACTGTCGAACCTTGGCAGACCGGAGACCTATTTTATTTTCCTTCTTGCTATTTTCATTATCGACATATCTGTTCGTTTCTGCCATTGCAGTTTCAAAGCAAAAGTGTGGTAATAATGAGAAAACAGTCAAAAGGCATCGTTTTCAGGCATCTATGCCGCAGACCGGCTGGGAGGTCAAATTTCTCCACAGTCCGTGTGTGTAGCACAGGTCAGGAATGTGCCATGTAGCACATTATTTTCAGGCTCACTCTTCTCCCTAACTGCAGCATTTCCTTCCTTCTCTTCCTCGTAAGCGTTTAATATCGGACTCACTTAACAATTCTCGTTCAAATGTTTCTACTTCCAAGACAATAACATTCAATTTATCGTCTTGCTAATCAGATGAATCGTCTGCTACTAAAGAAAACGCCATTTTTTTCCGCCACGCTGCACTATTGAAAAGCGTTCCGGTTGCTGGCTGTTATTTCTTCCTTCCCTCCCCACTACACGCATGTTAGGGGTCTAAATTTATCACTGGCACACTCTGACACCCTCCCTGCATCGCCCCACCAATTTTCAGACACATAGTGTGAAAACCACCAGATCTGTGTGTGATGGAAAAGTACTGCCCACGTGGGCAGCACCAACTGTCGGCTGCGGTCATATTGGAATCTAGCGGCAGCTGCCGTTACTGTCGGCTGCGGCTGGATCGGGGACAAGAGGGTTAATTAATGCATCTTGACTGCATGCTGCCCTCTATCTTGCTATGTACACATTTTTACCATTTTTATCAGGAGAGAAAACTCTTCAACTTTCTTACAATACACACAGCGTCAATGTCATACATATCTGACAGCAATATCCTCAGAGAACTTTATCAACACAGTGCTATCAGATGCAGCACCATTTAAACTGTATAGAAAAAAAGACGATAAATGGTAGAACCATACCTTGCATGGACCAAGTTAAAGTAGACTTTAAGTCCTGCTGATGGTAAGACTGCAGATCTGGTGATGTTGAAGTCGTGGCAATGAAGACTAAACTCATGGTAATGATGAAGACTGAAGTCCTGGTGATGATGAAGACTGGAGTCTTGGCAATGATGCAGACTAAAGTCCTGGTGATGATGAAGACTGAAGTCCTGGTGATGATGAAGACTGAAGTCCTGGTGATGATGAAGACTGGAGTCCTGGCGATGATGCAGACTGACGTCCTGGCGATGATGCAGACTGAAGTCCTGGTGATGATGCAGACTGAAGTCCTGGCAATGATGCAAACTGAAGTTAAGGCAGCAATTCAGACTAAAGTCCTGGCAATAATCAAATTTAGGCGATGGTGAAGTTCTTGTGATGATGAACTTCTGTACAAGACACAAAAAGGAATACTGTATTATCTCAAAAGAGAACCTGGAGTCACTCAAAGAGCAAGACAAACTTTGTCAAGAAATCTTTTTCTTCTTTAGTCAAAAAGGAAGAATCAAGTCATCACATAACAACACAGAATAACATTAATGCATCATGACCATGCAGCCTACTTTCGTGCTACAAATTTGCACAATTTTAGTCACAACATTTAAGAAGGAAGGTGGCAGTATGGTTAGATAGTCACTTGTCTAACAAGTAAACTGTGAAGTACTGGGTTCAATTCCCAGCCTTGCCCTTTCTTCCCAGTCTGATGGAAAAATTTAATTGAACATCAAGTCTTTTCAAGGAGACTAAATCAGTTGGACCTAAGTGCTTACAGACTTGTGCAAGTCAAAAGAACCCATGACAGTTGGAAATAGGAAAGAGCAGGGAGGTTCCTCCAAACTGTCATGGCAAAAATAACAAGTTCAATTCCCAACAGCATCCCCAAAGTCAGAATGTGGCTACCTCAATGGTGGGAGAAAAAAACCCAGTCACATATGCAAAAAAAAATCTTACCATTGGTAAACCTTGAAGCTCTAGCACATAAAATAAAAAATCAGAAAACGTCTCTTCATAGAGAACTCCTCAACCTGTTCACAATATACACAGCTTCAATTTGACAAATGTTCAACAGAAGTGTCATCTGGGCACTTAAATCAACAGGGGGGTATTTAATCCAATTGAATTAAAATAATCTATATAAAGAATGAAGAGCATAGGTGACACAACCATACCTTGAAGGGAACCAATGAAAGTTGACTTTTGAAGTCCTGGCAATGAAGAAATCCTTGCAGTAGTTGTCCTTGCAGTGACGAGATTCTTGCAGCGATTTAGAAGCCCTTACAATGAAGACATCCTAGCAATGAAAGAAGTCCTGGCGTGATGAAACTTGTCCTTCAGTGAGAAGCTTTATGCGTACTGAAAAAAGGCTTTACAATGAAAGAACCCCTTTGCAATGAAATCCTGCAGTGATGAAAGACATTATTGCTGTGTTGTGTGAAAGACGTACTTGCAGTGTTGAAAACATACTTGCAGTGATGAAGATGTACTTGCAATGATGAGAAAGTCCTTTCAGCATTGAGTCCTTGTGGCGATGAAGAAGTCCTGACCTGTGACAAAGAAGACCTTGTAGAGATGAAAAGCATCCTCTTTGTGATGATGCAGTCCTTGAAGCAATGAAGAAGTTCTTGCAGCGACGAAGAAATTGCTGGGGCCTCCAACCACCTTTTCTTTTCCCCTTTTTTGTTATTTTTTTTCTTTTCTTTTTTCTGTGGGGCCTCCAACCACCTTTTCTTTTCCCCTTTTTTGTTATTTTTTTCTTTTCTTCTTTTGTGGGTAGTCTCGAACCACCTTATCTTTTCCCCTTTTTGTTATTTTTTTTTCTTTTTTCTGGTGGGGCCTCCAACCACCTTTTTCTTTTCCCCTTTTTTGTTATTTTTTTCTTGTTTCTTTTTTGTGTGGGGCCTCCTAACCACCTTTTCTTTTCCCTTTTTTGTCTTTTTTTTTTTTGTGGGAGCCTCCAACCACCTTTTCTTTTCCCTTTTTTGTTATTTGTTTTTTTTTCTTTTTTGTGTGGGGCGCTCAACCACCTTTTTTTTCCTTTTTTGTCTTTTCTTTTTTTGTGGGGCCTCCAACCACCTTTTCTTTTCCCCTTTTTTTGTTATTTTTTTTCCCTTTTCTTTTTTGTGTGGGGCTCCAACCACCTTTTTTTTTTTTTTTTTTTTCTTTTTTTTTTTCCCCTTTTTTGTCTTTTCTTTTTTGTGTGGGGGCCTCCAACCCCTTATCTTTTCCCCTATTTTTTTTTTCCTTTCTTTTTTTCTGTGGGGCTCCAACACCTTTTCTTTTCCCTTTCTTTTTATTTTTATCTTTCTTTTATTTCTGTGGAGCCTCGAACACTTTTCTTTTCCCCTTTCTTTTTTCTTTTTTTTGTGGAGCTGTTGGGGACTCCAACCCCTTTTCTTTGCCCTTTTTTGATAGTTTTTCCTGTTCTTTGTATTTTGTGTAGGGGCATTGCCTTCAAGGAGAACAGTTAAACTTGGACTTCCGAAGTCCTGGCAATGACTGATGTCTTTGCCCATGTAGAAGTCCTTGCAAAGATGAAGTCTATGTTTGTTGTGGGAAAGTCTTGCCGCGAACAAGGAAGTTTTTGTGGTGTGTGAAGTTTTCTCTGGCATGGAAAAGTCTTGTGACATTTTGAAAGTCCTTGAAGCATTGAAGAAGTTCTTTGTGGTGATGAAGAAGTCCTTGCAGTGATGAAGAAGTCCCTGTGGTGATGAAGAAATTCTTGTGTTGATGTGGAAGTCCTTGAGGCAAGGGAGAAGTCCTTGCAGTGGTGAAGAAGTCCTTGTGGTGATGAAGAAGTCCATGCAGTGATGAAGAAGTCCCTGTGGTGATGAAAAAGTCCTTGCGTTGATGGAGAAGTCCTTGTGGTGATGATGAAATTCTTGTGGTGATGTGGAAGTCCTTGAGGCAATGAAGAAGTCCTTGCCATCAAGAAATTCTGGTGGAGATGAAGACCTGTAAAGACAGGAATGGGAATACATCAAGCAAAACATATAGCTTGTGAAGGTCATGTGCAGGCCATTAACAATAAATGAACAAAAGAAATCCAAAAAAAGAAACAAATCATCAAAAATAAAATCCCTCAATTGTTTAGTAAGATATACAGGAATGTGACTGTAACAAATCTCCAAGAGCCATGTCTTTAGAGAACTGTATCAACTTGGGTGTCAGATCCATGACAGGCATCTTGGTGAATTAAGGGGGTTTTAGGATTAAGGATTTTTGGGTGGATTTTTGTTGTTGGTGCCGAATCTCCCAGGTCAACTTAAATGCAGGAGAACTGCCAGTGCCCTTTATTCCCTTCATGTATACATGCATGCAGAATATCCATTTGCACTGAATGATTCCATAATCATGTCACTTCCGGTGGGGTTAAAGGAAATATGAACATTACCCAGCATGCATTCTGTACAAAAAAAAAAGCTGGCTCTGAAGCTGGAATGTGTTGGCAGAAGCACCGGTGAAGACATCCTGCAAAAATCACAAGCACAGAGGAAGACAGGCATTACCACACCCACACCTAAAGAAACTCAGAAAGGAGACAGACAGACGACAGGACAGACAGACAGACAGTGAGGACAGAGAATGAATCAGACCCCGTAGAGGTTCTTAAAACTAATTTTGGATGAAAAATGATTAAGAATGGGTGTTTATACCTTTCAGGGATACAAGTAAAAGCTGACTTCTGAAGTCCTGGTGATGGTGAAAGAAGTGTAAAAAGGTCCGGCTTTGAAGAAGTCCAGATGGGTGTGGTAGTACATGGCAATGACGATATTCAGGTATTGATGAAAGGTCTTGGTGTTGATGAAGTCCTGGTGTTGCTGAATTCTGGTGTTGATGAAGTCTTGGTGTTGTGAAAAAAGGTGGAAAACAGTGATGGTTTTGAATGTGAAGTCCTGAGGGTGATGTAGTTCAGGCAATAAAATCCTGCTGTTGATGAAGTCCGGTTGTTGATGAAGTCCTGTGTTGATGAAGTCTGATGTAGATGAAGTCTTGATGTTGATGACGTCCTGATATTGATGAAGTCCTGATGTTGATGAAATCCTGATGTCGATGAAGGCCTGGTGTTGATGAAGTCCTGATGTTGATGAAGTCCTGGTGTTGATGAAGTCCTGATGTTGATGAAGTCCTGATGTTGATGAAGTCCTAGCGTTGATGAAGTCCTGATGTTGATGAAGTCCTGACATTGACGAAGTCCTGATGTGGATGAAGTCCTGATATTGATGAAGTCCTGATGTTGATAAAGTCCTGATGTTGATGAAGTCCTGAGGATGATGTAGTTCAGATGATATTGAAAGTTCTTGAGATGATGAGATTCTGTCAAAAAACACAAATAAGAATACATTATAATCTCAAAACAGTAAGTAGCCTATCAGAAAGGAAATTAGAAAGAAAAAAATTAACATGCAGAAAGAAGAAACAATTCAACACAGAACATTCTACATTAACGCATCACAATTTTATGCTGCTGACTTTTCTTTTCTTTTTCTTTTTTTTTTTTGGGGGGGGGGGGGGTCTGCCTCATCTTCTATGACATTCCTGTCCTCCTATTCCCACACCACTCATTTCAATATCCCCACCCCAGCCATACCCAGATTCGTGTTGTCACATCCTCAGGGTCTGAAGTCCACAGGAAGTCCAGGAATGTCAGGCCACTGTGGGGGCCCACTAACCAGGAGAGGGCCCTTGCAGTTGCTGCAGGGTCACTTCTGTGGTTTTCAGTAGTGCCTGTTTCTGAGTTTACACAGGACACCCCTACCACGACAGGATTAACCTCAGTCAGACAGCCTGGTTGACGCTGGCGATATATTATGATAGTAAGCGTTAGAGTTCTAATGCTGGTCAAAATAGTTCAAAGCGAGCACTTCCATAGAAGATCATTTTGTCTTCCTCATTATCACTTGATCATCATGCATATTATAATGTGTGCGTGTTTTTATTCAGTAACATTTCTGTCTCTAGAAAAACTTATACTCAACTTGTTTAGATTATTCACAGCACTGTTGTCATTAAACCTACAAGAGACGTGTTGTCAAGGTACTTTATTCACAGTGGTGTGTCGATCCAATACAAATAAATTGTATAAATAATGAAGAAGAAAGGCAACAAACAATACCTTTTAAAAGAGAACCAGTAAAGAGGATTTCTGAAGTCCTGGCAATGGAAGGGGCCCTTTAAAATGAATGATAGTTTTTGCAATGAAGACAGTCTTTGTGCAGTGGAGAAGTTTTGTGATGATTGAAGAGGTCCGCAGTGAAGATGTCCTGATGAGGTTGACAGTCCTTGCAATCTGAGTCTTTGGAGTAATGAAGTGAAGTCCTTGCAGTGATGAAAAAGTCTTGTGATCAAGAAATTCTGGCAAAGAGAAGACTGGAATCATACAAAACAGGAGAATACGGTATCTCAAAATATGCAATTCCCTGTGGGTGTTGATCAAACCATTTATAAAATGTAAACAATTTAAAATAACATCAAGAAGAAGATACAAATCATCACACAGATAATACAGGGTACCATTAATGCAGCTTGGACGTCATGCTGCCCTCTACTTACTACACATTTTTATCAGGAGAGAAAGAAAAACTCTTCAATTTTCTTACAATAACAAAGTGTCAATGTCATACTAACATGACATCAGTTTCCTTAGAGAGCTTTATCATACAGTGCTATCAGATGCAGTAACGTTTACCACCGATAGAAAAATCAGCAGGATAAATGGCAGAACCATTCTGGCAGGGAGCGAGTTCAAGTAGACTTTCAGTCTGGTGATGATTGTAAGACTGCAGTTCTGGTGATGTTGAAAAGTTCATGGCATGATTAAGACTTGATCTTTGGTGTTGATAAAGACTGAAGACCAGTTAGTGATGAGGGACTGAGGTCCTGGTGATGATGAAGATGAAGATAGGCAGTTGTGAGTCAGACTCATGTCTCTAGCAATGATCAAATTTGGGCGATGGTGTGAAGTTTTTTGATGTTGAACTTCTGTACAGACACAAAAAGGAATCAGTATTATCTCAAAAGACAACCTGGAGTAATCAAAGGCAAGACGTAAAGTTGGTCAAGAAATCTTTTTTTTCCTTTTAGTCAAAAAGGAAGAATCAAGTCAAACTTAAAAACACAGAATAACATTAATGCATCTATGACCATGCAGCCTACTTTCGTGCTACAAATTTGTACAAATTTTAGTCAGAACATTTAAGAAAGTGGTGCAGTATGGTTGGACGGTCACCTACCTAACAAGTAAACTGTCAAGTAATGCATTTAATTCCCAGCCTTGCCCTTTCTTCCAGTTTGATGGAAAAATTTTTAATGAACGGAAGGCTTTCCCAAGGAGATAAATCAGTTCGAACCTAAGTGTTACAGACTTGTGAAAGTCAAAAGAACCCACAACAGTTGAAATCAGGAAAGAGAAAGGAGGTTCCCCCAAACTGTCATGGCAAAAATAATAATAATAATAATAATAATATTGTATGGAATTTATATAGTGCTGAATCTTGTATAGCAACAAATCAAAGTGCTCAGATTTTCAAAAATAACAAGTTCAATTCCCAACAACATCCCCAAAGTCAAAATGTGGCTACCTCAATAGTGGAAGAAAAAACCCCAGTCACATATGCAAAAAAAAATCTTACCATGGTAAACCTTGAAGCTCTAGCACATAACAAAAAAAATCTAGAAAACGTCTCTTCATAGAGAACTCCTCAACCTGTTGACAATATACACAGCTTCAATGTGACAAATGTTCAACAGAGTGTCATTGCGGCACTTAAATCAACAGGCGGGTATTTAATCCAATTGAAATTAAAATCATTTGTATAAAGAATGAAGAGCATAGGCGACAAAACAATACCTTGAAGGGAATCAATGAATGTTGACTTTTGAAGTCCTGGCAATGAAGAAGTCCTTGCAGTAGTTGTCCTTGCAGTGATGAGATTCTAACAGCGATTTAGAAGCCCTTACAATGAAGACATCCTGGCAATGAAGACATCCTGGCAATGAAGACATCCTGGCAATGAAGAAGTCCTGGCAGTGTTGAACTTGTCCTTGCAGTGAGATTCCTGCCGACTGAAAAGTCTTGACCCAATGCGAAGACATCCCTTCATGATGTCCTTTGCAGTGTTGAAGAAGTACTTGCAGTGATATAAAAGAACATACTTGCAGCTGTTGAAGACATACTTGCACTGATGCAGACATACTTGCAGTGGTGAAGACATACTTGCAGTGTTGAAGACATACTTGCACTGATAAAGACATACTTGCAGTGTTGAAAACATACTTGCAGTGATGAAGACGTACTTGCAGTGATGAGGAAGTCCTTTCAGCAACAAGTCCTTGTGGTGATGAAGTCCTGGCCAGTGACAAATAGGTCCTTGGAGAGATGAAAAGCATACTCTTTGTGGTGATGAAGTCCTGGCCAGTGACAAATAGGTCCTTGGAGAGATGAAAAGCATCCTCTTTGCAATGATGAAGTCCTTGCAGCAATGAAGAAGTTCTTGCAGCGACAAAGAAATTGCTGGGGCCGCCAACCACCTTTTCTTTTCCCCTTTTATGTTATTTTTTTTCTTTTCTTTTTTGTGTGGGGCCCCCAACCACCTTTTCTTTTCCCCTTTTATGTTATTTTTTTTCTTTTCTTTTTTGTGTGGGCCCCAAACCACCTTTTCTTTTTCCCCTTTTATGTTGTTTTTTTTTTTTTCTTTTTTGTGTGGGGCCTCCAACAACCTTTTTCTTTTCCCCTTATTTTATTTTCTTTCTTTCTTTTCTTTTTTTGGTGGGGCCTCCAACCACACTTTTCTTTTCCCCTTTCTTTTATTTTCTTTCTTTCTTTAATTTTTTGTGTGGGGCCTCCAACCACCTTTTCTTTTCCCTTTTTGTTTTTTTTTGTTATTTGTTTTTTTGTGCGCCTCCAACTCCACCTTGTCTTGTCCCTTTTTTTCTTTTTTTTTTTTCTTTTTTTTTCTCTGGGGCCTCAACCACCTTATCTTTTCCCCCTTTTTTCTTTTTTTTTCTTTTCTTTTTTTGTAGTGGGGCCTCCAACCACCTTAATCTTTTCCCTTTTTATTCTTTTTTCTTTTTCTGTGGGGCCTCCAACCCACCTTTTCTTTTCCCTTTATGTTATTTTTTTTTCTTTTCTTTTTAGTGTGGGGCCCCCATTCAACCTTTCTTTTCCCCTTTTATGTTTGTTTTTTTTTTTTTTCTTTTTGGTGTGGGGCCTCCAACAACCTTTTCTTTTCCCTTTTTATTTTCTTTCTTTCTTTTCTTTTTTGTGTGGGGGCTCCCAACCACCTTTTCTTTTCCTTTTTTACTTTTCTTTCTTTTCTTTTCTTTTTTGTGTGGGGCCTCCACCACCCTTTTCTTTTCCCCTTTTTGTCTTTTTTTTGTTGTTGTTTTTTTGTGCTCCAACCACCTTGTCTTGGTTCCCCTTTTTTCTTTTTTTTTTCTTTTTTTTTTTTTTTCTCTGGGGCCTCCCAACACCACCTTATCTTTTCCCCTTTTTTCTTTTTTTTTTCTTTTCTTTTTTTTGTTTGTGGGGCCTCCAACCACCTTATCTTTTCCCCTTTTTTCTTTTTTCCTTTTTCTGTGGGGCCTTCCAACCACCTTTCTTTTCCCCTTTCTTTTATTTTTTTCTTTCTTTTTATTTATGTGGAAGCCTCTATCCAACCTTTTTCTTTTCCCCTCATTTCTTTTTTTCTTTTTTTGGGGTTTGTGGGACTCCAACCACCTTTTTCTTTGCCCCTTTTTGATATTTTTCCTTTTCTTTGTTTTTTGTGTAGGGGCATGCCTCAAGAGGAACAGTTAAACTGGACTTCAGAAGTCCTGGCAATGACTGTGTCTTTGCCATGTTAGAGTCCCTGCAAAGATGAAGTCCTTGCTATGGTGAGGAAGTCCTTGCAGTACAAAGAAGTTCTTGTGGTGATGTGGGAAGTTCCTCTGGCAATGGAAAAGTCCTTATGGACGATTTTGAAGTCTTGAAGCATTGATGAAGTTCTTGTAGTGATGAAGATGGTCCTTGCAGTGATGAAGAAGTCCCTGATGGTGATGAAGAAATTCTTGTGTTGATGTGGGAGTCCTTGAGGCAATGGAGAAGTCCTTGCAGTGAGGTGATGAGAAGTCCGTGTGGTGTGAAGATGTCCTTGCGTGATGAAGTAAGTCACTGCAGTGATGAAGAAGTCTCATGCGTGATGAGGACGTCCTTGTGGTGATGACAGAATGCCTTGCGGTGATGAAGAAGTCCTTGTGGGGTTGGTGATGACGAAATTCTTGTGGTGATGGTTTGCAAGTCCTTGAGGCAATGACGAGTCCTTGCCATCAAGAAATTTGGTGGAGATGAAGACTGTAAAGACAGGAATAGGAAATACATCTTTAACTCAAAAATATAGCTCTGTGAAGGTGATGGGAGCAGGCCATTTAAAAATAAATGAACAAAAACAAACTCCACTAAAAAAAAGAAACAATTCATCAAAAAATCAAATCCCTCAATCTTTGTTTAGTAAGATATACAGAAATGTGGACTGATCACAAATCGCCAAGAGCCCATGTCTTGAGAGAACTTTATCAACAGTTGGTGTCAGATCCATGACAGCATTGGTGAATTAAGGGTTTTAGGATAAGGCATATTTGGGTGGATTTTTGTTTGTTGTTGCGAATCTCCCAGGTTCAACTTAATGCAAGCTTGCCAGTGCCTTTATTCCCTTCATGTACATGTATGTCAGAAAATCAAAATTCGCAATGAACGATCCCATAATTCATGTTCAGCTTCGGTGGGTTTAAAGAAATATGAACATACCCACTTTGCATTCTGCTTCACACACAAATGCTGCTCTGAAGCATGGGAATGTGTTGTGAAGCCACCAGGAAAAAAAAGAAAAAAAAAAAAATAACAGTACTAAAAAAAACAAAAAAAAAAAACAACGGCCTGCAAAATCACATGCACAGAGGAAGACCAGGCATATTACACACCCCAACTTAAAGAAACTCAGAGAGACAGAGACAGACAGAGCGAGACAGAGACAGACAGAGAGAGATGAGAATGATCGACCCTGTAGAGTCCTAAAACGATTTGCATGACAAAAATGATTTAGAATGGGTGGATTACATACTTTTCAGGGAAACAAGTAAAAGGTTTGACTTCTGAAGTCCTGGTGTTGATGAAGTCCTAGTGATGGATGAAAAGGTGACAAAGGTCACAGCTTTGAGAAGTCCTGAGGTGTGTGGTGTACAGGCAATGGATGTTATTAGGGTTGATGAGTCCTGGTGTTGATGAAGTCCTGGTGTTGTGAATTCCGGTGTTGATGAAGTCTTGGTGTTGGGTTGAAGAAGGTTGAAAACAGTATGGTTTGATGAAGTCCTGAGGGTGATGTAGGTCAGCCATTCAAATCCTGCTGTTGATGGAAATTCCTGGTGTGATGAAGTATTGAAGTAGATGAGTCCTGATGTAGATCAAGTCATGATTGCTGAATTGAAGTCCTGGAGCTGATGAAGTCCTTGATGTTTATGAAGTCCTGGATATTGATGAAGTCCCTGATGTATGAAGTCCTGATGTTGATTTTTTTTGGGGGGGGAAGTCTGATGTTGATGAAGTCCTGATGTTGATGAAGTCCTAATGGAGATGAGGTTCCGATGTTGTTGAAATCCTGGTGTTGATGAAGTCCTGATGTTGATGAAGTCCTGATATTGATGAAGTCCTGATGTTGATGAAGTCCTGATGTTGATGAAGTCCTGAGCATGATTTAGTTCAGGTGATATTGAAAGTTCTTGAGATAAAGAAATTCTGTCAAAAACACAAATAGGAATACATTATCATCTAAAAACAGAAAATAGCCTATCAGCAAGGAAATTAGACAGAAAAAAATTAACATGCAGAAAGAAGAAACAATTCAACACAGAACATTCTACATTAATGCATCACAATTTTATGCTGCTGACTTTTTTAATATTTTTTTTACTGCCTCATCTTCTATGACATTCCTGTCCTCCTGTTCCCACACCACTCATTTCAATATCCCCACCCCAGCCATACCCAGATTTGTTGTGCCACATCCTCAGGGTCTGAAGTCCACAGGGAGTCCAGGAATGTCAGGACACAGTGGGGGCCACTAACCAGAGAGGCCCTGCAGTGCTGCAGGGTCACTTTGGTGCTTTTCAGTAGTGCCTGTTCTGAGTTTACACAGGACACCCCTACCAACGACAGTAGTACCTCAGTCAGCCAGCCTAGTTGATGCAGGGATATATTATGATAGTATGTGTAGAGTTCAATGCTATCAAATAGTCTCAAAGTATATGCACTTCCATAGCAGCATCATTATGTCATCCTCATTATCACTGATCATCATGCAATATTATAATGTGCGTGTATTTTATTCAGTACATTTCTGTCTATAGAAAAGTACTCAACTTGTTTAGATTATACACAGCACTGATGTCATTAACCTCCAAGAGCCGTGTTGTCAAGGTACTTTATCAACAGTAGTGTGTCAGATCCAATAAAAATAAAATTGTATAAATAATGAAGAAGAAAGGCAACAAAACAATACCTTGAAGGGAACCAGTAAAAGAGGATTTCTGAAGTCCTGGCAATGAAGGAGCCCTTTAAATGATGAAGTTTTTGCAATGAAGAAGTCTTTGTGGCAGTGGAGAAGTTCTTGTGATGATGAAGAGGTCCCTGCAGTGAAGATGTCCTGATGAAGATGAAGTCCTTGCAATCTAGACATCTTTGGAGTAATGAAGAAGTCCATGCAGTGTTGAAAAAGTCCTTGTGATCAAGAAATTCTGGCAAAGATGAAGACCTGGCAATCATACAAACAGGAATACATTATCTCAAAATAGGCAATTCCCTGTGGGTGTTGATCAAACCATTTAAAAATAAACAAATAAAATAACATCAAAGAAGAAAATACAAATCATCACACAAGATAATACAGGGTAACATCAATGCATCTTGACTTCATGCTGCCCTCTACCTTAATACACATTTTTATCAGGAGAGAAAACTCTTCAATTTTCTTACAATACACACAGTGTCAATGTCATACCTAACTGACATCAGTATCCTTAGAGAGCTTTATCAATACAGTGCTATCAGGTGCAGTAACGTTTACACCGTATAGAAAAATACAGATGATAAATGGCAGAACCATACCTGGCAGGGAGCGAGTTCAAGTAGACTTTCAGTCCTGGTGATGATGAAGACTGCAGTTCTGGTGATGTTGAAGTCATGGCAATGATTAAGACTGAACTCCTGGTGATGATGAAGACTGAAGACCAGGCAGTGATGAGGACTGAGGTCCTGGTGATGATGAATCCTGACGTCCTGGTGATGATGCAGACTGACATCCTGGTGATGATTAAGACTGAAGTCCTGGTGGTGATGGAAACTGACGTCCTGGTGATGACGAAGACTGAAGTCCTGGTGATGATGGAAACTGAAGTCCTGGTGATGACGAAGACTGAAGTCCTGGTGATGATGGAAACTGAAGTCCTGGTGATGGCGAAGACTGAAGTCCTGGCAGTGATGAGGACTGAAGTCCTGGCAGTGATGATGAGGACTGAAGTCCTGGCAGTGATGAGGACTGAAGTCCTAGTGATTATGAAAACCGATGTCCGGGCAATGATTAAGACTTATGTCTTGGCAATGAATCAATTTGGGTGATGGTGAAGTTCTTGTGATGATGAATTCCTGATGAAGACACACAAAGGAATACAGTATTATCTCAAAAGAAAAGCTAGAGTAACTCAATGAGCAAGACAAAATCATCAAGAAATCTTTTTTTCAATCAAAAAGGAAGAATCAAATTATCACACAACATAGCACAGTATAACAGTAATGCATTATGACCTCCTGAAACCTACTTTCATGCTACCAATTTCCACAACTTTAGCCAGAACGTTTAAGAAGAAAGGTGGCAGGTTGGTTAGATGGTCACCTACCTAACAAGTAAACTGAAGTACTGGGTTCAATTCCCAGCTTAGCCCTTTCTTCCCAGTTTGAGGGAAAAATTGAAAAGAATGTCAAGTCTTTCGCAGGAGACTCTAAAACAGTTGAACACTAGCGCTTCTGGATTTGTGCAAGTCAAGAGAACCCATGACACTTGAAAATAGGAAAGAGCAGGGAGGTTCCTCCAAACTGTCCTGGCAAAAATAGTAAGTTCAATTCCCAACAACATCCCCAAAGTCAGAATGTGGCTACCTCAATAGTGGGAGAAAAAAAACCCAGTCACATATGAAAAAAAAATCTTACCATGGTAAACCTTGAAGCTCTAGCAAAGGAACATAACCATTTTTCTAGAAAATTTCTATTCATAGAGAACTCCTTAACTTGTCCACAATATATATAGATTCAATTTCTCAAATGTTCAACTACAGTGGCATTAGGTCACTTAAATCAACAGTGTGATAACGAATCCAACACAACAAAAATCATTTATATACAGAATACAGAGCATAGGCAACAGAATCATACCTTAAAGGAACCCAATGACGTTGATGTTAAAGTCCTGGCAATGAAGAAGTCCTTGCAGTAGTCATCCTTGCAGTGATGAGATTCTTCCAGCAATGAAGAAGCCCTTCCACTGAAGACATCCTGGCAATGAGGACCTCCTGGCAATGAAGAAGTCCTGGCAGTGTTGAACTTGACCTTGCAGCGGGAAGCTTCATGTGGTACTAGACGCAGAAAAAAAGTCTTTACAATGAAGAAGTCTTTGCAGTGATGAGGAAGTCCTTGCAGTGATGAAGACACACTTGCAGTGTTGAAGACGTCTTTCTGTTCATGAAGAAGTCCTTTCAACAATGAACAAGGCATTGCGACAACAAAGAAGTCCCTAACAGTGACAAAGAAGTCCTTGCAGAGAGGAAGAAGTCCTTGCGATGATGAAAAGTCATCATCTTTGTGGTAATGAAGAAGTCCTTGCAGCAACAAAGTAGTCATTGCTGTGTCAAAAAAGCCCTGTGGCAATGAAGAAGTCCTTGCAGAGATGAAGTCCTTTCAGTGACGAAGAAGTGCTAACAGCAACTAACAAGTCTGTGGTGACAAAGATGCTGCTTTGACCTGTGTGTGGCATTCAAATCTGCCATGGCAGTATCAGTCATAAGGTCACAGCGTGGATTTGCCCACAACACAATTCACTCTGTTCCTGCTGACATCAACAGTTACTTCAGGACCATCATCTTTTAACAATAGGTCACAACCAACATCATTTCTGAGCTATATTTAAGGCATAAATTCAGTCTGGTGAAAATGACCACACACAAAAAACTCAACTCTAGATACTTTTATTTTTGTTCTGGCGAGGCCTCCAACCTATCCTCCTCCCCCACAATTTTTTTATGTTATCTTTTCTTTTAATCATTTTTTGTGGGGCCTCCAACCACCTTTTCTTTTCCCCTTTTTTTTGTTTTTCTTTCTTTTCTTGTTTATTTCTTGTGGGGCCTCCAACCACCTTTTCTTTTCCCCTTTCTTTTTTATTTTTTATATGGGGCCTCCAACCACCTTTTCTTTTCCCCTTTTTTGATTTTTTTCTTTTTTGTTTTTTCTGTGGGGCCTCCAACCACCTTTTCTTTTCCCCTTTTTTGTTTTTTTCTTCTTTTTTTTGTGGGGCCTCCAACCACCTTTTCTTTTCCCCTTTTTTTCTTTTTTTTTTTGTGTGTGTGGGCCTCCAACCACCTTTTCTTTTCCCCCTTTTTTTTTCTTTTCTTTTTTTGTGTGGGGCCTCCAACCACCTTTTCTTTTCCCCTTTTTTGTTTTTTCTTCTTCTTTTTTTGTGTGGGGCCTCCAACCATCTTTTCGTTTTCTTTTCGTTTCCCCTTTTTTTGTTTAGTTTTTATGTTGTTGTTTTTTTTAGTGGGGCCTCCAACCTTTTTTTGTTTAGTTTTTTTTTTGGGGGGGGCCTCCAACCACCTTTTCTTTTCCCAATCTTTTTTTTCTTTTTTTGGTGGGTTCTCCATCCTCCTCTTTTTCCACTTCTATTTCCATTTTCTGACAACCAAAGTTCATGTCATCTACATAAACACTGATCAAAAAGACAGCAACAACAACAACAAACACAATCAAACAAAGTGTTACACCGAACAACAGGATTAAAAAACATACAATGAAATATCCATCGAAACTTTAGTTCCATCATTAAGACAGGAGTATTCTGTCTTGAAGAGGTTTGTACATCAGTAATGCAACTGTGGTGCAGGTTTTACAACAGACCCAAGAGTGTTGTTTCAAATATTTCACGGCAACATATCCATGATAATCTGTGATAACACCAGTGCACAGATTTGCTTGCTCATACACACTGAGATAGACACATACACACCAATACAAAAATCATACAGCATCTACTGGTTAGCTAACTGCCAAATCCACACACCAAACCATACCCAAATATCCATGTTGGTTTGACATCTGTGTTGCACTCAAATCTGCCATGGCATTAACAGTGATAAGGCCACAGCACGGATTTGCCCACAACACAATTCATTCTGTTCCACATGATTTTGAGAGAATATTAAAAACAGCAATTCAGTCTTATTCAAATAACAAAAAGCTTTAAAACAAAGTAATTTGATCGAAATAAAAAAAATTTTTAAAGCGTTAACTTCTTGGATAACTGCTTTTCCATTTAAAACATCATACAAAATTATGGTATTTGTAAGGTTAGATTACAAAATCATAAAAACAAGTACAACAACTTCGGTGTTGATTTCACAAATGACAAACATCTAGCCAACAACAAAGGTTCAATGAACAAATGAACAGTTTTACCATTTAAAATAAGATTTTAAAACGCACTGTAAACTGTATAAATTGTGACATAAACACATATACAGGGTCAGACTTTTTTTTTTTTTTTTGCTGGGGCCAACCTTCTATTTTCTGCCACATTATCATTTTTATTTTATTTTTTCTGCTCCCCCCCACCTCCCTTTTCTTCTTTTACATGGGGCCTCCAGCCACCTTTTCTTTTTCCCATTTCAATTTTTTTTTTTTGGTGGGTCCTCCATCCTCTCTTTTTTTCCCACTTCTATTTCCATTTTCTGGCATCCAAAATTCATGTCAACTACATAAACACTGATTAAAAAAATCCTAAACAAACCCCCCCATCAAAGCAATGTACAAAAGAAAGGGACTACATAAACACTGATTTTAAAAATCCTAAACAAAACCCCCCATCAAAGCAATGTACAAAAGAAAGGGATTAAAAAGAATACAAAAAAAACAACTATATATACATACTGAAGTAGGAGCACTCCATCTTGAACTAGTTGAAGCATGTGCATTCGTAAATGGAACTGTGGTGCTGGGTTTTTACAACAGAATCAAGAGTATTTACAACAGACTAAAAAGTATTGCTTCAAATATGTCATGGCAATATGTCTGTGATAATTCATGATAACACCAGTGCACAGATTTGATTGGATCCATCATGTACACACACATACATACACACACCTTGTTTATGGTCAAAATACTATGCTGTCTTTTTCTGATTCTTGCACCACCACCACCACCCTCCACCCCACCTTTGTCAGCTAGAGTTCCAAGGTTCACCAGCAGTGAAATCTTGCATTATGTGACTGTTTTTTCCCACTACGAAGGAAGCTGCATTCCAACTTCAGGGATGTATGGAGGGTATATTTGCGTTTACATAACCTGCCAAACGTTTACATGAATTACAAGATCTTTAACATGCATATTTGATCTTCTGCATGTGTATGTAGGCCTAAACGAAGGCACTGGCAGGTCTGTGCTTGAACGTGACCTGAGAGATCTTAAATATCCCCACCCTTAATTTACCAGACACTGCTGAGATTCAAGTCCACAATTTGATGGACTGATTGGAGTAGGCTGAACGGTCTTAACCACTCGGCTATAGCAAATCTTTTGTAAAATTCTATATAAAAAAACATTGAGTAAAAAAAACAAACACTACACCATTTTATGCAAATGTGCTATAATTTCCCTTTAATTACTAATGCAAATATGCATCCTAAACCCTCCTCCCATGAAGTCTTGGCATTGATGAAGTCTTGGCATTGATGAAGTCTTGGCGTTGATGAAGTCTTGGCGTTGATGAAGTCTTGGCGTTGATGAAGTCTTGGCGTTGATGAAGGCTTGGCGTTGATGAAGTCTTTAAGTTGAAAAAGTCTTGGTGATGATGAAGTCTTGGCGCTGACAGTCTTGGAGTTGATGGAAGTCTTGGCATTGATGAAGTCTTAGAGTTGATGAACTCCTGGTGTTGATGAAGTCTTGGTGATGATGAAGTCTTAGTGTTGATGAAGTCTTGGTGTTGATGAAGTCTTGGCATTGATGAAGTTTTGGTGTTGATGAAGTCTTGGTGATGATGAAGTCTTGGTGATGATGAAGTCTTGGCGATGATGAAGTCTTGGCGTTGATGAAGTCTTGGCGTTGATGAAGTTTTGGTGTTGATGAAGTCTTGGTGATGATGAAGTCTTGGTGATGATGAAGTCTTGGTGATGATGAAGTCTTGGTGTTGATGAAGTTTTGGTGATGATGAAGTCTTGGTGATGATGAAGTCTTGGCATTGATGAAGTTTTGGTGTTGATGAAGTCTTGGTGATGATGAAGTCTTGGTGATGATGAAGTCTTGGTGTTGATGAAGTCTTGGCATTGATGAAGTTTTGGTGTTGATGAAGTCTTGGCGTTGATGAAGTTTTGGTGATGATGAAGTCTTGGTGTTGATGAAGTCTTGGCGTTGATGAAGTCTTGGCGTTGATGAAGTCTTTAAGTTGAAAAAGTCTTTAAGTTGAAAAAGTCTTAGTGATGATGAATTCTTGGCGTTGATGAAGTCTTGGCATTGATGAAGTCTTGGCATTGATGAAGTCTTGGCGTTGATGAAGTCTGAAGTCTTAGAGTTGATGAAGTTTTGGTGTTGATGAAGTCTTGGCGTTGATAAAGTCTTGGCGTTGATGAAGTCTTAGAGTTGATGAAGTCTTAGAGTTGATGAAGTCCTGGTGTTGATGAAGTCTTGGTGATGATGAAGTCTTAGTGTTGATGAAGTCTTGTCGTTGATGAAGTCTTGGCGTTGATGAAGTCTTGGCGTTGATGAAGTCTTAGAGTTGATGAAGTCCTGGTGTTGATGAAGTCTTGGTGATGATGAAGTCTTAGTGTTGATGAAGTCTTGTCGTTGATGAAGTCTTGGCGTTGATGAAGTCTTGGCATTGATGAAGTTTTGGTGCTGATGAAGTCTTGGTGATGATGAAGTCTTGGTGATGATGAAGTCTTAGCGCTGACAGTCTTGGTGATGATGAAGTCTTGGTGACAATGCAGGTGTTGAAGTCTTAGCAAAGACGAAGTCATGACAATGGTGACAAGCCTGAGGATGATAAGAATGTAAATGTATTATCTCAAAACAGAAAAAAAGAAGTTAAAAACTGTTTTAAAAATGTATTACAACTATCAACACACTGATAAATTCATCTCTTAAAAAATCATCCTCTCATCTAGATTCCATGCTATTCTCTCTTTTCTTTCTTCCCCTCACCTTCACCCCCTGCTTTTCCTCTCTCTCTCTCTCTCTCTCTCTCTCTCTCTCTCTCTCTCTCTCTCTCTCTCTCTCTCTCTCTCTCTCTCTCTCTCTCTCTCTTTCCCATTCTGTTGGTATTAGCATGAATGATTTTTATTTATTTAAAAGCTAAAACGGGTTAAGAATGACTCTGCTGCTGCTTTGAAGAGTGTGTTTTTGTTTGTTCCTTGGCTGTAGCTCTGATGGTGAGATTTTGTGTATGTGACCATTTGCTGCATTTTGATTTTCGAGATGAAGAACTATTAAATGTGGAATCCTGTCATCCTTTTGATTTAGAAGTAGTGTGTAATATATAGCGAAAATATCAGTTCCATCATTTGCATTTTTTGTTTGATCTTCCTTTCACAAAATACTGACATATCAGTCAAATTCTTTTGCATGCGACCCACTATCCTGCTGTACCTTTTTTCCAATTTGAATTTCATCCACTACATTTTTATTTTCAATAATCAGACATCTATAACAAAAATATGAGAATACAACCACTCACTCAATAAAACAGTAAAATTCTGAAGGGCTACTTGCAGATGCAAATCTTCAGGAGGGAAAAATAGGAGGAGGAAAATAAAAGAGAGATGTACACTTATTATTCAATGGATGTCTATTGGCAATTAAAACCTAAGCTATCATGATAAGAACCAGAAAAACAACAACATACAAATAGCAAAAACACATCATGACTTCACACAGCGTAGTACCTCTACAATTTTTTGGGGCAATATCATTCTGTAAATTTGTATTTCGAGTAAACTCCAATTGGTTTAGATTGTACAGAAAGTGAATTTCACAAATCTCCAAGTGTAGTTTCATCAGGGTACTTAACAATGTGGTATTATAAAAAATAAAAAATAAAAAGTATGTTCTTTCGAGCCAGAAGGCCCATAGAGCCGGAGCTTATCCCGGTTTCTGTAGCGTTAAGCGAACTGATGGTTTTTCACCACCCCTGTGACAGGACGCTAGTCTGTCGCCAGATACTTCCCCAGCAGAGCTGGTACCCACTTGTACACCTGGGTGGAGTGAGGAAAATAGGAGTAAAGTGTCTTTCCCAAGGACACAACACCGAGCCGAGCGGGGATCGAACCCGCGATCTCTGGATCACGAGTTGACCGCCTAAACCACTCGACCACGGTGCCTCCAATGTGGTATTATACCAGGCACATATCAAATTGTTTGTATAAAGAATGAAGACAATATATAGCAGAACCATACCTTACAGGGAAACAGTGAAGCTGACTTTTGAAGCTCCAGCTCTAACGAAGACTGATAACATGAAGGTCCAGGTGTTGTTGAACTCCTGGCGATGATAAAGGTAAGTACTGGTGATGATGAAGACTGAAGTCCTGGTGATAATGAAGACTTAACATCTCAAGTCATGGTGGTAAAGAAATCCTGGCAATGAAGTTTCTGTGATTATGAAGACTGATGTCCTGGTGATGATGAAGACTGTAATTCTGGCGATGATGAGATTTCTGTCAAAGATACAAACAGGAAATAGAACAAGGTTATGAGCAAGACAACTGAAGAGAATTGAAATAATTATAATATCATTCCTGAAGTTGGAATGCAGCTACCTAAATGGTGTTGGTTCCCGGGAGTGGGGGTGGGATACGGAAAAATGAGAAATGATCACATAAGCAAAAATCTCACCATTGGTAAACTTAGGAGCTCTAGCCGAGGAACCCCCCCCCCCAAAAAAAAAAAAAAAAGCAAATAAAATAATACGAAGAAAGAAACAAATTATCACAGAATACAGTACAATATTACACTAATGCCTCATGACTTCATGCAGCCTATTTTATGGCTATTCATTTTTTACAATTTCATTCAACTGGTACATTTAAAGGAGGACGGTGGAATAAAAGGAACGTTTGAACAAAAATTAATGAATGCAAACAGCATTCAGAACTATCAAAGAAAGAGCACCATCTTTGATTGTTTGAGAACTTGACCTATATTCCAACATCACTTTCAGAACATGCTTTTTCCAAAGGTGAATAAGACAAGTCACCATACTTTCTGATACTATGGTAGAAAATTACCTAAAACCAAAAGGAAGAATCTGCAAATTAATGTTTGGACACTGAACAAATATAATTAGGCCAATATCTTCTCAGGTTGCCCAATATCCTCAAATACCGTTGTCCCAAAAAGTTTTTTTTTTGCTAGGACGACTGGTGCTTGCTCTTTCCAAAAGCTTAAGAGGCTGTATGCCAAATATGGTACAGCTCTGAAGGGCATCACATTCCTCAGGGTGTTTCCCTTAGCTGCCCTAAAACGGTTGTGATTAGTTTGTGCAAATTTTCAATCCATATATATATATTTTTTTCATGTGTGCACACCCACAAAAAACAAACCTCCATATATTTCTATTTGTAAAATTCTCAACTTAATTACAATAATTATACAGAGTATGAATTTCACACATCTCCAATTGGCCCAGGCCAAAAGCTGTGTCAGGTTATTGATGTCAGCTAAATGCCAAGGCCTACAGTAAAATGTTGTTATGTTTAAATGTTGTGTTGAGATTGCCTTCAGCCATGACAAGCTCTTAACATAACAACCTGCACTCTCCTTTATAGGAGAAAAAATCCTCTGAAGTCGGAGTATGGCTGCCTATGTGGCGAGGTACTTGAAAATAGTCGTACACGCAAACTTCTCACCCGGTGTACTTCCTATCTCACAGTGACTCCCAGGTGGTGGTGTACTTCCTATCTCACAGTGACTCCCAGGTGGAATGAGTGAGTCATAGTGCATGTTCTGGGTGACCCCCAGGGTGTAAAGCTGGGGAACGCACAACAACAACAGCAACACATCTCCAAGAGCAAGGTCATTAGAAAAGTTTATCAACAGAGTTCAGTATAATTAAAAGAATTATTTGTACAAAGAATAAAGTGGACAGGCGACAGAACCATACCTTAAAGGGAAGCAGTAAAACTTGTCCTTTGAAGTCTTGGAAATTATAGATGTCCTTGCACTTGCAGTAATGGAAAGTCCTTGCAGTGATGAAGTCCTTGCGGCAAAGAAGAAGTCCTTGCAGAGATCAAAAACTATTTGCAGTGATGAAAAAGTCCTCACAATAGTGAAGTCCTTGTGGCAATGCAGAAGTCCTTGTAGTGATGAAGAAATATTTGCAGTAATGAAGAAGTCTTAATGGTTATGAAGTCCTTGCACCAATGAAGAAATTCTTGCAACGCCCAAGGAATCCTGGCTGTGATGAAGAAGTCTTTGTGATAAAAAAAGACCTTGTGAAGATGAAGTCTTTGTCATCAAGACATTCCAGTGAAGATGAAGGCCTGGCAATCACACAAATAAGAATACATGATTATCACAAAACAGACACATCTGCGTAGGTGATAAGCAAGCCATTTAAAAATAGTAAATTTCACATCAAGAAAGAACAAATCATCACATATCATAGTACAGTATTACAATAATCAGGGTTCATACTTGTTGTTTATCATGAAAATAAACTATTGAACAGTTTTTTTCCAGTGAAAATTTTGCTTGGATAGCAGAACAAACATCATGTGTACAGATCAGAGTTGCATTGTGTGAAAACAAAATTGATCGTTTCATTTGGATTTACCTGATCAGCCTTCATTCTCTGTAAAAAAGGTCAGCCTGCTTGGATTATTGTGGCCCAAATTTTCATAATTTTTGGGACCATAAATGGGGTACAATAGAATCTCCTATGAGTACTATCTTTTGTGTTTACTGTTTAAATACTATCCAAAAACAACCAGTCAAGAAAAAAGTGTTGACTGCATTGTTGTGTGAGCCCAAGTGGAAAGTCTTTCAAAATGTTTAGGATCATTAGCATACATGTATATACCTGAAGACTTTTTCTTCATTAGATAACAGATGTACATATTGCTATTGGCTTAATGCAGGCATCTCTACAGTTTAAAATTCAGACTTTTCAAGAAGCTTTAAAAAAAAAAAAAAAAGGTGTGATTTATAGTACAATACACTATACAGTATTACATTTGTTGCCTACCCTTGCTAAGCTCTATCATTAATTACCACTCATGCATGTGTGTGTTTATTTTAAAATTTGTTTTTATTCTTTTATTTTGAGGATAATGGAATAAGCACTTATGTGCTTTTTTTCATCCATTCCTTGTGTGTATGCAGTTTTGTCAATTTTGTCATCTGTTCCCACCGACACACAATGGCCTACTCTTCCAAAAAGCGGAACAGGTTTTAACGTGTATGCAAGATGTTCTGCGTGCATTCGAACACGGGACCTCAGTTTACAGTCTCATCCAAAGGACTTTTGGGGAGAGTCGAGTCGGCACTGATGTTAACTCCACAGGAAAAATCCTCTTGAACGGGAATCGAACCTGGCTCAGATCACGAGCACATCACGCCAACCACCAGGCTATCCTGTCCCTTTGTGTGTGTGTGTGTGTGCATGCACACACATGTGTGCATATGTGTGTGCAAGCATGTGTGTGTAAAAGGTGTCCCATAACCTATGTGGTTGTAGGGGAGCAAGGCATCAGAGACCTCACTTCTCTAGGGGCCAGCATATTGAGGGCGGCGCCCATCTCCACTCCCTTGCTGCTTTACCTTCCCTGACCCTAAAGAGGGCAGGTACCCATTTACAGCTGGGTGAACTGTACTGAAGCCAAGGCACACAAACTGTCACACATCCAAGTAGTAACCACACTCAACGCTGCTTAACTTGGCTGGGGGAAGCGAGTGCTCCGACCACTGACTGACTGAGCTATCCTGTCCCAGGTGTGTACATGTGTTAAAATCCACTCACTAACACAGTAACAGATGATTACAAAAGCAGTCTAGTCTCATCATCCAATCTGATCTTACACAGGCATGTGTCACTAAAGCATTTTGTTTATTTTGATATTGAATTAAAAGCTCTTAAAAATCTCCAATTTTTGATGAATACAGATTCATTCTCTCTCTCTTTCTGTGCATGCATGCGTGCGTGTGTGTTGTGAGAAGAGCTCATTTTACTTACAACACTTTCGGGCATAAAATATAAGTTACTACCAAACTGCTGGACGATTTGCTGGAATTGGTTTTCTTATAGTATGTTTCAATTTTTTTTAAAAGTAGTTTAAATTCATCAAGAATAAAGATCTTCAAAGTTCATCATTTTATCTCTTGGTAGTGTTAGATGCCCCAATTGCCGATTTAGTGAACAAAAGAATGCTGCAAGTGATGAAATGTGCACATGTGGAAACCGAAAGTACAATGATCACTGGTCAGTTGTACTTAAAGGGTTGTTTACGTTCTTTTGCATAAACAAAAATTAGTCAGCAAGTAACTTCGTTTAGATCCGAGCATTCAGCACTACTTGCATCAAAATTTGTTACCTTGTAAGTGTTTAACGGCAACACAGTCGAACTATGCTGACTCTTGGAAGTTGGTTTCAGCTTCAAACTCTTGGCCAACCTTTCTTTCAGGATAAGCAGTTCATCACAACTCACAGCTTGAATTGCTTGTACTTCTAACCTATGAGCTCTGCCTTCGTCACTTACATGCGATTTAATGCATAGTTTTCGCCTTTTGTTGTTGTTTGATTGTCATAAATCCATAAACTAGAGTGATCAGTAAACTTCTTTGTCGGCTCAATAGTTGTCTGTCACAAATCAATGGTCAATAAACGACTTCCAGTGGCTTAGCCTACTGCGCATGCGCCATATCAGCAACTACTTCCCTTGGACACTTTGTTGTCTGCTACACCGTTAGTTTCGTCCAGGCAATCTCCAATATGTTCACATTTTAATGCTGAAGTCGTTATACCAGGACTTAAAAATCAATGAGATAAATAAAAACAAACAAGATAAAATCACGCATCTTTTCCTCAGCGGTGCCCCCTGCCAAACAGAAATGTGATGATGATAAAGTGTGTGTGTGTGTGTGTGTTGTGTGTAGTTTGTGTGCTGCATGTGGCTCCTAACATCACCTCCCTCCCTCCTTTCAAAAGAGAAAATTCACTTTCAACATCTTATTATCTAACGATGACACATGATGCAACTCAGACAAAGACAGTAATTGCATTGAAGAGTAAATTGTTTGATGTGATTTCACTTTTCTTCCCCCCCCCCCCCCCCCCCCTTGTGGTTGTCAATGTAAATGCACATTTTCGTATTGAGGTCAAAATTTCATTTTTTTAAAAAAATGCACCCAAAACATTGAACAGGTCTGTCTGGTTCTCCTTCAAACCATCGGACAGCATATATTGTTGTCTGTCATATAGAGTATTACTCTTCTCAAGTTCTTGATGCCACGTCTATGAAATCTCTCTTTTCCCTCACATCCACGTTTCTTGGATCTGAGAAGGCTAGTCCTCTGCCTTCTATTCACGACCACTCTGAAAGTCCTTCTATATTTTCTGCATTCTTCTCTGACAAAGTCCGCAACATTCACTCCAGTTTGGATCAGACTCCTTTCCAGCCTGCAGTTTCTGATCCCCAATTCTCTGGCACTCCTCTCCTTTCCTTTCATCCTGCAAGCGAGAAAGAAATCGAGCTAATTCTGAAAGGAATGACTATAAAATCATGTGATCTTGACCCCATACCTGCTTCTCTTTTTGCACAGTGCCTGCCACAACTTATTCCAACTATTACGAAAATAGTAAACTTATCTCTTGCCTCTGGAATCTCTACTCAAAAAGCATGACCTTGACCCCAACATTCTGAAGAACTATAGACCTGTTTCCAACCTACCTTTTATATCTAAAGTCCTTGAAAAAGTAGTTCTAAAACAGATCAACAACCACCTTCTCTCCAACAGTCTCCTTCCTGCGTTTCAGTCTGCCTATCGCGTCAACCACAGCACTGAAACTACCCTTGCCCACACCTTAAACACACTTCTACTCGCTTCTGACTCGGGGAAAATCTCTCTTCTTACTCTACTCGACTTATCTGCAACCTTTGACACTAATTGACCACTCTATTCTTCTCTCCCGTCTTAAAAAAACATTTGGTGTTACTGGTACAGCCCTTACCTGGTTTAGTTCATACCTTACTGACCGATTCCAGACAGTCACAGTAAACAAGATTCAGTCAGTACCTGCAAAATTGGAATGTGGAGTTCCACAGGGATCTGTTCTGGGCCCTGTTCTTTTCACCCTCTACACTGCTCCACTGTCACATATAATTAACCGCCATCAGATCAACCATCATTTTTATGCAGATGACTCTCAGATTCTAAGCAGCGACACTCCTGAAAATCTGCCTTCTCTCTTTACACAAATATGGCCCACTGCTTTCAAGATATCCAAAATTGGATGATACAGAACAAATTACAGCTAAATGCAGATAAAATGGAAACCATGCTTGTAGGGACCAAACACAAACTCTCTTCCATCACAACAGCTTCAATACAACTTGGCAATGCATCAGTCCCTTTATCCACTGCTGTGAAGTATCTAGGGGTCATTATTGACAACACACTCTCTATGCAAAAATTCATCACCCAGACCTGCCAGTCCTGCTACTATCAATTACAGCGTATTAGTGCAATTCGAAAGTACCTGTCCACAGATGCAACATCCAAACTTGTTGCGTCTCTCATTCTTTCACGTCTGGACTATTGCAATTCTCTGTTGTCTGGTCTGCCAGCATCATCAATCTAACCCCTTCAATGTATACAAAACTCTGCAGCTCGTCTAATCCTCAGAAAGAAAAAATCTGAGCATATTACCCCTCTCTTGCAATCTCTCCACTGGCTGCCTGTGCCACAGAGAGTAAACTATAAGATCAGTACCCTCTGTTACAAATGTCTCCACAAAACAGCAACCGCCTACCTCTGTGAATGTCTTCACTTGTACACTCCTTCTCGTTCTCTCCGCTCTGCTGCAGATACCTTGTCCTTACGAATACCTAGATTCAACCAATCCACCATCGGCCGTCGCTCTTTCTCAATTTCTGGTCCATTGATGTGGAATGATCTCCCTCTCTCTCTCCGCCAAAAGCCTTCTTATGACACTTTTAAATCCAGTCTCAAGACATATTTATTTCAAACCTAAGATTTTCCTCTCCTGCCTCATCTCATAGTTTTTCCCTGCCTTCAACAGCCAAGGTTCTATTGCCCTGCCAGGTTGTGTGACCTCTGTGTGTGTGTGTGTGTGTGTGTGTGTGTGCGTGTGTGCACATTTGGACTTGATGGAACTATTACTTGTTACTGGTTGTATGACTGTGTAAGAATGAGTTGAGTGCAAGCACTTTGATTTGTCTCTGCAAGATATAGCGCTATATAAATTCCATTTATTATTATTATTATTATATAAGCAGCAATGCATTGTGCTGCTGTTAAGCACCTGATAAGTCAGGCCCAATGCATCTGACTTTACAATTGGTGAGAATTGTAATCTGTTAAGTATTTCTGGAAAAAAGGCAGGAAAACAGACCAAGAAGGGAGAAAATATAGACAAGAAGGCAACTAGAAAAAAGGAACAAGGCAGAAACAAAGAGAGAGAGAGGTAAGGGGGAATTCCTTGCACAGAATTTCCAGAAGGTGGGGATGTTATTTATACTGACAGGCCCCTGGCATCCTCACAAGGGATTTTGGTTCAAATCGTTGAGTTTCTGTCAGGTGGCAGCCTGTGTGTGTGTGTGTGTGTGTGTGTGTGTGTGTGTGTGTATGTGTATGTGTGTGTGTGCGTGCATGTGTGTCTATGTGTGTGTGTGCCTTTGCGAGCATGTGCATGTGTTTTGTGTGAAATAAGATCACAAGGGCACTACTGAGTATACCTCCTTTGATAATCAAAGTACCTTATTTTCATAAGTACTTCAAATAAGAATGGTTTTGATAAAAGCATGCAATTTACCCAAAAATATTGGGAAAGAACAGTAAAAAAAACAACACACATAAATCTGTAATGTAGGGATTAACACATTCTTTAGATATTGTATCAATGTCATGATTGTTTGCAGTTCAATTGTAATATAAATGATAATGAATCTGGTTCATTTAGATAACACACACACCACCACCACCACCACTACTGTACACTAAAACACTCATGTAAATGCACACACACACACACCTTCTACTATTTCACCTACCCATCCCCCTCTTATCCCTTACCCCCTCTACCCTCCACACACACACACACATGTTTCCATTTACTTGCCCACTGGTATTCAAAACATGTGTGCCACCACCCTCAAACACTGATCCAGTCCCCCCCCACCCCCCTGTCTAATATCACAATTTGTGAAAAGACTTAACATGAAATTGACAACACATGCACAAAATATGACAATTCAAATACCAGCATCTAAATCTGTAAAAATAGCTTTATTGTCCAAATATAATCACAAAGACACATCTTTTTGTTTACTTACAATGGCATACATGCCAAACCTAATAAGTAACACACAACACATAGTGATAAACGAACACGACCATAATAGTTTATTAATGTCTTGACTATAACAACTTTATCATATAATGCCACAGGAGCACATTTGCTTGAATATGAAGACTGGGTGCTGCTGTGGATCTATCAATACATTTCAAGAAAGCCAAGAATTCAAACAACAAACAACTTCACAGTGTTAAATTCTATGCAAACAAATCAAAACAACTAGGGCAGTAAAATCAACTTGCCAACATAGTTTTGCCATTGTCTAGCACTGATTTAAAACAAAAAAGTGGTAATGGTGGAGATGGCAGTTTAGATTAATTTGTCAGTATAATGGTTAGTTTTGTGAAACATTTACTGCCTGACTAAAACGCACTTTCATGAAATTCAGAGACATCAACCCTACCAACATAATTATGTGTACAATCATGCATGCATACACTCAAGGATGCAAGCACACAAACAGTTTGTTAACAAATCACAATCCAAAATAATACATTAACACCACTAGCAGAGTGAATCTGGATGAAAATGAAGTGTTTTGGTGGTGGCAAATGTAGACTTCCATAAAAAACACACCCAACAACCACCAACAACAAAAGACAGACAAAAAGAACTTAACAGATTTTTGCTTTACCTAAGACATGAGAAGCTAATGAAAATATCAACACCATCCAATTCCTTCAAACATCCAACACCGTCAGTTTGCATTTAATGATCAGAGACCATCATTTTTTCATTCCAACCAACAAAGGCAGGCCATGCTGAGGATGCCAGCATTCCAGTAATTTGTCATTCCCAGGTTACAAAAAAAGCATATAATCATACTGAATACTTCAAAGTACAAAAAAATACATCAGAAAAGTACCATAAAGGCAAATGGTTCTGCAGAATGGACATCCTATTCCCACCCCAGTGTTTACAATATCACTACTTGGTCGCCAGAACTAAACAATTCAGGATAAATGTCATACAGCAGAAAAAGAGAATATTTGTCAAACTTGCCTGAAAAAAAGGCAGGAGACTGGACAGGGAAGGCAGAAAACAACCAAGAGAGATGACAGATAGGTAAGGAAAACGACAGAAGGGAGTGATCGAAAAGAGGAAATTTATAGCAGAGATTTTCAGAAGGTGGGGACACTAACTATACTGAAAGAGCCCCCAGCATCCCCAATATGGAGATCAGTACTGTGTTAAGCACAAAACAGGAACATAACAACAAATAAAAACATTTTTTGGCAACATCATCAGTACCTGTGATCATTCTTTTCAGAGATTGTTGCAACAATTATTGTGATAGGCTGTTAAAGAATTGAATGACATGAATCAACAACGGTACACAGTGCAACACACATACACACACATTCACACCCTATGTGTACATATCCATTTTATTTAATTTCATGTACCTTATAAATCTACTGACCATAAAAGCCATATTGGGGCTGTCACCTCGTTCAGTTTCAGGGGCTCCAGTAACATTCATTCCAGTTCAAAACCAACAGATCCTAATCCCTTCAAACATGCAACAGTTGCCCTGGAGGTGGGGGGGGGGGGGGGGGGGCAACTACATTAAATGAGTGCCTTAATCATTTCATTCCTTATGGCTAATAAAACTAGGCTGTGCTAAGGACACCAGCCATTCTGCTTCATTTATCATCCCCTTAAGTTACAAAATTGTATAACAAAAGATAAACATCTCAAAACGCCAAAACATTCATTACAAATGCCATATCGGCAAACAGCACTGCAGAATGGACATCCTTTGACCACCCCAGTGTCTACAATTTCACTAACTGCTCACCAAGAAAAGGGATACAAGTTGTAAGACTTGCTTGAAAAAAGTCAGGAGAATGAATTAGGAAGGCAGAAAATATGCAAGAGTGAGAGAAGATAGAAAAAAATTTGATAAGGAAAAAAGGCTGAAACAAAGAGAGTGATAGAAAAAGGGAAATTTCTAGCATATAATTTCAAGAAGGTGGGGATGCCATTTATAAAAGAGCCCCTGGTATACCCAGGGGAGTGCATGTATCCACACACACACACACTCACACACATACACACACGCACACAAATGTATGAAAGCGCTCATACATTATGTACTCTGGTATATACACAAAACAAACAGAATCATATTATATCATTCACACTAATAATAATAATAATAATAATCATAATAAATGGAATTTATATAGCGCCATATCTTGCAGAGACAAATCAAAGCGCTTGCACTTAACCCATTCCCACTAATGTACAAAGACAAGAAAACATGTATACAGACTTATTCATCAAATAACCCTTTACATTTTTTTAACTTTTTGTGTGAAAAAAAAAAGCTGCTTCACAACAGGAAGAGCCATAGAGACACTTTTGATGCTATAATGACAGGAATACACCCTTCTACGGTATTTGTCCCTTTTAAAATAATATTTAGGGGGGGGGGGGTGGAGGGGGAAGGGGAGCAGGATAGCCTTGACATTAGAGCGTTGCACTCATGATCTGACAGTTCAGGATCTAGGCACCCGTTCAAGGGGATTTTTCCTCTGGAGTTAGCATCAGTACAGACTCCATTCTCCTAAAAGTCCTTCAGATGAGACTATAAATTGGGGTCCTATGTGCGAACGCATGCAGAACATTTTGCACACTTGCTAAAACCTGTTCCACCCTTCAAAAGAATTGGGCATTGTGTGCCGGTAGGAATATGTGACAGTTTTTGTTTGTAAAAACGCATGCACATTGGTATTATGTTTAGTTATCATTTACAAAGTCAGAACATGGCGACCTTAATGGAGGGCAAAAATGGTAAATGCATCCAAAATGATGCCATAGGTGAATTTCAGAGCTCTAACTGAGGAACAAAAAAACCCCAAACAAAATTGTTTAAAACCCAGGGTATTCAACTTAGAGAAGACGGGCTCCACCAGATTTCATTTGTCCCCACAACACGCTGCTTAAAAATTTCAGTGTGGAGCCCCTCTGACTCCTCAAGGAGTTAAGGGAGAAGTCAGGTCAGGTCAGGTCAGGTCAAGTCATAAACTCTGTTGGAAAAAAAAGGTGACTCTCGTGACACTTACACCCAAAAATAACTGCTTTTGCAATCAATTTTGTGTACAGCTTAACACCCAAGTACAGTGCATAAACAGCTAGTTTTGCGAACAACGAACCATTTTGTATGGTTAAACTGTTGATACCCTGGGCTGATATTGACAAGCAGATACATGCCGTGTGGGTGCGTGCTGTTCCATCGCTGTCAGTGGAACCATTAAACCCAGACCATCCAATCTAGCCATTACCTGTCTCTTTTTTGTGGTCATTCCTCAGCTAGAATTGTGAGATTCACCAATTGTGAAATTTTTATGTATGTGACTGTTTTTGCCCACCATTAACGTAGCTGCATTCTGGCTTTGGAGATGATGTCTAAACATGACACCAGTGTGCATGCAGTTTTATATATATATATATTTTTTTTAACATCAGTTTTTACCGGCACAAATGGCCAAATCTTCCAAAAGGCAGAATGAGTTTGAATGTGAGCCACCACTGAGGTACCCGGCCACTCCCCCATAAGTCCTTTGTATGAGACTATAAACCGAGGCCCTGTGTGTCAACACACGTGAACATCTTGCGCACATATTAAAACCCATTTTGCTTTTCTGAAGAGTAGGCCATTCGTAGTGTTAAGAATGGGTGGCAAAAAAATTAATAGATAAAAAAAGAAAACACCATGCACACTTGTGTTGCATCTAGATATCATCCCCAAAGCAGGAACGTGGCTCGTACTTTAATGGTGGGCAAAAACAATTGCATACATACACAAAAATCTCAGCTGTGGTGAAACTTGAACCTCTAGCCAAAGAACACACACACACACACACACACTTGTGGGCAAGGTGTCATGCATGTGTTTGAACACCGAATGTCAATTTATATCCTCTTTCACACACTTGCAGGCAAGTGGACACTGAACCAACTATAACTGGTCCTTATCAACATCTTACTCATTCTTTATCTGCAGCACGTGTGTAAGGACGATTGTGTTGATGTGTTGCTGCCTGTACCATCACAGTCGAAAACTAGTGTGCAGTATAAACAGAGGAGGTCAGACTTACAATCCTAACTGTCTGTAACTTACCATGCCCATGCTGTTAACAAAGAATTATGCCTGTGGTTGAATACTTGACATATAGATATGTTACTGCATGGCAGGACACATGGTAGATATATTAAGATATAATTTCTTAAGAAAAAAATATTAAGACAAAATTTATTTCACACTGCCAAAGTAAAATATGTGAAACATCCTCATAAAAGGTACATTAGATGTTTCAACATCTTGAGCTTTTCACGCATGTTTTTAAACTGGAGAAGTTATATTGCAGGTAGCTGATAAAATTTAAGTTTATTTTCTTCACCCAACAGTTATGTTCAAACTCGTCACTCAATAGATGGCTATTTTGAAACAACTACTATTTTAGCTCACTATGACCACACAAACGATCTGCCATTGTTAACCAAGTTTGGGAAGAAAATGACACTGCAGACACAATGCAAGAATTACAAGAATTTATTGCTTTAAAAAAGCAACTCTGGGTTGCACGAACACATTCATTAAATTGGCATACAGATAACTTCCGCAATAAAACCAGTTTGAATGTGGAAATCTGATGAGACTATTTATAGGCCATACTCTTCTGTTGTTCAAATTACTATTACCATAACAAACATCTAAGAGTGACACTGAAAACAACTTCTTTGTACAACCATGATTCATATTTCATATATTAATAAAATGAACTTTTTTAATTGATTGATTTAACATTTAAAAACATGTTTTCATAGTTCTACAATGCCTAATAAAGCTAAAAAATTCACTTCATGTTGTTTCCAACTCCGCTGATCACAAAGCTGTCACCTTGTACCAATTTCAGCAACTCAAACAGCATTCAGCTCAAGTTCAAAAGCAACAAAATCTAATCCCTTCAAATACCTAACAGCGATAATCTGGAAAAAAAGAGAAAAAGATCAAATGAAAAAAATAACTGAATTATCTTATTCCTTAAGGACAAGAAAATCAGGTCGCACTGAGGATGCCAGGCATTCTGCTTAATTTATCAGCCACATCTTACAAAAAAAAGTATTAAAAAAATATAAAGCAAACAGATTCTTTCTTCTTCTTCCTTTTTTGTCATGTTTCTCCCAGGGGAGGTTTGACATTGATGAGCCTTCTCCATCTCTCTCTGTTTTGAGCTTCCTCCTTATTTATGCCCCTTTCTCTAAGATCATCTGCAATACAGGCAGCCCAGGTTTTGCTAGGTCTTCCATTTGGTCTCTTTCCATCCACTACGAAGTTCATTGCTCTTTTTATGATGTGGTGGTCTGCTCTTTGTTGAACATGCCCAAACCAGCGCAGTCTTTTGGTACTAGCTACAGACTTCAGATCATCAACTTTGCACATTCTCTATAGTTCTTTATTCACGATTCTGTCTTCCCATTTGATCTTTGTCATGTAGTGTAGCAAAGTATCTGGCGCACACGTTAAAAGGCTCTTCCACTTTTTGGAAGAGTAGGCCATTTTGTGCCGGTAGGAAAGGATGACAAAAAATTTTTTTTTAATCTCATGCACACAGGTGTCGTGTTAAGACAGCATTCCTGAAGTTGCATTGCGGCTACCTTAAATGGTGGGTAAAAACAGGTGCATACCAAATCTCACCATTGGTGAACCTTGGAGCTCTAGCTGAGGGACCACCACCAAAAAATCCTCCATACTACTATAGATCATCATTGAAAAATAGGTATCATTATCCCTGACTGCTTCCGTATATTTCCCCATCCACCTTAAAACTATTGTCTTTATAATACTAAGAAGAATAAGAACAAATCAAAGTAATCCACTAGCACCCACACTTCAGGACAAATTGTTTTGAAGAAATATGAAATCTGATGCTCTTTTATGCACAAATAGATACAGTTTTAACCAAATGAATGTGCTTACTGCTGTGATTTCTGTCCTTACCCTGATGATATGTACAGCATACAGCATAATTATACACATTAACATCTGGAAAAGTTACGATTCCTTTTTTTTTTCAGCCAGTATCTTTTCTACCAATATTTACATGATCTAGCCCCCAAATTATCATAAAATTTACAAATCTGGCAGAACCACAAATATTCTCCTATCAAATATTTACAAAACCAAAAATGAAAGTGGAATCTAGTTAACATAAGTTTTGATAACATTACAATGATCTGGTGTATGCTCCTGACTTACTTTCTATCTTTTTTTTCTTTTGCTCCTAACTTACTTTCTTTTTTTTTTCCTTTTTTTTTTTTGCATTCCCACCCAACACTCGTTTACTTTTCTGTAGAGCTTGTATGGCTACTGTTTGTACTCTTGACTACTTTCACTTCAAACAAATGCATTTTGCACCACAACTTCTAGTCCTTCGGATGAGACTATAAACCAAGGTCCCATGTGCGAACGCATGCAGAACATCTTGCGCACACGTTAAATCCTGTTCCGCTTTTTGAAAGAGTAGGCCATTGTGTGCCGGTGGGAACAGATGACAAAATTTACAAAACCGCATACACACGGGGACTGGATGTAAAAAAGCACATGAGTGCTTATTCCATCACCCTCGATATTTAAAAAAAAAAAAAAGTCATCTGAACGCTTTGATTTGTTGCTTTACACAATTCAGCGCCATATATTATAATTATTATAAACAAAAATGTTCTACCATCAATTTACTCATCATAAGTCTGGATGAAAATTAGCTCACATTTCCAAAATGTTTGCACATTTGCATCAACCCAAGCATTTCTAATGGCTAAGGCAGCAAGCACAAATCAGTATTAAGAGTTCATTTAAAGATGATCTGATTAAATTTCTCTTGGACTTCTGCCAGCTTTGAAGGAATGTTGCACTAAATATTTCACAGAATACATCCTTTTTATCTTTTAGCTCTATGTTAGCTGTGTATATCACTAGCAGCTGCTAAAATTACCCAAAAAATCGTTACTTCATGAATATAAAACATCAGCTAAAGTGCCTTTTTAAGATACACATATCTGAAAAGCCACTTTCTACAAATAAAATCACAATCAAAATTAAGAAAAGTAGCATAACATGCATGGTGTGGCAGCTTAGAATTTGTGGTGTTAGTTACTTGAAATTTGTGACTTTTTGTTGTTGTTGAAGGGTCACCCAGGTGAGAGAAGAGTGAAAGTGAATGTACACTCACAAGCCACTGCATAAATAACAGGAGTACCAGTTAGATGAACACACAGAGGCAGAGACAGGAAGAGAGGACCATGCCTGGTCTTTTCTTGTTAGGGATTTTTGTTGTTGGTTTGGGCCTAGAGTGATAGGTGTCACTGGGAAATCTATCCCTACTTCAGTGGAAGTTATTCGAGAAACTGGTGGCAATTCAACTGCCTTTTTGTACTGATACAAATCCGTAGTAATGGATTGAAGTTGGGGGAGGGGGGGGGGGAAGGAGGTCCCAGGAACGACCTGTAATTAGAAGTAGCTAATGTGACCCGACCTGTTGATAAAATGAGTAGTTGTCAAATATCAATGGGGGACTTAGGGGACTGATAGTGCTAAGTTTAAACAGGGCCTTGGTGACTGTAATATAATTATAGAAGTTCTCTGCTAGAAGATGATGAGACCAGGAAGGTCTAGCTTGTTAAAGATTTGGTTTTAGACCATGAAGGTCTGTTAAGTATCAGGACCAAAATGATCTTATTCACTGTGTAGTGATCATAAACAGGGGAGTCTGATGCAATACCATTGTGAAATACTTACAGGACCATGAGTGTCTGCGGGAAAATAATTCTGAAATATTTCTACATGTGAATGGGAATTTTCAATGTTTTGGTAAATTCTTTAAATGTTTTGTGTTGCTGATACTTGTATGTTTTCTTGTCAAAGCAAAGGTTGCAATTCTAAGATATGTTTATGGCTGAGAAAAAGAGTACGAAAGCAGAAGCCTGTGTCTGAAGTGTTTGTGATTGTAGTGTGAAACATAGCTCATGGCAATCATCTTTGATTGTAGAGTTGTTTAAGGTAGCCCTTGTCCAAGTGCCTAGCATATAGTGTTGAGTGGTAGGTGAAGAAGGCATGTACCAGTGATGGATGTCAATTCACTGTTACATTTATACAAGTTCTAGAAATGGTTGTTATATTTTGCAGTGTGTGGAAGAACACATGCACATCTAAGATTATATGAGTTTTGATTTTACCAGACTTTGTCTCACTGCACATACAGCTGTGGAACCAATGGGTCAGGTGAGCTCAGAATCTGATAATCACTAGTTTTTCACTTTCAGCTGTTCTTGCTAGTGGTGACTAAGGCGACAGACATGTGATAATCGTGAACTTACGGGTTTGAACCATGGCAGCACCTGGTGAATTGAAAGGTGGAGAAATTCATGGTCCCCTTGGCAAGTAATGTGCAAACTTACTCCCTTTGTGTGTATATCTATCTATCTATCTATATAGGGGGGGGGAGAGAGAGAGAGAGAAAATCAAGTATGCATACGAAAGATTCTTTTCCAGCTAACATCGCCATTTGTATCATGGAGGAGTTATTTGATCTCTCATCTTTGAAAACTATGCATAATAGCTGGAAATGTGGCATCTATGATATAGCTATACAAATTTTACAAGTTACCATGATGTGAATAGTGGAAAAGTCAGAACTATTACCCAAGCCAAAAAGAGCCTCAAACTATTCACTGGTGTGTCCCATTTGAGTCACTCACTGCACTGTGCTCTTGATCCTTCTGCAAAGGAGGCAACAGTGAGAACCAGTCTGTCAACATCAGTTAATCAAGCCTTGCACAGGTGACACAGCATTTATGAAAATGCTGTAAATAATTATGCGACGAAACCTTCTTGAAAACAAACCCACAAAACTTAAACCATAAACCTTTCAATTCTGCTAACACTTTTAAAGCTTGACTGGCAAAATCTGATTTCCCTCAAACCCTGATATCTATGCTAAGCAGACTCCATGACATTTTGCCAGCAAAACTCACAGACAAACAAACAAAAAAAACCTCAAACCCCCTGCCCCCACCCCAACCAAAAAAAACACCTCACAGACCATCTATCTTTCACAAGGACTTCAACGCGCAATCGCACCATTTCTCATCACCGCTTTGACACACGAACACTTCTCAACGTCTAGAAGATGTCCCTCGAATGCCAGCTTCTGCACGCCTCTGCAGCCTCTCTCTCTCCTGGTCGTTCTTTGATGGTGCCGATCCAGTAGTTGTAGCAGCTGTCCAGTGTGCGGTCCAGCTTGCCTGTGACGATTGCTTCCCTTAGCATGAAATCCAGCAGGGGAGCTTTGTAGTGTTCGAAGCCCATCTCCCCCAGGCACTTGAGAATGCGGGTGATGCGCAGGTAATTGTGCATGGAGCTGAAATCACCCAGAGGAAATGTGGTTGTTGTGAGGGGAGAGAGATTGTCTGGGGGAGGGGGGAAGGGAATTATAAAAATAACAGGATGAGAAATGCGTTTGAGATGGATGTGTGTGTGTGGGTTGTTTGTTTGTTTGTTTTTGTTTGTTTGGTGTGTGGGGTGTTGTGTGTGTGTGTGTGTGTTGTTGTGTGGGTGTGGGTGTGTGTGGGGTGGGGTGTGTGTTTTGTGTCTGTGTAGTTGGTTGTGTTTGTGTGTGTGTGAGAGAGAGAGAGCAAGAGGAGAGAGAGAGAAAGAGAGAGAGGGGGACGGAGAGGGGGGAGAGAAGGAGGAGAGGAGAGAGAAGGAGAGAAGAGGAGAGAGAGAGAGAGAGAGAGAGAGAGAGAGAAGAGAGAAGAGAAAGAGTGAGTTGAGAGAGTGACTGAGTGTGTGTATGCGTGTGTGTGTTCAACTTCATTTAGTGTCTCTTCACAATTTGAAATATTCAAGAAAAAAAGGGGGGACGGGGGGAGTTGGTAGCGTCTAGGGGAATATGCAGAGGGAAAGAAAACAAATATAATGGTGGCACTGCTCTTGTGGCGACGTGCTCTCCCCAAAATTCACACAGAGAAATCTGTCGTGACTTAAAGTGGTATACAATACAATACAATTCAACACAACACACACAATGCATGTTACAAAATGCATGATGGAAACGCTTTAAAAAGAAACTACAAGGTACCAGTTCTCCCTTGAATGATGATGTAAACCATGTATTGTATAATCTTCTGATAAAATCAAATGTCGTAATTTACACGAATATAGAAATGTTGTATCTCTTATCTAAAGGTTTAAGCTCAATGCTTTTAGAACTAAATTTTCAAAAAAAGCAGCATGTATCTGTAGCAAAAATCTTACCAAAGATCACATTCTTTTACGATGAAAAGATCTGATAAACGTTTTAACTGGGGTCCATAGCTTACAGCAAATTCTAAAAGACATTCTATTAATGAAAGACAATGTCTTCTCATTAAGTCATACTCCTATTTTCAGACTCTTAATAGCATAATGATAGCTACTAGTTATATGAATTGCAAAGTTAGTATTTTAGCTGTTAATTTTTTCTTTTCAGAATTCTTGTTTGTGCTTTCTTTCATAAGAGTTGTTTATTGCGATTGATTGATTAGTTATGTGCATATCCCCCCCCCCCCCCCCCCCCCCCACACACACAAACATATACACACACACTTTCCTGTCTGATATCACTATTTAGTGGAAGGATGTTAAACAGAAGAACTACTACAACAACCACTACTACTACTGCAACATACACACTTTTCCAAAACAGAAACAAACACACACAAATAGTATTTCTCAACACAAACAGTACATAACCAGAACCCCACTCACTGGTTCAAATGTTTGAAGCGTGGCTGCCAGTTGTCTGCTCTTTGCACTTGTCCTGTATTTTTCTCCACCATTTTGATGCCATAGAAATTCAGCATCATCTCATACGATTTCAAAAAACGCTCCCTCATCTCTGGGTTATTCCTGATGGCCTGTGGTATGGATACAGCAATCAATTTGAATTTAAAAGACACAATTCATAGCAAAGCTGTCAGTATGAAACAGACAATATATAGAATGAAGAAAAGAACAAAATTAACAAAGTGGCTTCTCTTCCCTTCCCTCTCCTTTTCTCTCAATATGTGTGAAGTGTGTATGTGTCTGTATGCATGTGCATGAGTATACCATGTGCGAACATGCATACAAACATGTGCTTTTTTAAAGTATGTTGCAAAATTGCCTGCTCTTATCTTTTGTATTTAACCTCTCTAAGTAATCGCTGAACAGTCTAATTTCAGGCATTGTGGGGTGGAATCATTGCAGGTTTTAACTCCAGTTTCCCTACAAGCACTATGGATGAGGTTGTAATACCCCCACCACCCACAATCCTGGATATCTTTTTTACTTTTCACTAGAATCCATGAAAATGAAGAGAAAAGAGAGCTTTGCAAATGCTTAAGGTAAAGGTAAAGGAGTCCCATAACCTATAAGGTCGTAGGGGAGCGAAGCGTCAGAGACCTCACTTCTCTAGGGCCAGCATATTGAGGGCGGCACCCATCTCCTCTCCCTCGCTGCTTTACCTTCCCTGACCCTAAGTACTGAAGCCAAGGTGCGCAAACGGTCACCCATCCAACTGGTAACCACGCTCGACGCTGCTTAACTTGGCTGGGGGAAAGCGAGTGCTCCAACCGCTGAGCTATCCCGTCCCCTTGCACATGCTTACTGTGACTTCATCAGCCACTGTATCTTAAGCAGAGTGCACAGTTTTAAGAAGAGTGTGTCTGTCTGTCCAAACTCTTGACAGTGTTAGGGTTTCCTGGAAAATGCTCTGGAGAGGCAGACAGACATACAGATGGACAGGAGGGCACACCGTTTCATGCTCCACCCTTCATCTCACTATATACATACCACTGCTACCATCTGGATCTTAAAAAACAACCAAAAACAATGAACAACCCCCCTCCCTTAATAATAATATATGGAATTTATATAGCGCAGAATCTTGTAAAAACAAACAAATCGAAGCGCTTGCACTCAAATCATTTACACGCATGCAACTCTCCTTAAACATAATGAACAACATATTTCAAATCCATGCGCGCACACGCACGTACACACGCACGCACGCACACAAACATACTTACGCACACACACACACACACACACAGACTCGCAAACACACTTAGGAGGCATGTGTTCATACCTTAGCTTCATGGAGCTGCAGTTCTTGTGCTTGCATATTCATTCCACTCTCTCGGATTGGGAACAGCCTGAAAGAAAAAAAAAGACATGGACAAAAAAAATCTAAATGAATAAAACCAAGTTATATCAAGACACCATGGACACAAATAAGTAGAACCCCCCCCTCCCCTACCCCCCCCCCCCCCCCCCCCCCCCCCCAAATAAAAAGTCTGCAATAATGCCACCAATTCATTTTCAGACCTCCCAAAAATCTTAAAATTATGTCTTCAATTTAACGTCTGTTCACTCTTAGTGATATTAGAAATTATCTTCCTTTGCTTGTGTAGTTATTTCCTTCATTTCTTATTTCAACTTCATCATCCTCATCAAAAACTGAACGTGCCATTTCTCTTGAAGAAAATAAATCAATGAAAATTTGAAAGTTTGTTGTTGTTGTTTCTTTGTTTCGTTCCTTGGCTGGAGTTCCAAGGTTCATGAGCGTAGATTTTTTTGTCTGTGACTAAGTTTGCCCACCGTTAAGGTAGCTGCAGTCCATCTTCAAGGAGAAAATATGACTTTCTTTGCGTTCAGCCTGTTATAGCAAGCACTACTCAGTTTGACTTGAGCTTGATATAAAACGATCGACACAGTTTTTTTTTGCAAAACCAGTTTCCAGTTTCAGAAATCTTCCTCGCAATAGTGGAGAAAATGTTTTAATGTCAAGACAAGAAAACCTCATAACACAACTACGTAATGGAGCATACAGCATGCGCTGACATGCCAGAGCAACTTTCACATGCTAACTAAGAACGTTCATTGATTCAGGGTAACTGCCTGTGGCGAATGTCTTCTTTTTTTCAAATTAAGGAAAAAATAATCATCATCATAATAAATGGAATTCATATAGCGCTATATCTTACAAAAAGAAATCAAAAGCGCTTGCATTCAAACACACCCCTACACATACAACCAATAACAATTAACAGAGATAACAAATTCAAATGTACATACACACACACGCACATACACACGTGAGCGTGCGCCTTCACACCCACATTCAAAAACACCCTATTCAATCAAAAACTAAGCATTTGAAATGAATCAGAATTCTGTCTCCCCTGCTGAAATTTGAAATGGAATGTTTAGTTTAACATTAATCTATTTCTATACATTAGTTGATTGTGTGTGCTCGTATGTGTGAGGGTGTGATGGGGTTTGTGCATGCATGCATGTGTGAGTGTTGTCTCTATTCAATCAAAAACTAAGCATTTGAAATAAATCAGAATTCTGTCTACCCCTGCTGAAATTTGAAATGGACTGTTTAGTTTAACATTAATCTATTTCTATACATTAGTTGATTGTGTGTGCTGGTATGTGTGAGGGTGTGATGGGGTTTGTGCATGCATGCATGTATGAGTGTTGTCTGTATTTGACTGGAAGTGGATTGGTGGTCTAGAGATAACGCGCCTGCCCAGAAAGCAAAAAGTCAGGGTCGGAAATGGGTGGTACTTCGAATCCCGTTTGGACCCAAAACTTTTCCCCCATCGGTTAGATCATGAGTGTGGTATGGGTCCTAGTCTTTTGGATGAGACGATAAACCGAGGTCCCGTGTGTTATACATAATTATTTAGCGTATGCAAAAGAACCCACAGCAACAACAGAGTTGTCACTGGCAAAATTCTGTAGAAAAAAGCCAAACTGATAGGGAAACAAATACAGTTGCAGACAGAAAAAGAAAAAAAATAATTGGTGGTGTTACTCTTGTGGCAAAGCACTCTCCCTGGGGAGAGCAGCCCGAATTTCATGCAGAGAAGTCTGCCGTGACTTAAAGTGCTATAAATAAATAAATAAACAAAATAAATAAGTGCCAGAGCACATGCCTGAAATATGGCATAGAATGTATAGCTGGTACAAGAAATTTTGTATTCTAGCAGACTGAGTGTGTTTGTATGTCTGAGGGAGTGTGTAACAGAGTGTGTGTATTGGTGGATTTCTTTAAGTGCTCTTCACACAAACAGTGAAAACCATTCTTGTTTGCAAGATGAATTTCTGAATGAAAATTTTGTTCGCAAGATGAATTTCTGGATGTAAAACGAGTCTTGTAAATGTATCCTGCACCTTCCATATGGATCATAGTTATATATGGTTTTGATTTCATTTGGTCACACATGCAGTTTGGAATTGCTAAGTGATTAGAGAGTTGAACTCAAGTGTGCTGGTAACCAAAGGATGGGCTACAATCACTGTTGAAGTGTTCTTCTGAGGGGATATTTCCCGCAAGTTATCACTGGTGCCATCATCATTCCCCTGTAATTTTTTCGTATCAGACTACAAACTGATGAGAACCCATGTATGAGCACAAACAGAACTTCTTTCAAACATGTTAATGTTAGTGACAATACCATTTTTCTTGTAAGTCTTTCAGATAAGACTATAAACTCAGGACCCATATGTGACTGCATGCATAACATCTTTTCCTACATGTTAAAGTCCCTATCTACCTTTAGCCAAAGAGTAAGCCAGCAATGACTGATGGCAGGAATGACATGGACATACCCAGCATGCAACCAGCAACCTGGAGAAGGATGAGCTCCGTCAGGTTCAACTTGCCAAAGACACACTGCCAACAGAATTCCATGCAGCGCCCTAACAACTCCCCAAGGAGTTCATGGAGAAATCGGTCAGCAGTCAGAATGACTTACCACTGTATGTAACCATGGTGACTCTCCAAGCGGTCATGGTTCTTCCACCAGTGTTTATGGAAATCATCGATGAAGGCCCCTGCACCAGTTTGTATCACTCATTAAACACATGAATCAACAGAAGTTTATTCTTTACAGGGTAACATGTTATAAATGAATGAATGAATAAATGAATGAATGAATCTGTGATATGTAAAGCGCATAGAAAAAACACCCCCACAGGCATTATTGAAGTGCGATGCAGATTTATTATTACAAGTCCTTTTTACTTTGGTTTGTTTTTACCAAGCTTTCAGGGGGAGAAAAAAGAGAAGGATGCAATGACAGAGAGACAGAGAATCAATAGCAACAAAGAGATTATGACTTTACAATTATCTATACAAAGTAAAAGTTTTAATACATTTGATTTACCTGCACTATGCTGCGGACTAATTGGTGGCGAACGCATATGTGTGGTGAGTGTGCGCACACACACATACATACAAGCGCATTCCACATGCACTGATACAAGCATATAATTATGTATACAGGTGTTTCTCTGCAAACACATTCCCTACATGCATACAGGAATATGTACAAACGTGAAGTATATCTCAACATAAGTGTACAAATGCATTAGACAAGGTAATATGTTCTATTCAAACACAGAGGGTTGGGGGTGGGGTGGGGAAGGGGGTGGAGGTTGCAGAGGGAAGAAAATCAGACGATATAATAAAATACTCTACTCAAATATAGGGGTACTGAGAAAAATTATTAAGCAAGGTAACATTATAGAACAAATATCTATCTATCTATCTATCTATCTATCTATGTTGTATATAAAAAAAAATATATATAAAAAAAAAAATATATATATATATATAGAGAGAGAGAGAGAGAGAAAGAGAATTACACTGGGGATTTTTGTTGGGTTTTTTGTTGTTTGTTTTTTGTTCCTTGGCTAGAGCTCCCAGGTTCACCAATGGTGAGATTCTGTCTATATTATGTGATGATTTTTACACACCATTAAAGTAGCCACATTCTGACTTCAGGGAACAAGGGGAATAAAAAGGGATGTGTTGTATCTCTTTGTTAACACACACACGTACCATCTGGCTTGGATGGGATCTTGCCCTGGTAAAACCGAAGATTCAAGTCCATGTTTGGGTCATCCCTCTTGTCCTGCAATACACGAAAACTTTTTAATTAGACCATATTAATTTTCAATGTTTTATTGCTCTCACATTTCCAATGATAAACCATTACTGATTTGTTATTTGTCCTCTCATGCCATCAGCGCCTGGGGTTTATCACAGTTCTTGATTAAACCATTGACGCTGGGGGCAACAGCAAAGTGAGAGGCTGTATGACCAGTGGCTTTCCCACTCATGGAATTCCACTTTACAGCTTAGTCTTTAGTTTAGTGATGGACTATGACTCTCTGACTAGGAGGCTTGACTTGCACATTCCTTATGTGCTGCAGCCCTGGGGGCTAGTTGGCCTTTGGAGAACATCTCCAACGCTGACTGTCCTTATGCCCACTTGGCCGAGAGAGTGAGGATGTACTGTGGGCAAGGCATCTCCACTATAATTAAATTTCTGCCCAATTTCCAAAACAGCAGTTGCCTCCTCTGCTGTTTTGGAGGTCATCATCGAACACGACGGACAAACATACATTTGTCCTCTCTCCATCAATTCCCTGACAAGTCACTGGCCTACCATGCTGGACCTTTCAAGCAGGGTGAAGAATCTTGGGCAAGTTCAACCTGGTTCAGCCCATTCCTCTCTAAATCACAGACTACATTAATGCATGGAAATCAAATCATTCTCATGGCTATTAGCCTGCCACCCCAACTATTTCCACACGCATACACACAGACAGTGAAACATACACACACACGATTCTCATTCAAGAGGATTTTTCCTCTGGAGTTAACATCAGTGCCGACTCCACTCTCCCCCCCAAAGTCTTTCAGATGAGACTATAAACCAAGGTCCCATGTGTGAATGCACGCAGAACATCTTGCGCACACGTTAAAACCCGTTCTGCTTTTCAGAAGAGTAGGCCATTGTGTGCCGTTGGGAACGGATGACAAAATTTACAGAACTGCATACACATGGGGACTGGATGAAAAAAGCACACAAGTGCTTATTCCAATATCCTCAAAATAAAAGAATAAAATGAAACACACACACACACACACACACGCACACAGCTGAAGCCAGGCCACTCTTATGTTCTCAGCATTGTTCTTCACTTACAGGGTAGCCAGCACGGTATTGCTGTGTGTCCTGGTCACTCCAGTGACGTTTTAATGGGGCCAGTCGAGGTGATCGAAGTTGGTACTGCTTAGATCTCTGAGGATAAAGAAAACCAAATTATTTATAAGGAAGGTAACACTGGACACCAGAGGGAAAACGCAAACGAGGACGACCCAAGAACACTTGGCATCAGACTGTCGAAACAGAGCTGAAGACCTTCCAACATACCACTAATATCACTTTAAGTGAACAGACGTAAAATTGAAGACACACTTCCAACATACCTGGGGAACCATTCAGAAGCTGGCCCAGGACAGACAGGAGTGGAGAACATTTGTTGCTGCCCTACGTGCCAATAAGGCACAAAGGCATTGATGATGATGAACACTAGTAACAGGTTTATAAGAAAAACAAATCATTTAATTATAAGGAAAAAACTAACACTAGTAAGTAGTAACACTAACAGGTTTGTAAATTGTAAGCTTGCATATAGTGCACAACTTATACTGAACACACAAATTATACTGAAACAGTGTTTAAAACACACATGTGACACAGACACACAGAGTAGAATATAATCACATGGTAGGAAGAATATTGCTATGTCAGCATTGTGATGATGTCATAACTATGATGATAATCTTCGAAATAATGATAGTAATCCACAGAAATGTGCACAGTGTGTGTGTGTGCATGTGTGTGTGTGTGTGTGTGTGTGTGTGTGTGTTTGTGTCACTGTGTGTATGTATGTACATACACTGATACATACAGTTTGTGCTGTTGGTCTTTGCTTTAACATCCTTCCACTTAAAGTAATATTAGAGATAAGGAAAAGGATTATGAGAAAGGTAAAAAAAGTGAGGGAAGTATGTGTATACTCACTATACTGTATGAATGAGCATGTGTAAGCTCAAGTGTGTACATATGTATAGAAAGAGTCGGGGAGGGAGGGGGAGAGAGAGAGAGAGAGAGAGAGAGAGAGAGAGAGAGAGAGAGAGAGAGAGAGAGAGAGAGAGAGAGAGAGAGAGAGAGAGAGAGGGAGAGAGAGGAGAGAGAGTATATGTGTGTGTGTATGTGTGTGTGTGACTGTGTCGGTGTGTGAGTGTGTACATTGCCACGTGAAATATGTATAGTTTTGTTTTTTTTAAAATGTGTAGGCTCATGAAATGATATACAATACATATAATATACATGTACAAGTTAAAATGATGGAAATCTATTTTCTCAAGGAGAGACCAGGGGTGGGTTAGAAATTATTTCTGAATCCAAGACAGAGCACACAAAAAACTCGGAAAGAAAAGGAAAAGATAGAGCACTTAACATTCTTCAGAGTAACAGACAATAAAACCTGAAGACTTACTTACGACTTGTTAAGTGGCATTATATATCAAGATACTAACTTAGGTAGAGAAGGACTCGGCAGCAAATGTTAGTAATGTCCTGACTGTGAGTGTGACTGTGACTGAGAGTGCGAGTGAAACTGAAAGTAAAACAGACCTTTTTCTCAGGAGACCTGCTGCTGGGTCGCCACGGTCTTCCTTCATCATCTTCACTGGAACTCTGCAGTGATAACAATAACTACATGATAATTACATGCTATATTCATGATACAAGCACAGAAGATAACAGATGAGGCACATTTATATATATATATATATATATATATGTATATATACATATGTATGTATATACTGAACAACCCTAGATTATTCATGAACCTTTTTGAAACAAACACAAAAAATTACACACACACACAAACAAACAAACAAAAAAACCCAACTACCTACTGGAAAAATGAGAGAGAGAGAGAGACAGACAATGAGACAGACAGAGAGGGAGAGACAGAGAGAAAGAGAGGGAGAGACAGACAGAGAGAGAGAGCGAGATAGAGAAACAGAGTTCACCATTTGTTGATTAACTATCCCCCACACATTTTCAGCAGTTAAAAAGAACTTTTCACCAGACTCAGAGAGACTGTGCATGTATAAAATCATTAAATCACAATATCATTAAGCTGGATTGTGGCTACCATCATGGTGGGAAAAACCTTGCATACGCAAAATTTTACTACTGTTGAACCTCAGAGCTCAACTGGAGGAATGAAAAAAATGATACATTTGATTTATATAATAATATTATACCAATATTATTATTATTATATAAAGTCAAATGTATCATTTTTAAACAAATTTATGAGGCACACCAAAAATATTTAAGTACACAATAGAGCAGGAGAAATACAATTTGCACCAAAAAAACCACCACAGGAGAAATAAAAATCTTAATCTGTGAATTACTTGCCATAAACATTTAACTGTACTGTAGACTGGTAGTGTAAAGAAAACTATCCAAAACGTATAAAACTCATAATTTTGGCCCAGGCCAAAAGCTGTGTCAGTTATTGATTTGATGTCAGCTAATCACCAAGGCCTACAGGCTACACTAAAATGTTGTTATGTTGTAAAATGTTGTGTTGAGATTGCCTTCAGCCATGACAAGCCCTTTACATAACAATCTACACTCTTTGTTAAAGGAGAAAAAAATCCTCTGAAGTCGGAGTATGGCTGCCTATATCATCATTACTATATGGTGAGGTACTTGAAAAGAGTCATGAATACACTATACAGTAACACGCAAACTTCTCATTCAGTGTACTTCCTATCTCACAGAGATTCCCAGGTGGGATGAGTCAGAGCGCATATTCTGGGTGACCCCTAGGGTGTAAAGCTGGGGAACACATAACAAACAACAACAAACTCAGCATTGTTTTTTTTTTTGGGGGAAAGAACATGACACCTTTCATACTTCATTTTGAAATGTCAAACTATATAATACATAGTCATGTAGTAGTATTATATATAAACACACAATTATGTATTTATTATAATTAACATGTATATGATTTTGATTATTAAAGCAGAGCAGAGATGTCTATATTTTAAAAATTAAATAATGCACCATGTGCATTGATATACTCACACCCTGGCATGCTTCTTTCCTGGATCTCTTAGCAAAAAAGATACCCATTTCTGTATTTTTTCTTTTGCTGCCTGAAGCCTCAACACCTTCTTCCTTTTCTTTTTGTTCAGTGTCTGACTTCTCAAAGTCACTATCAGTGTTAAAATCTTCCTCTTTATAGTCTACATACACATGTGCATCCTCAAATCTGTCAATGTCATATTCTTGTGTTTCTGTCTCACTCTCACTCAGAACACCATCTGTACTGTTTCCATTGTCAGATTTTGTTTTGAGCCTATGTTCTTGGTCCTGCAGTCTAGCTGTTTCAGAAACTGAATCAGAATGTTTTTTTCCTTCTTTGTTGATGCTTTTATTTTCTAATTTCCCGTCTGGATCTGACTTCCCGAGTTTCTCTTTGCAGCCGTTTGCTTTTGGTGAAGTGCGTTGATCTAAATCTGTTGGGCAGACTTCATCATCAACAACTATGATATCCGATTCTGGTGAGCTTTCCTTGCAATACTTCGACTCATTTGGTGAATCACTCTCCAGTACTTTCGAGTCCCCACGTTTCTCTTCAAGTTTTCTCCCAGCAGTACTTTTGCTGTTAGGTTCGCGTATGTTATTATTGTAAGTTTTCTCTGACCCCTCAGCTGCCGGTCTTTTTATCAAATACTTGTCGATCGTTGAACAAGAAGGCTTACTTTCCCGCTTGCTAGTTTCGCTTTTGGTCACAGTGGCACGTTTGTTGGAAGCATTTTTGTGAGCTGGTGACCTCTTCCCACGATCTACATTCTTGGCTCCAGAGTTCGCAGACATCTTACGTTTTCAAACATACGACATACCAACATGCCAAAAGTGTAAAACTTGTTCAAATTAATCATCCGCACTTGAATTTGTCGAATTTCGACCTCCTGTTTCCTTAGTGGTGAAAATGTAGTCAATGATCACAATACATTTAGTGATTAGCGCCAATTCTAGAAAATACCAATTAAGAATAAGAGCGTATCACTCATGCAATTCAACACTGCTGTCAGACATACAGCATAAACATAACATAAAGTCTCATTATTATATTATCAAACTCTACTCATGCAAGATGCACTTTTGGGGGGATAAACCAATCATTTACATATATGATATAGAGAGACTATGTTTTACGATATCACTTCCGGTTATACACACCTGTCCACAGTTTCGAAATACAACAAAATATAGAAGAGTTTTGGGCTTTTTGGGGTTTTTTTGTTTTGTTTTTCTTTTATGTTGTTTGGGGGACTTTTGCGGTATTTTTTATTCGCTATTTTTTGTTTCTTCTCTTCTGCCAGCTGTAGTGGTATTGTTTTTGAGTATCAGTAACCAAGAAGAAGCGCTTCAGGAGATGCTATCGGCATCATTCGGAAAAATCTGTCCACCCTGTCTGCTCTGTCTGACAGTCATCAGAGTATAAACTCAACTTTAAGAGTTAACTCAAATCTTATTATTTGTTTGTTTAATCTCTACCCAAATCGCTTGAAGTTTAATGATAGCCGGTCAGTTTGGTATGCCATATATTCATGTGTACTGCCTCACTGATTATACGATGCATACATATGTACACCAGTATTAGGGAAGCCAACGACAGCCTGGTGGTTAGACCCACACACTTGTGATCTAACGGTAATTGGGAACACGAGGTCTTGTTTTCGCTGAGATTCAATATTTTTTCCGTAGTGTATTGTTCTGGCTCAGTTACTCTACAAATCCTCCGACTGAGGCTGTAAATTGAGCATGCATATGCGATTACACACACAACATCTTATGCACATGTCTCTTGCATAAAGTGCTTCAGGACTTCAACGATTCTAGTTGAAGACAACCCCCTCCAGGGGGTGGGGGATATGAAGCTTAACCATACTACAGAAAAACCAGCCATACTCTGACAGGAAAAAACATGACAAGATACGAAAATGGAAACAAAAGGAACACTCTATCGAAACAACGTTTAAATCCTCCTTACTTCAGCTGCAATTTCCACAGGGAATTGTCCCATCTCCCCATAAATCATTTTACTCAGAGTATAGTTCCCTAATAATATTTAAGAATTATTTTTAAGGACTTATGTTTTACTTTAAAAACTAGATCAGTCATTCATTGTGACCAGAGTTCGCACGTGTAAAGCAAAACTGGCACTTCCACCCAGTTAAAAAGTAGGCCAACTATGGATGATGGCATGGATGACATGTAGCCTACAAACCCAGCATGCAACATGGCTGCGGCCTACAGAGAACTGGGGTCTGCCACAGTCTGCTTGCCCAACATACACTGCCTACAACAAAAGTCAGTGCAGTCCCCCAAGGACTCTCGTGGAGTTAAAGGCAGGACGGAATAGCCAGGTGGTTAGACAGCTAAAACTCTGATCCAGCCGACAGCCCGGTTCAAGCCCAGATTCGAGCCACCACTGAAACGCCCGCCCATTCAAGGGGATTTTCCCCTTGGAGCCAACACCAGTGCAGACTCCACTTCCCAGGATGTCCTTCTAATGAGACTATAAACCGAGGTCCCCTGTGTAAATGCACGTGAAACATGTTAGGCACACGTTAAAACTTGTTCCACGTATGAAGAGGCAAAGACAATTGTGAAGGAAAAGCAAAAGAGAAGATGGCATCACCATCACCCTCATATCAACAGTAACGATGACTACTACCACCTCCCCAAAAAAGACCAAGTAACAACTGTGAGGCTGAGGACTGGACACTGCAGAATCAGACATCACATGTTTACCCAGTTCCACATTGGTGATTCTGAGGCGTGGCCCGTGGCACTTCTCCCGTGACATTGGGACACTTCCTCCAGACCTGCCCAACACACCAAAACCTTGAGGGCCAATATCTGGCCTACTGACCTGCCGATGATAGACAATCTTTTTTGGATCCCTGGAGGGCCTTCAGCACACGGCAGCATTTGTCAGAGCCTCAGGAGTTGCTGTCTGAGCGTTCGACGAAGAAGAAATGCTTGTTTTGCAATAGGCTGTATCATAGTTTTTTTTTTCTCTTGTTTGAATAGTGTGTCTACAAGGTTTGTCAAGCATGAAAAGGAGAGACCTTTTATTTTATCCAGTTTGAGTAAATTTGTATTTGGTATCGAAATTTTGTTAGCTGTGGGTTGCCCCATTAGGGCCATGGGCCTGACTTGTCGGGAGCCTGGTATTTTACCACCACCTAAACTGTCCTGCTTCCTTTGGGCAACACCAATCCATAACAACCTTCAAAAGTCAGATCTGAATTCAATTAATGCATAACAAATAAACAACCATATTCCATCCTAAAAGAAACGAAAGCTCTCTCTCTCTCTCTCTCTCTCTCTTCTCTCTCTCTCTCTCTCTCTTTCTGAATTTGGGGGGTCAGGTGTGGCAATGACAGAGTGCAGATGTGTTGAATAGCTCTCCAGTTAGAATGTGAAATTATGAAGGTTTCAATGGATGTATCCACATTATTTTTGGCAAGTGTGTGTGCAGTGACTTTGTGCCTTCAAGGTTGTTGATGAATAAGTGATGGGGTCAACTGGACGACTGTGGTTGGTATTTTAATAGTTGCATGGTGCAAAGAAGGATTTTTTTCCCCCCCAACAAACTTCAAAGCCTCTCTCCACCAGCATTGTGTGTTATGGTTGCACGTGCATGAACTGTCGTGGGGATGGTGGGGGAAACGCTGTGCTGTGTTGCTTGGTGAGTAGAGCCGTGTGTGTGGTGCATGCGAAATGCAGGTTTGCTGATTGTCATCTGCACATGGGTTGGTGCATATTTGATAAACACTGGATAAACACTGGGGTGACAAAACATAGGCGCCTGAAAAAATCACACAGAACACTTAGCCCCATTTTGTGTAATCCAGTTTCACCTGTTTGAAATTGTTCTTGTCCCTTCATACTTCTTTTATAAAGTGTGGATCAACACTTGGGGAAGAAAAAAACAAAAAAAACGACAACAAAAAACCCCCCCAAAACAACAAAAAAACAACAACATAGGCACATGAAAATGTCACAAAATATGCATGCTCCATCACCAAACAATATGTTCCATTTTATGGACTGGCACTTTATGCAAATGCAGCAAAGCTTACAGCAACATTTGAATGGAATCAAAACTGACATTGATGGAAAATTTTGCACTCTGGAGAACAACCTATCAAACTTTCTGGCTGAAATCAGTGAATTAAAGAAGTGTAGTTGTGAACACATAGGACATAAAAGAGCTGCAAGAAGGCAATACAACCATGATGGACAGACTAGATCTGCTGGAAAGAAAGTTAGAGTCAGCAGAGCAAGATGCAAAGGCTTACAACCTCAGGTTCATGGGTATAGCTGAATGTGACAGGGAGGATGAGTATCTGACAAGTCAAATTATCATTGACATTCTCAATGATCATTCTTCAATACCAAACTGGGAACATGCAGATATCTCCAGAGCATTTCGCATTGGGAGACCACACCCACACAATGCTCGTCCCATTCTGGTGCGGTTTTGTCGCTTTGCAGACAAATGATCAGTTCTGTCAGACAAGGAATTGAGGGACAACCTGAGAGAAAGCGGCATCAGAGTGGCTGCTGACCTCACAACTCGTCAAAGGAACATGGTGGAGTTCCACCGTGGGCAAGGCAAGATTGCCTACGTTTACAGTGGAAGGCTGTATGTGAAAGACAGACAACCACCAGGCTTGGCCGGAAACTCAAACAACGCAGACCGTCCATATTCCTATCCCTTGCATGCAGAGGATGGCAGAAATGGTCAGCATCCCAGTGGTCCCCAAGCTGGAGGGAGGTCCATGTCACGCTACAGAGAGCAGCCACGAAGACATCACTCTGCAGCCAGGCAGGGAAGCTTTGGATCACCAGACAGGCGCTACAGGAGGACGGAGCCACCTCGGCAATACAGGTCTCCGAGATATGGTGATCTGTCTGAGGAACGGGAACCACGAATTCCACCTACCACCAATTCAAGACTGGAGACCAGAGACAGGATGACCCCCAGCCACCAGGACTACAATGGAAAGGGAAGTGTGCCTGTCGCCCCTGGTACACGTCTGTACAGTGAAGTGACCAAATTTGGCCAGGCCAGGGGACAGACTGCTACCAATCACAAAAGATTGGTTACGACCAAAAACAGAGACAAACATTCAATCAGAGAGGACAGTAGCTACAAATCAGGGAGGGTTCAGGGTAAAAAATCAGGGCAATATCAGCTGACAAGGAGGCAAGCAGTGACACCTCCTGAGGAGGAGGAAGAGCTTAACATTGCTGACCTCAATGAGGAAAATCAAAATGATACACTAAATGACGGGTCACAGGTAGAGATTTCAAATAAGGAAGACACAGCCAACAGTGATGTTATTAACGATGAAGAAGATGACAACAACACTGACAACCAGGACGAAGACAAGTCAGTGACAGGTAATGATGACAAAGTAGAAAACAATGAGCGTATGTCCCAGGGTAACATGACAGGTATCATTGCAAAAGCTTGTGATGGAATAACAGGGACTGTAAACCAAAGACAAGACATTGACAAAAGTGACCCACAAGCTACAAGTGAAGAAGACCCAGAAGTAAACATAGGTTCCGATGACCTGACAGAGGAGACTATCCCAAAAATGACATTGAGGCAGGGAGCAAGTAGTGACACTCTGACAGATGGACATGACTTGGGACATAACAGTACTGATGCATGCAGCAGGTCTGATAAAGAGGGAGATCAGACAGAAGGGTCTTCACCTTCTTCCCATGATTTACGTCCAAGGCGGACTGCATCTAGTTCGCGTGCTGCAGAGCAGAGTCAGAGCAAAACTGCTGCCAGATCAAAAAGTCAGAGCAGTATTGTTGACTCGTTTAAAAAAGCAGGCTCTGCAAAGCAAGCAGGGGGTAGGCAGCGACCCCAACCTCAGAGATGCCAGACTAAAAAGAATGGTGCCCCACACACCAACAGATAGGGAAACGGCCAGGCCACAGGACTTTGTAGTCAGTCCCCTGCATCAACATCTAGGATGGTAACAAGTCTTAATGTAGGCCTACATAGTGTAAGTATGCAATGTGCAACATTTCTGAATTACAATGTTAATGGACTTTTACAAAAGTTTAGAAAACAGTGATTTTATTAATTTTCTAGTGTCTTATGACTTCCTATGTCTAACTGAAACTTTTGTAGCTTTTGATTTTGAATCAGCTTTATTTGATGACTTTATAATATTCACTTCCAAAGCAAGGAAGCTGTCCCACCAAGGAAGATACTCTGGTGGAGTAATCGTAATGGTTAGAAAATCTTTTGCTGGTTTTGTTACATGCATCCAGGTAGAACAAGAAAATACAGTAGTTTTACAAATAGACAGACAGCTCTTTTCTACTGACAAAAACATAATGATGATTTGTTCATACATCCCACCATATGATTCTTTGTTTTGGAAGTCAAAACATGGCGTATATGGAATTGAAGTACTAGATCAATGCTTAGCAGATATATATGAACAACATGGTGATTTTTTCATTATGTTAAGTGGAGATTTTAATGCAAGAACTGCAATGGAAAACTATAGCTTTAGTGGAGAGAGCAGTGATTTCGAACAAATGTCAATTTCTGACTGTAATCATTATCCAAGGAAATCTCAAGATGCCAACATCAACAACTTTGGGGAACAACTAATTGAACTTTGTAATATGCATGACTGTATAATATTAAATGGCCTTAGTGCACCAGGTTTTGATGATAGTTGTACATTTATTGGACATTCTGGTGAAAGTATGGTGGACTACTTTATTGTATCTGTGGAACTTTATTCATCTGTTCATATTTCATCTTTAGAAGAAGAGAGTATTGTAGAGTCAGACCATTTACCAGTAAGTATGAAAGTAGAGTCAAGAGACAAGCAGGAAAGGGGTTATATTAGAGAAAAACAAAATGAAAATAAAGTATGTGAAAAGTTCATTTGGAATGAAGCATATAGAGATGAGTTTATAAAATCATGGGAGAGCAAAGATATCCAAAATAGAATGTTGATAGCCATGAAGGATTTAGAAAAAGATGTAGACAGTGCCCTTGATATATTTGTACATTGTCTTAAAGATGCAAGCAAATGTATGGTTAAACAAACTGGTTTTCACAAAAAGAAAAGATCAGCATGGTTTGATGATGAGTGTAAAAGCATGAAAAAAGAAACTAGAAGAAAACTTAACCACTTTCGATTTACCAGAAAGGAAGAAGATAGAATTATTTATGTTGAAGCTAGAAAGAGGTATAAACAGTTGCTAAAAGCCAAGAAACTCACTTATAACAGGCAACAAACTGAAAAGTTAGCAAATGAGGCGAACAGTCCCTCTAGTTTCTGGAAGGAATTACGTAGATTGGGTCTTGGAAATAAGAATAGAATTACAAACAACATTACCACAGATGACTGGTTTAACCACTTTAAAAACATCTTTCAGGGTAATAACGATGAGTGTATTGATGAATGTGACATTGTGAATGATTTATCCGAGGAAATAGACCATGTGTTAAATAAAAATATAACAGAAGAAGAAGTTAGTCATGCTATTAGAAGACTGAAAAACAACAAAGCAAGCGGCATTGATGAAATTTCTGCAGAAATGATAAAAAATGGTGGTCCAAAAGTAAATGTATTTCTGGTAAAGTTATTTAATGTAATTTTTGACCAAGGCATATACCCTCAAGAGTGGTCTAAAGCCATAATTATTCCTCTGTATAAGAAAGGAGATCCTGAGAATGTTGATAATTATAGAGGAGTTTCCCTCTTAAGTATAGTATCTAAATGTTACACTACCATATTGAATGTTCGATTGTATAACTGGTTAGAAAGTAATAACCTAATCTCAGAATGTCAGGCAGGTTTTCGTCAAACATATTCTACAGTTGATCAGATATTTACTTTGTATGCCACTATTCAGAACTATATGACTAAAAAAGGAAGAAAGTTGTATGTTTGCCTTTGTAATTTTAAAAAGGCCTTCGACAAGTTGAACATGACAGGTTATTAAGGCATACAAACAGCAAGGTGTAAAGGGTAAATTTTTGGCATCACTTGGGGCTATGTATAAGTCATTATCAGCATGCATACGAGCAAATTCTGAATAACTAATATTTTTCAAACCCCATGGGGGTAAGACAGGGATGGTTCTAAGCCTACATTGTTTTCTATGTTCATTAATCAGTTAGCAAACGTTATGAATGAAAAGGGAAGCACGGTGCACAACTGTTTCCAGATATCTTTGAGTTGTTTATCTTGTTATTTGCTGATAACGTAGCATTAATGCAACTACACCTACTGGTTTACAAAATCAATTAAAGGTCTTAGAACTTGTTGTGATAATATGAAATTAAGTGTAAACATAGATAAAACTAAGATTATGGTATTTAAGAAAGGGGGCACTTAGGAAAACGTGAAAAATGGTTCTTTGATAATAAGAGATTAGAAGTAGTTAACAGTTATTGCTATTTAGGATTTAATTTTACATCTATGATTAGCGCAAAGAAAGGTACATCACATTTGGTTACTAAAGGTAAAAAAGCAGTTACTCAGCTTAACAAAGTTTTTCAGAAGTGTAAAGAAATGACAGTAATTACATTTAAAAAATTTTTTGATACCAAAATCCAACCAATACTGTTATATTCAGCTGAAATTTGGGGATTGAATAGACTAGAGATTTCCTGTCAAGACACCAAATAAAATGGTGTATGGAGATCTGGGCAGGTACCCATTGTATGTAAATACGTATGTTGCATGCGTAAGATTTTGGTTTAAATTATTACATATGGATTCTGAAAGATTGCCACATAAAGCTTATTGTATGTTGTTAGAATTAGATAAAAAGGGCAGACAATGCTGGGTCTCTAAAATCAGGGAAAATTCTGCATAATGGTTTAACATCGTTTGGTTAAACCAAGGAGTAGGGGACATAAAAATGTTCTTACGTGCCTTTAAAACAAAGACTTGTAGATTGGTTTACCCAGGAATGGATTGGCACCATCAGAGATCGCAGTAGATATGATAGTTACAGGAAACTTTAAGAAATTGTTTTTGAAAGAAAGAGAGAAGTATATATTAGTGAAATGGATACATATTGCTTTCGCGTTGCAGTTACTCCAAGTACGATTAAATGCGCTACCACTAAAAATAATACACATCGCTATAGTAGTTCAAATGAAGATAAGCAGTGCCCTGTTTGTAAAGACCAAATAGAGAAGAAGAACACTTTTTATTTAATTGCCTGTCTATGAAGATTTGAGACACAAGTTTCTTAAAGATGCGAAGAGACTTCCTTTGCACGTGCTACTCAAAGCTACAATATCTACTGATAGACATAATTTATCACGATTTATTTTTCATGCAACCAACAGAAGAAGTAAGATAACTTTATAGAAATGGATCCTTATATTGATGAAAACTACATTCAAAACATTGTCGATTTTGACGACGTGAATTGATTTGTGATGAATATTCAAAAATGGGTGATGTAATTTCTTTATTATTGCTGATATATCATTTCATATTTATATACATTGATTGTAATTGTTTATAACACTCATGTCATATGCCCACTCCACACACCCGTCATTCCTTTGTATTGTGGCCTAAGGCCGATGTACAAAGTCAAAGTCTGAAGTCTGAAGTCTCTTTCTGAATTTGCATATCACCCAGTTCTGGATGAATGGTTAATTCATAGTTTTATTAAGAGTCAATGATGTCAATATAAATACCATTCCTACCTTCTGGAAGTTATGTGCCAGGAATTCCCTCTTTTCTTTCCCTATCTTGGTTTCTGCTTGTTTCTTTTCTTCCTGTCACCTCTTTCTTGTCTGTCTTCAGCCTTCTCGGTCCATTCTCCTGCCGCTTTTCCAGAAAGACACAAAAGATGGCAATTCTCTCCCACGCCGAAGTCGGATGCGCTGGGCCTGACTGTCAGGCACTTAGCAACAGCACAACGCATTTTCGCTCATGTGACAGACAACAATAGTTTTTGAATTTTGTTCTTGGAAACTTAGAACTTTCAGAACATTTGATTACAATTTCAGTTACCAGGGTTTGTTTTACCCTAGACGAATGTTTCTTTCATATTTTTGCCTCAGTTCAGCTGTGTGTCAACTGTAACAAAATTTAAAAAAAATCTCATATCACTTTAAAAAAAAAATCTTATTACTTTGAAGAAAGGCTTCATAGATAATTATGCTTATAAAAACCATGTTATGATTATCAAGATGGAAGATGGCAGGACGGTTAGCACGATCACCTGGCAAGCAAGTAAACGGCAACTTCTGGGTTCGATTCCCAGCCTTGCCCATTCTTCCCAGTTTGACGGGAAAATCGAACTGAATGTAAAAGTAATAATAATAATAATAATGAATGGAATTTATATAGCGCTATATCTTGCAAAAAACAAATCAAAGCGCTTGCCTACAACACACCCATAAACATGTAACCAATACCAATTAACAGAGTTGACAAATTCAAAACGTACACCCACACACTTCGGATGAGACTAAACCGAGGCCCTGTGTGTAAAATGCACGCAGAACATCTCGCACACACGTTAGAAAACCGTTTCGCCTTTTGGAAGAGTAGGCCATTTCGTGCTGGTAGGGGGGGAACAGGTGACAAAAATGTAAAAAACAAACCAAAACATAACCCAAAACGCATGTACACACAGGTGTTGTGTGTGGACACCCTCTCCGAAGTCGAAATGCTGCTACCTTAATGGTGAGATTAAAAAAAAACAAAACTGGTCGCAGACGCAAAATCCTACCACTGGTGAACTTGGCAGATGTAGCTGAGGAACGAAAAAAAAAAGAAGATGGTTATTTTATGACTGTAGTCACAGAGAGCGATGATGGTATTAATATTTGAGAATTGCATTCAATATAAACTGCTTTAGTTTACACTGAATACACACTACATGTTAATATGCATCTCTCTCTCTCTCTCTCTCTCTCTCTCTCTCTCTCTCTCTCTCTCTCTCTCTCTCTCTCTCTCTCTCTCTCTCTCTCTCTCTCCGAGTCCCTTCTCGTTCCTCCTTTCTATCCATTTTGTCTATCCTTTTTTTTCCCCCTTACTTATACTTTGTTTTCTTCTTTCCTGTTATTTTCGGTTCTTTTTTCTTAGCTGGGTTTGTTGCTTTGTTTTGTTGTTTTGTTGTTGTTGTTGTTGTTGTTGTTATTGCTGCTGAAGATCTTTCTGTTCAGAGACGGAATCCGAGATTGAAATGTACTCTGGCCTGTGTGGTTTGTTTGTTTGTCTTAATTTTTTCTTAGTCTTATATTTATCTGGATAGTAATTACGGTAGCCCTAACTCTGTAGTGTAATGTAACGTAATATAATGCAGTGCAATGCAAATGCAATGCAGTAACAGTGTAAATATGTGAACACTTATGTCAGTCAGATTGTCCAAATGAACAGAACAGCTGGATCAAGGAATATGCGTAAACTGTATTCCCTGATTACTTTGATCAATACACGATTTCCAACTTCACAACTGAATACACAAGTATAACAAAACAACGCACTGGCAGAATCAAAACGATTTATTACTATCGTTCTTTGTATAGTCCAAACATGCAGAGTATAGAACAAGCAGATTCTCATCCATATAATTATCATACACATTATAGTCAAAAGGCAATACTAGCATCGCGGAAATCAATCACAGTTAAGCTTACTTAATTGTCGCCCAGAACAAAAAAAAACAAATACATGAACATGATGATGATAAAAAGGCAAAAGTGATGATGATGATGATGATGATGATGGTGGTGTGGTGGTGATGATGACAAAAATAATGATGATGATGATAATGACGACAATAGTAATGATACTAACGTAAAAAGTAAAAATAAGATAGTAAAAATAGTGGTTACAATAATAATAATAATGATGATGATGACGATGACGACGACGACGACGATGATAATGTAATGATGATAATAGTAATAACAATTTGATAAGCCTTCAAGACAATTCAAAGTGGAATGAAAAATACAGCCTTTAGTTGAAATTGTACACTAGTACAAAGAAGAATTAAACAAAAATATAAAAAAGGAAACACACACACACACGCACGCACGCACGCATACACGCACACTCACACGCACGGACGTACGCAAGCACACACGCACGCGCGCGCGCAGCAGCGTTCACACACACACACACACCACCACACACACACACACACACACACACACACACACACACACACACACACACACACACACACACACACCACACACACACTCAAGATGGCACTTAAAAATCTATAAAGACATATTGATAAATTATATGTATTTATATCATTTTGAATGGATTTTAAAAAACCCAAACAAACCATAGTGGATTTCATATCAAACACAATCATTCCAAGTGACAGGTGCTTGTTCACTCTGGAGGATATCATAATGATGGGAAGCGTAGAGTTCCAGCCTTGTCACGTAGTCTCAGTGCTGATGCTCTCCCATGGCATCGTCACTTCAACATCCTCATCGCCATTCATGCAATAAAAAAAACTTGTTCCTGATTCGGTACCTCCTTGCTCTGGTCTCGCGGTGACCCCAGATTTTGGTTTCTCATAAACTTCTGCGCCTGTGGTGAGGTAGTATCAAAGCCTCTGGGGTTGGAGGTCTTAGGAGAGAAGGTCGCTGAAAAGACGCTGTGGTGGTCGCCACCTCACTCTGGCTCGTGATTAAAACTATTACTGTCACTGGTAAGGGGGGCTTATAGCAGGGGTGTCCTGAATTTCTTAGGTGCCATTGAACACCGCCAAATTGACCCAGCAGCAGTGCAGGGCCCCTCTGGCTGGTGGCCCTGCCGCGGCCTAACGTCGATAAGCTCCCCATAGACTTTTGATCCTTAGAATGCAGGATGACGAGCCGAGGTATGGATGGGATGGACAGTTCAGGATGAGCGGCGTGGAAGCAGAAGATCTGGAATGTTACAGAAGACCAGGCAGCAAAAACAACAAAACACAACCCACCCAAAACAAAATCAAAAACCCACACACAAACATCCCCCCTAACCCCCGCTCCTCCACTCCCCCCCCCCCCCCCCACACACACACATCCACCCACCCATACCAAAGAAACCTTCATCTTACTTATCAGATGCGGCGAAGTGCGTGCTAAATTAGTCCACAGGAATAACCCAGACTTCCTTCAGAAATAAAAACTTAGTAACCTGCCGTTATTTGACAAAAAATGCAGAAACCTGAACTCTAAACATGGAAAGTTTCACACGAGTGGCATCACTTTTGTCCGTTTTCTTCATAAAACTAGTAAGTATAAGAAAAAGCCCCAATCTTCTGCACAGATAAGGACACGATTCATCTCGAAAACAATTTTCTCTATTCTTCCCAAAGTACAGTAAAAACATACATTCCTTATTAGCAAAGAAGTTACACACTGACACATACAACATACACAGACGCATGCTGTCTTATCCAGTGAAAAAGGGAATTTTACATGTCAGCAGTTGTTCCATGTTTGGTTGTAGCTAATACCATCGTGATCGTTACTAATTTAACAAAAAAGCTTATTTACAAAAAGCATTTCTCAATCTGGATTTGTGTCCAAGACATTTGGAGTAGATGAGATTCATTTCCTTACTGTACAAAGCTTTTAAGGATCTTCTTCCTTTTTTGTCATGTTTCTCCCAGGGGAGGTTTGACATTGATGAGCCCTCTCCATCTCTCTCTGTTTTGAACTTCCTCCTTATTTATGCCCCTCTCTCTAAGATCATCTGCAATACAGGTAGCCCAGGTTTTGCTAGGTCTTCCCTTTGGTCTCTTTCCATCCACTACGAAGTTCATTGCTCTTTTTATGATGTGGTGGTCTGCTTTCTGTTGAACGTGCCCAAACCATCCCAGTCTATTGGTACTAGCTACAAACTTCAGATCATCAACTTTGCACATTCTCCATAGTTCTTCATTCGTAAAGCTTTTAAGGATAAGGTGGTTTTAAATTGTTGAAAAAGTTTCAAAGCATTTTTAAATTAAATTTTTGTTAGATGAAAGTCGTTGCTTCACAGTTTGTTTCAAGGCGTAGTTACGCATCGGTGTCACGCTTTACGTGACGCAAAACCAGCTTGGTGCAAATCCCACACCAGTGACGTCACTTCTGCCGACTAATCACGCTGCGCTGCGTCATGCTCGATACAGCAAGCAGGGCGAACGTGTATGACCATCTCATTTTCAAACAAACTCCTTATTCTAAAACTTTAGAAACCTTTCAATCTTCAGCATTGCCGGTGATTATGATGTTTTAAATCATGAGCACAACAGTCAGTTTAAAAATTGAATAAGCAAATGGGCGTATGAGCTATAAGCGCACGAAATCTCGTCACATATTTGCGACTGCAGCGCTAACGATTTAAAAAGAGAACCCAAAGCTTCGTTTATGAAGATAACAAAATGACGTCACTGTGGCGTTTCAGCGTCATCACTGACGTCATTTCCTCAGACGTGATGATAGTCATTCCGAGCCAAATGTCTCTGCTGCCCTCTTCTGCCCTCGTGGTTCAAACTGTCATAGCTGTCGTCTTTGGCGTGATCGTACACATTTTCCACTGCTACCTCTTCCCTTCTCCTCTCCCCCTCGAAATCCAAACTGTTGTAGGCATCATGACCACCACCACCACCACCATCGCCCCCTGTAGATGACGTCATCATCGCCTCCGCTACGTCACCGACGGTTTCGTACTCCGTGGTTCCCATCTGAGCAAATCTAGCAGCAGAAGCAGTGGCATTTTCCGCCTCCTGCTTTTGTGTAGAAATGGCCGGGTCAGGTTGAGTGTAATAGCTTGAGCCCGACTGATTGGCTGATCCTTCCATGTCTATGTAAATGTTAGAGTTCGGTGCAGGACTGCGCTGTTCAATATTGTCGTAATTGTCACCGTTTCTCGAGATCTTTAGAAGAGGGACTCCGTTCGTGTGGTCATACGTGTCAGTGGAATGATCAGGGCAGGGTGAAAGTCTGTTAAAGGTGTGTGTGTTGGCAGACGAATAATTGTCCTCGGACGTGAGATCAGGGTTGTGGTATGGGTTGGTGGTGGCCATGACGGCGTCTGGTGGTTGTGCTCCGTTGTTGACGTGGTCGTAAGGATTTGTGGATGTATGGGAAGCCGAGGTGGTGTGGTCTATGTGGTCATAGTTTCTGGGGATGTCGTAGTGGGTGTTGTTGTTGTTGGGTGGTTGAGGAGAAGTGATGCTTGGAGGACCCATGTCTGCTAATTCGTAGTGGTTGTCTGAGGCGTTGGGATGCCGGTGATTTTCTTCTTCAGCTCTGTTGCTTCCTGGTGTACGTGCGCAAAAAGGAAAGGAGTGAATACAACTGAATGCAATAGATAAATGAGCAAACATACATAAATCATTGTAAACTATTTCAGTACTACTCTAATATATACATATATTATTAAAAGCATTGTGTGCCGGTGGGAACAGATAACAGAATTTACAAAACTGCATACACACAGGGACTGGATGTAAAAAAGCACATAAGTGCTTATTCCATTATCCTCGATATAAAAGAATTTTAAAAAAAAGAAAAAAAGGCTATAAATGGATAGACGTGCATGCTCGCGCGTGTGCACGCGTATACACGCACACACGTAGCTGTAGAAACTTTCCACTGCATAGATGTGCAGGTGTGCGTGTGTTTGTATCATATAATTATACAAAACAGCACCCTCCTATCTATGTGAATGTATTCGCCTGTACACTCCTCGTTCCCTCCACTCTACTGCAGATACTCTGTGCCTATGAATTCTTAGATTCAACCAATCCACCATTGGCCGTCGCTCTTTCTCTATTTCTAGTCCATCAATCTGGAATGACCTGCTCTCTCCCTTCGCGAAAGGCCTGCTTACGACACTTTAAAATCCAGCCTCAAGACATACCTATTTCAAACCTAAGACTTTCCCCTATTGTTTCATCTCATAATTATCTGTCCCTGCCTTCAATGGCCCAAATTCCCATCACCCTGTCGAAGTGTATAACCTGTGTGTGTGTTTGAAATTGTTAAAACTGTTAATTATTGTTGGTTGCATGTGTAGGAGTGAGTCGAATGCAAGCGTTTTGATTTGGTTTTACAAGATATAGCGCTATATAAATTCCATTATATATATATATATATATATATATATATATATATATATATATATATATATATATATATAATATATAATATAGTATATGCTGTAAGGTACCACAGCAGGCGAAGCTTCAATCACTGCCGGGACCTCTGACGAAGGCTCATCCAGGAGCCGAAACTCCAGTCAGGTCAGGCCAAAGGCATGGTTCTTACACAAAAATGCCTAAAATGATGTCTTTGAAAGATTTTATTTTCTAGTAATTTTGTCTTTTGATCCTTAAAATCGAATCTGTGAAAGTATTTTAAAAAACGATTGAGAATTTGTAAGTGGCTACTTGCACTCGTTTTCCTCCACTACTATTTCTGCATTAAGATATATATATATATATAATATATATATATATATATATATATATATATATATATATATATATAATATATATATATATGTGTGTGTGTGTGTGTGTGTGTGTGTGTGTGTGTGTACGCGCGCACGTGCGTGTATGTGTGTGCATGCGCATGTACATTTAATATTTGTGCCTGCGTACATACACAGGCCGTGATAGCTTATGTAGTTACTTGCATGCGTGCTTACGTGCATGTATATGTTTGTGATGTTTAAAACCAAACTGATGGCAGATGAAAACAAACATGGCCCACGCCCAAAACTTCTATCAGTTATTGAGGTAAACCAAGTGTCAAGACCTATACTACACTGTTGTCATGCTTTAAACTATTATCTTGAGATTATCTCCAGCCACGAGGGAGTCTTAGCGTAACAGCCTGTACCTCATCTCTTCCCCTTCACCTATCCCGTAGTCCTGTAGACCTTTCGGGCACCACTGAAGATTTTGCAACCAGCTTGGTCGGAGCACTCGCTTTCCCCCAGCTAAGGTAAGCAGCGTCGAGCGTGGTGACCAGTTGGATGGGTGACCGTTTGCGCGCCTTGGCTTCAGTACACTTCCCCCAGTTCACCCAGCTGTAAATGGGTACCTGCCCTCTTTAGGGTCAGAGAAGGTAAAGCAGCGAGGGAGAGGAGATGGGCGCCGCCCTCAATATGCTGGCCCTAGAGAAGTGAGGTCTCTGACGCCTCGCTCCCCTACGACCTTATAGGTTATGGGACTCCTTTACCTTTACCTTCCTCTACTCTCCGTGGTCCTCTCCTTGTAGCAAATCGTTCCACTCAAGGCTATGACAACCTAACTACCTGTACTCTCCATTAAAGGTGAACAATCTCCAGAAGTCAGAGTATGGATGACTGTATGGCGAGATATTTTAACACTGTAATACGCGCTAACTTTTCATTTATTATTTTTTTTTATTTTACTCTTTTATATCGAGGATAATGGAATAAGCACTTATGTTCTTTTTTACATCCAGTCCCCGTGTGTATGTGGTTTTATAAATTCTGTCATCTGTTCCCACCGGCACACAATGGCCTACTCTTACGAAAAGCGGAACAGGATTTAACTTGTGCGCAAAGATGTTCTGCGTGCGTTCACACACGGGGCCTCGGTTTATAGTCTCATCCGAAGGACTTTGGGGGGGAGAGTGGAGTCTGCACTGATGTTAACTCCAGGGGAAAATATCCCCTTGAATGGGAATGGAACCCGGGTCGTCAGATTGCGAGCGCAATGTTCTAACCACTAGGCTTTCCCGTTCCGCCCCCGTCACATCCAGTGTGTCCTTCCAGTCTGACAGTGGCCTGCAGGTGGAACGAATGAAGCAGAGTGCATTAGTCTGGATACAAAAGGTGGGGGCCGCGCAGCATCAGCAGCAACAACCTAGGCGACGAGGACGACAGCAAGAACAACATTAATAATGATAATAATGATAATAATAATAATGTATGGGATGTATATAGCGCTGAATCTTGTAAAGTAAACAAATCAAAGCGTTATCATTAATTCATTGAAAAGAACAGGTAAATGAATCTGTGCAAAGTCTGAAGAAAGGAGAAGGTTTCAATTCAATTTGGCGGAAACTCTTCCCCCCCCCCCCCCCCCCCCCACGTTTTGACGAGAAAACAGTGTCTGTTGAACAAAACACACAAAAAACAAAGCAAGAAAAAACCAAAACAACCCCTTCCCCTCCAAAAAACAACAACAAAACAACGAAAACAAACAAAAAGAAAAAACTGAGTGTGCTAAGAATATCACTCTTTTATGTAAAGCAACTAGCTTTTATCAAAATCAAGGTGAGTATTAAATTAAAAAAAAAAGAAGAAAAAAGGTAAGGGTGGGTGGGGTGGTAGCCTAGTGATCAGAACGTCGCGTTCACGATTTGACAGGCTGGGATCGAGCCCGGGTTTGAGCCACCACCCAGACCCTCCTTCGAGGGGATTTTCCTCCTGGAGTCTACATCAGTCCGGACTCCACTCCCTCCCCCCCACCCCCCCAAATCCTTCGGTTGAGACTATAAACCGAGGTCCCGAGTGCGAACGCATGCAGAGCATGTTAAAACCCGCTCCGCCTTTCGAAAGAGGCAGTGAGAACGACGGTGAGAGCGGATGACAAACAAAACAAAATAATAAAGAACACATACCTATTCGTGTCGTGTTTATACACCAGCCCGTTTTCGGAACGCTACTACCTTAATGGTGGACAAAACCGATCGATTCCGCAAAAATCTACCATTGGTGAACTTCATATTCAGCCAAAGAACGAAAAAAAGAACAACAAGAATAAAGGAACACAGACAGACAGACAGATAGAAGTGTCTTTCTCACCTGTTGTTTCCCCTGGGCCTCCCATGTATACGGCATTGGCAACAGCGCAAGTCGTCTTACTCTTAATGGACCTTCTGAAGAAGAATCAAAGAGAATGGTGTGTTTACTTTCGTAGATTACAATCGTCCATGTTGCAGCAAGGCAGAATTTCTTCACAAAATGGCTAGTGAAAACAAGGTATAGTTTATTAAGATTAAAACCTGTGGTCTTGCAGCATTCTAGCATTTTATCGCGTCAATGGATCTTTGCCAACTTATCTTTTCTTTTTGTGGTGGTCTGGAGGTATTAGTTAGTTCTTCAGTTTAATGTCCTTCCACTAAATAGTGATATCAGACGTGAGTGTGTGTGAGTGAGTATGGGGAAGAGGGTGTGGGGGGGGGGGTATATGTGTGTATGTGTGCGTGCGTGTGTGTGAAATGTATGTATGTACGGTGTGAGTATGCATGCGTGTCAGTGTATGAGTGTGTGTGTGTGTGTGCGTGTACGTGAGTTTGTATATGTGTGTGAGTGTGTGTAGATGCGTGTGATGAGAGTGTGTGTACGACTATGTGTGCGTGAGTGCGTGCGTGAGTGTGTGTGTGTGTGTGTGTGTGGACAGAGAGAGAGAGAGAGAGAGAGAGAGAGAGAGAGAGAAGAGAGAGAGAGAGAGAGAGCGACTTATATATATATATATATATATCTCTCTCCTCTCTCTCTCTCTCTCTCTCTCCTATATATATATATATATATATATATATAAGAGAGAGAGAGAGAGAGAGAGAGAGAGAGAGAGAGAGAATGTGTGTGAAATAGTAAGCACGTGAGCATCAATGCATGCGTGTGTGAGTGTGTATGTCTATGAGTATGAGTGTGTGCGTGCGTGTGCGTGCGTGCGTGTGATGTGTGTGTGTGTGTGTGTGTGTGTGTGTGTGTGTGTGTGTGTGTGTATACGCATGCTGGAGGTATTGCACCTGCCTACAAAGCTAGAGGTGGGGTTGGATCCCCGTTTGTGCCCAAAACTCCCCCTTGCCCCCCCTCCCCCCCCCCCCCTCCCATCCACTTGACCTTGTGTTACAATCTGGGTTGCTAGTCTTTTGGATGAGACAATAAGTCGTAGTCTCTCTTGTGCAACACGCATTCAGCTCACGTAAAAAAAAAACAAGAACCCACGGCAACAAGAGTTGTTTGTCCCTGGAAAAAAATCTGCAGGGAAAAGAAAAAGCACCCTAGGGAAACACATGATTATACTTTCAAGGAGAACATTGTCTAAATAAGGGATAAGATATGGGTGGTGGCGTTGCAGTTCTAGCGCTCTGCCAAGGGAGAGCAGCTCGAATTTCACGCAGAGAAATCTGCTGTGATGGAAACTGGTGTAATAATGTATGGAATTTATATAGCGCAAAATCTTGTAAAGCAACAAATCAAAGCACTCAGATTTTTTTTAAATCGAGGATAATGGAATAAGCACTCATGTGCTCTTTTTTTTAAACATCCAGTCCCCGTGTGTATGCGGTTTTGTAAATTTTGTCATCTGTTCCCACCGGAACACAATGGCCTACTCTTTCGAAAAGCGGAAAAGGATTTAACGTGTGCGCAAGATGCTCTGCATGCGTTCGCACACGGGGCCTCGGTTTATAGTCTCATCCGAAGGACTTTGACATTCAGTTCGATTTTTTTGTCAAACTGGGAAGAAAGGGCGAGGCTGGGAATCGAAACCAGAACCTCACGGTTTACTTGTTGGCAGGCAAACGTCTTAACCATCCTGCCACCTTCCTTCCTATTCTTAACACTACAGCTCAATTCCATTTTCTCTCTTAGATCTATCAGCATTCTCACCTTGTCACATCTGTCGCTGAAAATCAGCCGCGTGTGTTCCTAAAACCGCCTTTAAAAAGCAGTTGCCACTTCCAACCCCCTCTCCGCCCCCCCCTCCCCCCCCCCCCCCCCAAAAAAAAAAATCTGTCCACTGTTATCTGGAACTGTCTTCTACTCTCTCTCTCTGAGAAATATTTAAATAGCCCAGCACTGTGAGCCCTCAAAACTGAGTTATCCAGACTTGGTATGCGTTGATCTACTATCAGCTGTAGTGTAAATCAATGAAGTTGAATGTAACATGCACTGGCATGGCTTATGTAGAGCAATTATAAAAGTTGCTTAGTTCTTTCTTTGATTCGACGTCTCTTCACTCGCGGCGATATTAGACGAAGCTGCATAGTGAGTGTGTGTGTGTGTGTGTGTGTGTGTGTGTGTGTGTGTGTGTGTGTGTGCGCGCGCGTGCACGCGCGTTTGGTGCATTATGAGTCTGTCATGTTGGTTGCATTGGGCTATGAAAAAGAGAATAATTTTTAGTAATAATTATAGGAATTATCATATGCGCGCGCACACACACATCTATCTATCTATCTATCTATCTATGGTTATCCATTTACCCTCAATAAAAATATTTGTGTTTGCAGGCTGTATCAAATAATAAATATTTATATTCTGTCTGTCTCTCTCTGTCTCTTTGTCTCTCTCTCTCTCTGTCTCTCTCTGTCTTTGTCTCTCTGTCTCTCTCTCTGTCGTTCTCTCTGTGTGTCTCTCTCTCTGCCTCTCTCTGTCTCTCTCTGTCTGTCTCTCTGTCTATCTCTGTCTCTGTCGCTCTCTCTGTGTCTCTGTCTCTCTGTCTGTCTCTCTCTCTGTCGCTCTGTTTTGTCTTTCTCTCTGTCTGTCTCTCTCAATGTTTGTCATCTGCAGACATGCATGTCCGCTTAACCGGTATCACTTTATCTGGAAGGGCGTAAAGACTACTATTACTGCCTGCTCATCTGTCTGTGTCTGTTTGTCTGTCTGTCTGATCTGTGCCCCTGCATATTCGCCGCTCTCTCTCTCTTTCTCTTCGTGTATTGGGTTATTATTAAGATGTATCTCTACGGGCGGGGACTGGATGTAAAAAAAGCACATGAGTGCTTATTCATTATCCTCGAAATAAAACAATTTGTCATTATCATTGTCTTCCTGTTTCTCTCTCTCTCTCTCTCTCTCTCTCTCTCTCTCTCTCTCTCTCTCTCTCTCTCTCTCTCTCTCTCTCTCTCCCCCTCTCTCCCCCCCACCCCCCCTCTCTCTCTGTCATTCATATCATCGTATCAAGTAGAGCATTACGCAGAAGTGAAAAACAAAACCCTTGCACTCCTGTCATGAAATGCTTCACACACAAGTAGGCGGCGTGACAACTAGGTCCGGAGAGAGAGAGAGAGAGAGAGAGAGAGAGAGAGAGAGAGAGAGAGAATCTTTATTTTTCAAGGGTCACAGAATAAGCATGCGCATACTTTTTTTTTCATCCGGCCCTTGCCCTGATTAGGGACTATCAACAAAACAGGTAAAAGTCTTACTACAACAACAACATGATTAAAATTAAAAAAAATTTAACATTACAGAATCCATAACTGACTTTAGCAAAGTATGCATTTTTGAATTGTATGATATCTGGATAATATGTTATCTTTGACAACACCTACACAAGCAATCTCATCATAAAATATTGCTACCATAGTATATAGTAAAAATGACACCAATAAAACAAAATATAACATACAAAGGATATATATAAAGTCTATCAAAATTATATCAAAACAGTCTAACATAGTAGGCTCTTTATTTCTGACAAAGAAAAACTTATATCAAAAACAGTCTAACGTAGTAGGCTCTTTATGACAAAGAAAAACGATTGCGTCAAATTAGTACGTAATAAACACAAAATTACACAACTTAACATAGTTACTGAATAATTCTTACTGATAATTTTTTAAAAAGTTACTAACCTATAGTATACATTTCAAAGCCATAACACAATGGTTAATTCATTGATTATATGATCGAGGTTAAATCCTGTTTCGCTTTTCGTAAGAGAAGGCCATTGTGTGCCGTGGGAACAGATTACAGAATGTACAAAACCGCATACACACGGGGATAGATGTAAAAAAGCACATGAGTGCTTATGCCATTATCCTCGATATAAAAGAGTAAAAGAAAAAACAAGAAAGAAAGGTGGCATGCTGTGATTATTCTTTGAACAGAAGTTTACTGGCGTACTTGTGGCAAGAGAACTGTTGTGTTAGCATATCAGTTAGTACTTTTGAGGTGGGTATACATAGCTTTCTTGAAAGCTTCTTTACTTCGGGGTGTTTTCACGTATATATTGGTAGCGTGTTCCAGAGTAGGCTACCTGAGTATGTGAGGCTTGATTTATAGAGGTCAATTCTAGGTATTGGTAATTGAATTTTGATAGGAAGTCAATTGGAATTTAGATTGAAGTGTTAGGGGAGCTTGACCCGTCATAACTTTATGCATGAATATTCCTTTATTCAGGGTAAACATTTCTTTTAACGGAAGAATCTCAAGTTTTGCATAGTCTGCTACGGTTAAGAGAACTGCTTTGAGTGCTGCTTTGAGAGAGGGAGAGAGAGAAAGAGAGAGAGAGAGAGAGAGACGCTCGCACACACAATGAAAATGGGCTGTTGATTGCCCTAAGTATGTAATCCCTGCCATGCCCACTTGTAATTCTTACCAGAAGAGTTAGGGGGTGACAGGCAGACAGACAGACAGACGGACGGGCGGACAGACAAACAGACAGACAGACACACAGACAGACCGACAGACAGATAGACGGACGGACA
>CM054158.1:31706760-31709260 GCA_028751875.1 Rapana venosa
TTACATGAAAGTATATGATTATCTGTTGTTCCTATGGGCCATATGGCCTGCAAAAACTGAATTAAAATTATTGTTATTGTTGTTATTGTTATTGTTACACACACCCACACACACCTACATCCCCCCCCCCCCAACACACACACACCCAACATACCCTGAAATCCTCTCCCGTGCAGTTAATCTCGTTGGTGATAGGATCTGAAAATGCCCACAGTCCAGTAGGTTTCTGAGTGCTCCAGATCAGCAGATCCTCCTGCCCGAACGATTGCCTGAGCAGCGACAGCTGGCAATCCCAGTAACTGGAGGAGCGGATGAAGTAGCGGACTGTCAGAAAGCAGGCCCCATTCTGTAAGGGCTGTAGCCAGGGGCTGGCCAGTCGACCTGTTTTATGCCTTCCTGCGCTGTCCGTGTCTAGATGCATGTAGTTCTCTTCTGATATTAAAAGACACATAAGGCTGTGTGTGTGAGTGTAAGTGTGTGTGTGTGTGTGTTAGCACTGAGGACAGACAGACAGAGAGAGAGAGGAGAGAGAGAGAGAGAGAGAGAGAGAGAGAGAGAAGAGAGAGAGAGAGAGAGAGAGAGAGAAAGAGGAGGGAGGGAGGGAGGGAGAGAGAGGGAGGGAGAGAGAGAGAGAGAAGAGAGGAGAGAGAGAGAGAGAGAGAGAGAGAGAGAGAGAGAGGAGGAGAGAGCAGAGTACCGTCTGAAGGAGATAGAGAGAGAGCGAGAGAGAGCGAGAGAGAGAGAGAGAGAGGGAGAGAAAGAGGGAGAGAGGGAGAGAGGGAGGAGAGAGAAAGAGGGGAGAGAGGAGAGAGAGAAAGAGGGAGAGAGGGAGAGAGAGAAAGAGGGAGAGAGGGAGAGAGAGAGAGAGAGAGAGACAGACAGACAGAGAGAGAGAGAGAGACACAATTTTATTGCTATTTAGCGATCAAGCCATATAGCGCTACGGCGCGGTAACAACGATATCGAACGCGACGCGATTACAATGACATGGAAACCATGGCAGTGGTGGTATGTACATCAAGATTCGATACATTATTGTCTGTGTCTCAAGTGTCTCAATTTTCAAACCAGCCTTTCCTTTTCCAGTCTACAGCCAGCGAAGTCAGCCCATGTAAGACCAGATCAGGTCCCGAAGATGATGTAACTCCTGCTCAGCACTCGCCACCACTGTCTCTGTGTGTTGTGTGTTAGTACACTGTTTCCCTTTACGAAGTCTGGCAAGCCTGACACGTTCTTCTGGCAACATGTTTTTCTCTTCTTGCTTGATGTACCAAAACACACACTTAGATTCCTCGCCAGGATCTCCATTCCAAGAGTATTCCAGGATGATGTCATCTGATTCACACATCACAATGTTTTGATCAACCGAACTATGTACCACCACCTTTCGAAACTGTGTGTTTCTCTTGCTGTCCCTTAATCGACGCTGTACACATTTGTCAGTTAGAGTAGACACATACTGTTTCACAATACCAGTATCAGTATCAGAGTCATCCACTGTGCAGCCAACTGTCAGCTCTTCCTGCACATCAGGCGCCTCAGAAGACACACCGATCTTGTTGTCTGTTGCTGGATCACACAGTAGAACAAGTGAATCTGGTGTGGCCGAGGCATTCAATTCACTGCTGACACACAGCTCTGTGTACACACTGGTTTGTTTTCCTTCTGTTTCCACATCGAGCAGGGAGTCAATGTTACACAAGACCGGCTCTTCCAAGACACTGTTATTGTCACATTGGCGACTTGCCTGTCTTTCTTGGTGTTGTCTACTTCTTTGAACATCGCGACGTCTTTGACAAGGGGGTTTCTTGCGATAGTACTGAACACGGGAGTTACGGTTCAGCACCGGGTCCGCCATTTCTGTTGACACTGGCTTGTCAGCTGGCTTCATTCGCAAGACGAACACAACACTGCCGCTCTCCCCCGCGACTTTCCAACTCGATACGACGTTGTCGATCAGCAGGGCGTTTAAAGTTGTTATTACAGTAGCTGGAAGGCCAGTAACTGACATTTTGAAGCTAAAATGCAAAAATTTGCAGCAGCTTACTAACAGCACACCCGTTCAGTTCTCGTCCTGTCACGTCGTCGCGAGAGAGAGAGAGAGACAGACAGAGAGAGAGAGAGACAGACAGACAGACAGACAGACAGACAGAGAGAGAGAGAGAGAGAGAGAGAGAGAGAGAGAGAGAGAGAGAGAGAGAGAGAGGAGAGAGAGAGAGAGAGAGAGAGAGCACATCACAGCTCGTTTGAACTCTTTGTTTCCATCGCCGCTGTCGTGAGTAGGAGCTTCACGCAATGGCACCAGGGTTCCTCATCTCTCTCTGTTTTTGCTGAATTCTACGAGATATGTTATCTATTTATTTATTCTTTTATATCGAGGATAATGGAATAAGCACTCATGTGCGGTTTTTTTTACATCCAGTCCCCGTGTGTATGCGGTTCTGTAAATTTTGTCATCTTGTTTCCACCGGCACACAATGGCCTACTCTTCCGAAAAGCG
>CM054158.1:31714260-31719260 GCA_028751875.1 Rapana venosa
TCTTTGAAAATAGAGAGATCATTTTATGTAGGGAAAAATCGATCTATTTTTACAGCTGAATTGTCTGCTATTTTGATGGCTTTATATTATCTTTTAGATTTTCCTAAAGACATATTTCAAATACTGTTCTGTGTTGATTTGTGTGTGTGTGTGTGTGTGTGTGTGTGTGTGTGTGTGTGTGTGTGTGCGTGCGTGGTGTGTGTGTGTGATGTGTGCGTGTGTGTGTGTGTGTGTGTGTGTTGTGTTTGTGTGTAGTGTGTGGGTGCGTGTGTGTGTGTGTGCGTGTGTGCGTGTGTGCGTGTGTGGTGTGTGGTGTGTGGTGTGTGTGTGTGTGTGTGTGTGTGTGTGTGTGTGTGTGCGCGTGTGGTGTGTGTGTGTGTTGTGTGTGTGCGTGTGTGTGTGTGTGCGTGGTGTGTGTGTGTGTGTGTGTGGTGTGTGTGTGCGCGCGCGTGTGTGTGAGTGAGAGAGAGAGAGCGAGAGAGAGAGAGAGACAATGACAATGAAAAATTCTTTTATTTCGAGGATAATGATTAAGCACCCATGTGCTTTTTTTTTACATCAAGTCTCGCCCTTAGGGATATAATTATATGATGATAAACTAAAATAAAGCCAATACCAATACACTCACACAGTAAGCGGGGAAAAAATCCACACACAAAGCCCCCCTTCGTCATCCCCCCCCACCCCTGGAAAAAAATCACCGTAAAAGAGAGAGAGAAAAAAGCAACAACAAATAATAAAAGAAAGCAAAACAGAGCAAAACAAAAACACAGAAACAACCACAAAAAAGCAAAGAGTAAAATAAAAGCAACAACAATAAGCGAGAGGGGACAACCGAATAATCCCCCCCAACCCCACCCCCCACCCCAAAACAAAACATAAACAAAACAAAACAATCAGTCTATTGTTTATCAGTCGCCATATGAATGTTGATGTTGCACTTGAGTACAACATAAGCTACTTGCTTGTTGCTGCTATGCTGATTATGTTTATTATGTTTCATGTTTATTATGGTATGCTTGTTTCATGCTTATTAATGAATAAACCTTATTTAAACCAAGAAAGAGGAAAGAGAAGAGAGAGAGAGAGAGAGAGAGAGAGAGAGAGAGAGAGAGAGAGAGAGAGAGAGAGAGAACGGCTATTTGTACACAGACATACTAGATGCATTCCATTGCGATACAGACAAAAAGAAATAACAGGAGTTCACCTTTGCTGTAGTTGGAGGCTGGATTACGTGTAGGATCCAGGTATCTGAAAATTGTATATATTTATATTATATGTATGTATGAAAATTCTATCTATCTATCTATCTATCTATCTATCTATCTATCTATCTATCTATCTATCTATCTATCTATCTATCTATCTATCTATCTATCTATCTATCTATCTGTTGTCTGTCTATCTATCTATTGTCTATCTATCTATCTATCTATCTATCTATCTATCTATCTATCTATCTATCTATCTATCTATCTGTCTGTCTGTCTGTCTGTCTGTCTGCCTGTCTGTCTATCTATCTATCTATCTATCTATCTATCTATCTATCTATCTATCTATCTATCTATCTATCTCTCTATCTATCTATCTATTTATCTATCTATCTCTTTGTGTGTGTACATAAATACGTTATGTTAAATGTTTGGAATAATAATCATATCGCAAAGAGAAACAAGTAGAATTACTAACACACATAAAATCAAGCGCGCGCACACACACACACACACACACACACACACACACACACACACACACACACACACACACACACACACACACACACACACACACACACACACACACACAGAGCAGCACCTCTGAACCTTCCACTCAGTCTTCAGGAGGGCATACTTCTGCTGAAAAAAGCTTCTTGGAACCGTGTCAACAACTAACGAAAGAATTCTTTACATGGACATTCCTTAAGTGTCAGAGTGTGTCATTTTCATAAGAGACTGGTGGGAAGTATGATCTACAGGTTCAGATTAGATGCATTTAGGACTAAATTTTGTAAACAGATAACTTGTCTATGTGGTTCTGACCTAAGCATGTCATTCTTCATTGTGAACTACTTCGACCATATTTTTCTGGTACAGTTGTAGATAAGATTTCAAATAGGTCATTTGAACATTTATTGGCCGATAATGTGGTTATGTTGGAGATAGTTAGTTGTTTAGTTAGAAGCCCTGTTGGCAAACTTTTGTAATTTTTCTTGTTGCAGTTTAAGCTGTTCAATGCCCCCCCCCCCCTCATCCCCGTCCCTCCCATAATTTCTTTGTATTTTTGTTTTCTTTTATCTCGTGCACAGACATTTATAGGTAAACACACGCATGCACACACACACACACACGCACGCACCCCACACACACACACACACACACACACACACACACCACACACACACCACGCACCACGCACGCACGCACGCACGCACGCACGCACGCACACACACACACACACACATGTTCTCTACATATTGTAACACTATCTTTTGTCTAATATCACCTTGAGTGAACAGACGTTAAATTAAAGAAAGTGCAGAGTTGTAAAGTTGTACCCCATTGGGAGAAATCATTCCATTTTCCCTGCAGAGCTGACCGCTATTTTGATGGCTTTGAATTATTTACTTGATTTCTCCAGGACAATACTTCAAGTTCTATGATGTGTCGATTCAAAGTCAGTTTTACAATCGCTTAAAAGCTCTTGGGTTTTAGTCAGACATTATCTTATAAATGAAATAAATCATCGGATACATTTTCTAGTCTTAAGAGGTATAAGTATCACTTTTTGTTGGGTATCATCTCATTGCAACATATATTATAATGAAACAGTTGACAAAGCTGCATAAACTGCAGCAAAGCATTCACATTGAGCTTGTATACTCGACATACCTGTTTCTATACATGAAAGATACAGTATGGTGGAAAGTGCCTGCTGGAAAAGTGTTTGAAAAAACCAGGAAGATGCTGGATGCTGGATATCACATAATTATGTAGTTCGTCCACCATTTATGAGGGTCATCATATTCTTTCTTCCCGTTATGGATTTGATAAATCTCTACACTGGCCAATTATTTGTCTTATTTGTCTTATGCGCTTCGATTTGTTTGATTTTACAAGATTCAGCGCTATATAAATTCCCTATATTATTATTATTATTATTATTATCAATAGACTTAAGTTAAATGCATTCCGGACAAAATTTGTGAAAAATAGATATTGTGTACGTGGCGGAACAATATCAAACATTCATATTCTTTTTGAATGTCAGTTGTTGAAACAATGTTTACCTGCCACCCACGACAACTCCATGGACAAAGTTGTCAGCAACTGTAGACTGTTGTTCAAAATTGGTTTTGCCTTGAAACAGTGCCCCATTGCATCTCTGCTGCAGTGAGGTAGGCGCGTGGTTGTTTTGTTGTTGTTGTTTGTTTGGTTGTTTTTTTATATTAAATCAGGACATGACCCCCCCCCCCCCCCCCTTTTTTTTTCCCCCTTTAAACTCCTGCTGGTTGTAGTTCAGTTTCGCTTTTTGATTAATGATGTTATTATTGTTGTTGCATTTACATTCGTTAGTTGTTACTTAAATATCGATCTGTTTACTGTTACTGGCATTGCTAGGGTTGTTATGTTCCACAATTCAACATCATTACCTTTTGGGGTCTTAACTACTTCATTTCTATCATATATCAAATTGAACCCCCCCCCCCCCCACACACACACTCTCACACGCACACACCACACGCACGCGTACGCACACGCACGCACCCACGCGCACACACACACATACACACATGGTCACACTCGTGCGCGCGCGCGCACGCACACATACTTTTGTTATAGTTACCTTTTATCTCATCGCAACATATATTATAATGAAAAAGTTGACAAAGCTGCGAAAACTGCAGCAAAGCATTCACATTGAGCTTGTATACTCGACATACCTGTTTCTATACATGAAAGATACAGTATGGTGGAAAGTGCTTGCTGGAAAAGTGTTAGAAAAAAACCAGGAAGATGCTGGATATCACATAGTTATGTAGTTCGTCCACCATTTATGAGGGTCATCATATTCTTTCTTCGCATTATGGATTTGATAAATCTCTACACTGGCCAATTATTTGTCTTATCAATAGACTTAAGTTAAATGCATTCCTGACAAAATTTGTGAAAAATAGATATTGTGTACGTGGCGGAACAATATCAAACATTCATATTCTTTTTGAATGTCAGTTGTTGAAACAATGTTTACCTGCCACCCACGACAACTCCATGGACAAAGTTATCAGCAACTGTAGACTGTTGTTCAAAATTGGTTTTGCCTTGAAACAGTGCCCCATTGCATCTCTGCTGCAGTGAGGTAGGCGCGTGGTTGTTTTGTTGTTGTTGTTTGTTTGGTTGTTTTTTTTATATTAAATCAGGACATGAATCCTCCCGCCCCCCCTTTTTTTTAAAATTTAAACTCCTGCTGGTTGTAGTTCAGTTTCGCTTTTTGATTAATGATATTATTGTTGCATTTACATTCGTTATGTGTTACTTAAATATCGATCTTTTTACTGTTACTGGCATTGCTAGGGTTGTTATGTTCCACAATTCACCATCATTACCTTTTTGGGTCTTAAACTACTTCATTTCTATCATATACCAAATTGAACCCCCCCCCCCCCCCACACACACTCTCACACGCACACACCACACGCACGCGTACGCACACGCACACACCCACGCGCACACACACACACACATACACACACATGGTCACACTCGTGCGCGCGCGCGCACGCACACACACTTTTGTTATAGTTATGTCATAAGCTATATTAGCATTTCTCATGTATTTAATTGTTGTTATCATTGTTTAGTCATTTTCTGTGTACTGTTAAAGTTATCCTTCCTTCATAGTGAGTTGAGCTAGCCATGAAGATGTGTGTGTGTGTGTGTGTGTGTGTGTGTGTGTGTGTATGTGCGCGTGCGTGCGTGTGTGTACGTGTGTATGTGTGTATG
>CM054158.1:31724260-31749260 GCA_028751875.1 Rapana venosa
ACACACACAAACAAACACACACACACATACAAACACACACATTCGCGCGCGCGCACTGTACATAAAAGCAAGCCGTGACCATGTAAAAACAGTCAAACTCCAGTCTGAAATGTCAAATGTCATTGAGGCATCCTCTTTACAAGCACACCAAGAACCGTCAACAAAAACAACTCCAACAACCACAGTATCATCATCATCAACAACAACAGAAGTAGCAGCAGAAGCAATAATAATAATAATAATAATAATAATGTATGGAATTTATTTAGCGCTGAATCTTGTAAAGTAAACAAATCAAAGCGCCTGCATTCAAATCATTCACACGCATGCAACCATCCATAAATATCAAGATAAACGAATATCAAATTTATATACACAACACATTTAGGTGGGGGTGGTGGAGGTGAAGGCAGCTATTGAGAAGTAGGAACAGATAACAGGGGAAGATCTCAAGTAGAGTATAAGTGCGTTTTGAGGCAACAACAATGGTAACAGCAAAAGCAGTAACAACGACATTAACAACTCCAAGAATAACAACTGTATATCGCGCGCGTGTGTGTATATATGTGTACTGCAATGAGGAAGAAACTACTCTATAACTATAATTGTTATAACTGCTGTTACTGTTATCATGATGATTATTGTTGTGATTGTTTGATACTTTTTCCTCATTGTTGATTGTGATTTAGGAATTGACATTTCTTTACTTATTTTTAAAAAATATTATTGTTGGCACTAGTTTGGTTAAGAGCTGCACAGAAATGACGTTCTATCACCATTTGTTGTGGGTCAGCGCTGTAGTAATGCACCTTTCTTTGTATTACCCAAACGGTAATTATCAATCTGAGATTAGTCTGTACGCCATAATATACTATCAACATCTCCCCCCCCCCCCCCCTTACGCTTCTTTCTTTTCCGTTTCTCTCTTTTTTGTTGTTGTCTTATATCAAATTTTCTTAAGAGGTGAAATTGAACACACACACACACACACAACACACACACACACACACACACACACACACAACACACACAACAGAGAGAGAGAGAGAGAGAGAGAGAGAGAGAGAGACAGACAGAGAGACAGACAGACAGACAGACAGACAGAGGCACAATCATTTCCCTATCAAGTATAACATATTTTACAAATTCTCCCCAATTCAGCTTACCCCAGTATAGTTTTCAAGCCATGTAACCAGCTTTTAAAAACAGAAATGAAACCAGTAAGCTTTTAATATACACCCAGTTCTGTACCCCGTGTAGTTATAAATTCTGCCAAATATCTTCGTAAGTGCTCTCCTACCCCCCCTCCCCTAGTCCAAGGGACTACAAGATAGGTGAGGTGAGGTGAGGTGAAGGAGTTATTAAATACAAATACACACTCTCGAAACAGAAACGTACCCGGACAGCTCATAAAGACGACACACTGTTCTTTTTCTGTATTTACCTTTTTGTTTTTCTTTTCCTCTGTACTTAAATCCACACACACTCCTCAAACAAGGGTGTACCCCACCCGTGTACGTTCGTTTCGTGCGTTGTACATTCACGATTGAAAACAGCTAGCCCACTGGACTTTTTCTGTTCCGTTTTCGACACGGTAGTACAGCCACGAACGTCGTCTCCACTGAGGATCGTCTGCTATGACATGTAGCCAATACTATTATTATTCAGCCAGTGTTGATAGGCCCTACTACCTCTGAGCACAGTGCAGGGAAGGAATACGCAGACTGGGACGTGACTGGCTATAGACCGTGAGAGCATTGGGGGTCTTTCCCAATGTGTGTCGCTAAACCGGAGTTTGTCCTTAGAGTGAGCTATTTGTAGTGGAAGTAGTGGTGGTGGTGGAAGTAGAAGTAGTGGTGGTGGTGATGTAGAAGCAGTATCAGAAGCAGCAGCAGCAGCAGCAGTCTTCGTCGTCGTCGTCGTAGTAGTAGTGGTGGTGGTGGTGGTTGTGGGAGTAGAAGCAGCAGCAGCAGCAGCAACAGTAGTAGTCGCCGTCGTCGTCGTCGTCGTCGTCGTCGTCGTAGTAGTAGTAGTAGTAGTAGTAGTAGTAGTAGTAGTAGAAGTAGTAGTAGTCGTCGTTGTCGTCGTCGTAGTGGTGGTAGTAGTAGTAGTAGTAGTAGTAGTAGTAGTAGTAGTAGTAGTAGTAGTAGTAGTAGTAGAAGTAGTAGTAGTAGTCGTGGTGGTGGATGGTTGTCGGTAGTGATGGCAGTAGAAGTAGAAATAGTAGCACCAGTAGCAGCAGCAGTTTTCGTTTTCGGTTTGAGAATGTCTTTTCTTAGTCGTAATATATCGCAGTTAGTCGGTTGATTCATGAAGATTAAAGCACTGCTATATTGTTGTCTTCTCTCTGTGTGTTCCTGCGTGTCTGTGTCTGCATCTGTGTGTGTTTTATATATATATATATTTTTTTTTTTAAAAATATATTTTTTTCAATTTTTTTTTCGAGGATAATGGAATAAGCACTCATATGCTTTTCCCCCATCCCGTCCCCTTGTGTATGCAGTTTTGTAAATTTTGTCATCAGTGTGTGTGTGTGTGTGTGTGTGTGTGTGTGTGTGTGTGTGTGTGCCTGCCTGCCTCTTCGTCTCTGTCTGTCTGTCTGTCTGTCTGTCTGTCTCTCTCTCTCTCTCTCTCCATCCCCCCTACCACCCACTTTGTCTCTTTCTCGCAAGTTCCTGGTTCTGGGTTCTGGTGTGTTTTTCGTTAGGGCCTAATGTCAGGTTTAGGGACACGGTCATGCATATTGCCTTGACTCTAAGCATGGCCGTGTCACCTTGGCACAGGCGTTATTGTGCTGTGGGAGTCTTGAATGTCGGGTGGGATTGACTCCAGAATGTGTTCTGTGTCTGCCAAGCCGTGTCTTGACTGTTTCCTTGATTATAATTGCCCTTCATGGGATGATTAAAGTGTTTTGGACTTGATTGACTTAGTGATTGGTCAGTTGGTTCATTAATTCATCGTATCATTGACTGTTGCTCTCTTTCGTTTTGATTTAACTATATTTTTGGGATTTAATGTGTGTGTGTGTGTTTTGTGTGTAGTGGCGGGGGTGGTGGTGTGTGCGTGCGTGCGTGTGTGTGTGTGTGTGTGTGTGTGTGTGTGTGTGTGTGTGTGTGTGTGTGTGTGTGTGCGTGCGTGCGCGCGCGCGCGCCAAGTACACTCCTTACATCCTTTAAACACATTTTTTTCGTGTCAATACTTTTTGAAAGGCAGCTGAAAAGAATCTTGAATACTTTATTGCGTGGCAAGAGACACCTAAGCTCTAATGATGGCATTAACAGTACTGAAACAGAGCATCGATCTGTTGATATATCTCCGAACAAGTTTAGAATACACACTGGCTCACAAACGGTCAGTTTCCCCCACTTTCAGCTGCTCTCAGCTGCTATCCATTCCATCCCAGCTGGTGCTGAGTATAGCAGAAACTGACCGCATTTGAACTTAGTAAAAGAAAGGGGCATGCCAATTTCAGCACTGGGCCCTGACCCTTGACTGAGTTCTGCTAGATTTGCCTGCTGTGGGCTGTAAAAAAAAGTACATGCACATTATTCTTGAAATGAACGAATTTGAAAGAGTCACTCTGGATCGAAGGAAAAACCATTCTTGTGCCTCGTGTGTCTATAATCCTTTATTTTCTTCTGAGGCTGCTGTATTCCATCATTTGTTCTATATTCATTCTTTTCGGGGAATCTTATATGTTTTGTACCAGTCGACTTTCATGTTTCCTTGTTTTTTTGTGTTGTTTTTTGTTTGTTTTTCAACTTTCCATTGATGTATTATCCAATCTTTTCAGATCGAATGTTTTTTTTAAATTTAAGAGAAAACCTGCACACACGTTGTCAGAAACGGTTCGTTCTTAAATGTGCAATGTTATAAGTCTGTTTTTGAGAGTGTGGTATATATATACCTTAACCACGTTTCAGCTGTCTGCATTTTTGTGTGTGTGTGGACGCACTGTCATCTGCTCGTTGCTTGTTTATACATTATCTGTCGCTTGTTTGTTTGGTTTTTTTTTTGAGCTGTGGATGGGTTAAGTTTCCTTAAACTCTGACTCCTCATTTTATCTGTTTTCAGTCCTCCGCTTACAGTGAGATTTTGCGTCTGCGACCGTTTTGGCCCGCCATTAAGGTAGCTGAATTCTGCCTTCGGGGGGGAGGGGGGGGGGGTGTGATGTCTAAACATGAAACCACCGTGCATGCGTTTTTTTATATAAAAAAAACAAACAAATTCTATCATCTGTTCCTACTGGCAAACAATGGCCTACCCTTTGGAAAGGCAGAACAGGTTTTAAAATGTGCATAAGATGTTCTGGCCAAGACTGTCCTACAGGGAACAGTACACGGAGGGAGACGAAGAAGAGGCAGACAGAGAAAACGATGGGAAGAAGACAACATTCAGAGAGTGGACTGGCCTTGAGTGAAACGCTTTGCTACGGAAAGCAGAGGACTGCGGGGAGAGGAGGAAGCTGGTTGCAAAATCTTCAGTGGTGCCCCTACGGTCTACAGGACTAGGGGACAGGTGAAGGTGAAGACAGGACCTTTGGGGCTGTGGTACTGATGCCAACTCCAAGGGGAAAGTCCCCTTTAACAGGGGCCTTAGCGGTGGTTCGAACCCGGGCCGTCAAATTGCGAGCTCAAAGATCTAACCACTATGCTATCCAGCCCCCCTGTGAATTTCAAGACTGCTCTCAGTGAGTGGTCAGCCTTGTACTTAGTGAAAATAATAGACTTTGCCCCAAAGGTGTTGATTTCCTCCATGTACACAATCATACTTACTTATTTATCGTTTTTTTATTGAAAAAAATCTAACATCATCCGATTTAAGATAAGTTATACCCAATAGCAGACGAATGCGCGCGTGCAAAGACACAGGCACACACACATACACACACACACACAGAGGCACACACACACAGAGGCACACACACACACACACAAACACACACACACACACACACACACACACACACACACACACACACACACACACACACACACACACACACACACACACACACACTCCAAACATTTTGAAATAAAACGAAAGTAGCAGCATTTCTTTATTTTCAGCTTAGCTAACAATATACACATTCCCTATGGAGAATTTAAAAAAAAAGATATTAACAAATTGAAAAGAAATAAAACTATGGGACTAGCAAGGTAAAGAAATAACGAAGACGAAAATAAAAATAAACAGATGGTAATTATTATACAAGATAGATAAAACAAACAGCCATTCATTTTTCCTATTTTCTCTCCATATATTCCCTGAAGACTTCTTGAGACACCGCACCACTCAGGGATTTTCATGCAGTAGTTACTGAACACGGCGGAGCCACTCCTTTCCAGCTACATGATGCATGCTGGGTATGTCCGTGTTTCCGCAGCCCACTGATCGCTGATACGAATTACCAGGATCTTTGACGTGCCTATTTGATATTTTTGCCATGCGTTTATACACGATAAGCATTAAGGCACTGGAAGAGCCTGTGTTTGAAAAGTGTACCCCGGAAAATCGTAGAAATCCCCACCCTTTAATCATCACACATCATTACTGAGAATCGAACCCACAACTTCATAGGCCCTTGGGATAGAAGGTAAAAATGCTTTTGTTTGCTCAGCTGTTAAACGGCTATAAGAACGGACATATCAACAAGAAACAGACTGACTCTCGGGGCAAACGAGAAAAGGAAGAAAGGAAAGCTAAAAGAAAGAAGAAAGGCAGGAGAGGACAGGGCAGGACAGAACGGGAGGGGACAGAACAGGGAGGGCAGGACAGGGCAGTACAGGACAGGGCAGGACAGGACAGGACAGGGTAGGGCAGGACAGGACAGGAGTGTCACTGTGACTACCAGGCCCTTGGCATGTTTTGGAGAAAAGAAGATGCTTTTATGGGATGGGTCAGTGTCGGGTTAACAGGCGAAGGTTGCCCTAGGGAAGATTTCCTAAGGGTCAGCTTCAGGTGAGCAGGTGAAGGGTGCTAGCGGGGAGTTGCTTTTGTTTTGAGGGGAAGGTTGGTTCCTCAGACAATTGTTTTCCAGCTGTGGTGCGAGTCCCTCTTGTTTTGGGTGAGTCCTTGTTGTTGTTGTTTGGGGAGGCGGGTGGGGTGGGGGGTTGTCTGTCACCAAGTTTTGGTTGTGTTGTTGATTAAAAAAATCATTGTTGTGGAATTAACTGCCTGTCACTAGTTTGAGAGGGAAGTTGCTGTTTACAGTACTCTTAGGGTAGGGTGTACCCTAGTGTGGGGAGTTGCAGTGGTGCGATCTCCAGTATGTCCGTCAGTTCGTCTGACTAGTTGTTGCCTGCTTGTGGCTCTTGGAGTCTGCAGGTGATACTGGGCACGGGATAGCTCAGTGGTCGGAGCACTCGCTTTCTCCCAGCCAAGTTAAGCAGCGTCGAGCGTGGTTACCAGTTGGATGGGTGACCGTTTGCGCGCCTTGGCTTCAGTACAGTTCCCCCAGTTCACCCAGCTGTAAATGGGTACCTGCCCTCTTTAGGGTCAGGGAAGGTAAAGCAGCGAGGGAGAGGAGATGGGCACCGCCCTCAATATGCTGGTCCCTAGAGAAGTGAGGTCTCTGACACCTCGCTCCCCTACGACCTTATAGGTTATGGGACTCCTTTACCTTCACCTTTAGATGACACTGATGTCTATGTTTCTGTGTTAGGCTGTCGGCTATGTGCCAGCTCCTTGGAAGAGAAGGTGACGGCTGAAAAAGAGAAAGAAAGAAGTGAAGAAAGGCAGAAAACCCCCATGAAAAACATAATTACTGTAAAAAAACAAACACCCCCAAACCACAGGATTGCTCTTAGAAAACTTCAACATTAGAGACATTTTGCCCAAAGTGTAGTTGAAACAACAACAAAATAAGGATAGAGAATAAAGGAAGCTGAAAAATAGCTCACATTCTATTCGAAAAAACCCAACTCGTTAAGTCTTTTCCAACATGCAAATACAAATGAAGTCTTAAAAATCTGTACACAAGTTTTGTTCATTCACTAAATTGCTTATTTGCTTACCATTCTATCCACACGTCTATCTCTCTCTCTCTCTCTCTCTCTCTCTCTCTCTCTCTTGGACGACGTGACGGGACGAGAACTGAACGGGTGTGCTGTTAGTAAGCTGCTGCAAATTTTTGCATTTTAGCTTCAAAATGTCAGTTACTTGCCTTCCAGCAACTGTAATAACAACTTTAAACGCCCTGCTGATCGACAACGTCGTATCGAGTTGGAAAGTCGCGGGGGAGAGCGGCAGTGTTGTGTTCGTCTTGCGAATGAAGCCAGCTGACAAGCCAGTGTCAACAGAAATGGCGGACCCGGTGCTGAACCGTAACTCCCATGTTCAGTACTATCGCAAGAAACCCCCTTGTCAAAGACGTCGCGATGTTCAAAGAAGTAGACAACACCAAGAAAGACAGGCAAGTCGCCAATGTGACAATAACAGTGTCTTGGAAGAGCCGGTCTTGTGTAACATTAACTCCCTGCTCGATGTGGAAACAGAAGGAAAACAAACCAGTGTGTACACAGAACTATGTGTCAGCAGTGAATTGAATGCCTCAGCCACACCAGATTCACTTGATCTACTGTGTGATCCAGCAACAGACAGCAAGATCGGTGTGTCTTCTGAGGCGTCTGATGTGCAGGAAGAGCTAACAGTTGGCTGCACAGTGGATGACTCTGATACTGATACTGATACTGGTATTGTGAAACAGTATGTGTCTACTCTAACTGACAAACTGTACAGCGTCGATTAAGGGACAGCAAGAGAAACACACGGTTTCGAAAGGTGGTGGTACATAGTTCGGTTGATCAAAACATTGTGATGTGTGAATCAGATGACATCATCCTGGAATACTCTTGGAATGGAGATCCTGGCGAGGAATCTAAGTGTGTGTTCTGGTACATCAAGCAAGAAGAGAAAAACATGTTGCCAGAAGAACGTGTCAGGCTTGCCAGACTTCGTAAAGGGAAACAGTGTACTAACACACAACACACAGAGACAGTGGTGGCGAGTGCTGAGCAGGAGTTACATCATCTTCGGGACCTGATCCGGTCTTACATGGGCTGACTTCGCTGGCTGTAGACTGGAAAAGGAAAGGCTGGTTTGAAAATTGAGACACTTGAGACACAGACAATAATGTATCAATCTTGATGTACATACCACCACTGCCATGGTTTCCATGTCATTGTAATAGCGTCGCGTTCGATATCGTTGTTACCGCGCCGCAGCGCTATATGGCTTGATTGCTAAATAGCAATAAAATTGGTGTCAAAATTGTGTCTCCTCTCTCTCTCTCTCTCTCTCTCTCTCCACACACACACACACACACGCCGCCATATTGTGCCTGTTGGAACGAATGAAAATTTTTACAAAACCGCATACATACGGGAACTGAATGTAAAAATCACACACGTGCTTATTCCTTTATCCTCGAAATAAAAGAGTATAATAAAAATAAAGATACAAGTCTGATTAAAGACCAACAGATTAGGATCAATGATGGTGTTAATTTGCTTGTCTGTTTGCTAATAAATAAATAGATATATCACACACACACGCGCGTGCGCGTGCGCATGTGTGTGTGTGTGTGTGTGTGTGTGTGTGGTTGGTTCTTAGACATGCTGGGAGAAGTAAAGGAAAGAAGCGGTTGCATGTGTGACTGGAAGTTAGTTTTGTCACTTAATTTGTCTTCAGAAGTGTTTGTGTGTCTGTGTGCATGTGAGTGCATTTGTGCGTGTGTGCGTGCGTGAGCGCCCGCGCGCCCGCTTGTGTGTGTGCGTGCGTGTGAGTGCTTGTGTGGTTTGTGTGTGGTGTGTTGTGTGTGAGTGCTTATGTGTGTGTGTGTGTGTACGCGCATGGCATATGTGCGTACTTACGTATGTGTATGGAGGTACAAACTGATAAGCATCAAAATGTCAGATGTAATGAAAACAAATGATTGAAAACAACAACCAAAAATTAAAAAAGAATCCTAAGCAAAGACAAACAAAAGTTTTTTTTCCTATCCAGTCATCATATAAACCTGAAAACGGAATTATGTACAGGGGATTGAGCATTTTCAATCAGCAGAGATTGATCTGACTTCAGTTCCTGAAAAGTTTCTTCAGAATAATTTGGATCTCGGAAATGTTTTCTAAAGAAACTGGAACATTTGATGACAACTGAATAAAATATGACTGAAACAGAACTTAAGCCACAAATACATTTTATATTTCGACACTACTGAGAATTGATAGCGTAAAGTAGAATTCGGGAAAGAACACAAAAAGTTATTCTTGAATAGTGGTGTGTGTGTGTGTGTGTGTGTGTGTGTGTGTGTGTGTGTGTGTGTGTGTGTGTGCGTGCGTGCGTGCGCGCGCGCGCGCGCGTGTGTGTGTGTGTGTGTGTGTGTGTGTGTGTGTGCGCGTCTGTGTGTGTGTAGACTACGGTGATGTTGATAAACGTAGCTACGACGACGATGGTGAGAACAACAGCGACTACCCCTCTCCTCTCCCAACACCCCGAGAAAAAACGGTGATAATGAATATGGCCACGTCCTCCTGCTTTTCATGATCTCCACCATCACTACCATCACACTCAACATCACCATCGTCGTCGACGTCGTAGTTGTGGTAGCAGCAATGATATTAGTACTAGTGAATATTAGCAAAAAATTAGTGTTTCAGCATTTTACACACACACACACACACACACACACACACACACACACACACACACACACACACACACACACACACACACACACACACACACACACACGCACACACCACACATACAACGCACGCACGCACACGCACACACACACACACACAAACGCACAGAAATAAAAACGAGAAAATAAGAAACAACAAAAACAATGAGCATAAGAATCATGACGATGTAAATACACACACACATAAAAATAGTAAAATCAATTCAATTATGACAGTATCAATAGTCAAAAATTGTAATAATGATAGTAATAACACTAACACACCACCACCACCACCACCACCACCACCACTACTACTACTACTATACTACTACTACTACTACTACTACTACTACTACTGAGGGTAGTGATGATGGTAATAGGCTAGTACAAGCAGCAGTAACACAACAACAACAACAACAACAGCAGCAGTATTAGTAATTGTGGCGACAGTGGATAAACTTTCAATGTGTGGCAAGAATTAAAGCGTGTGTCTGCAAACCGGACCTCAGTTTATAGTCTCAGCCAAAGGGCTTGCGAAAAAACGAGGGTTTAGGACTAAAGGATGACTGCAGAGAAAGTGACCATCTTCTCAGATCAGTTTAGTGAGGATTCGAACCGTCAGGTCCACGGCAGGAATCCATCTTTCACATCATCAGGATGACTCAGGCCCTGACCACTCAGTCAGATATCGATGTGAGCGCAATACCAAGGCTGACGTGACCATGTTTGTTAGGCAATGAAAAGCTGCCTTAACATTGTCTCCTTCCAGGACAAGCTCTTAGCATAGCGACATCTGCCTATAATAATTAGGACAAAGCGCTTGAAAACAGACGAACACCCACAACTTTTGAGTGTGTGTGTGTGTGTGTGTGTGTGTGTGTGTGTGTGTGATGGTCTTACATTGATTCTCAGATGTAATGAGTTGGATAGAGTGCATATTCTACATGACCACCACGTGTTAAAGATGAGGAATGCCCTAGAACAAATCACAAAGCTATTTCGTCTCTCCCTTTGGCGTATATGATTTTTCTTGTTAGATTTAGCGTAGCCAGTACGGATTATTCCGCACACTGTGTAGCCACCCTTAGGGAGCTGACAACGAAACGTTTATCCTCAGACACGACTGTCATCTACCTGCCTCCCCCCGCCTCCCTCCTGTACATGGTCATAATCATTGGCATTGGCAGGCTTATTCTCCTCTACCATCCTCTCCCCCGGTCTTCTCTCTTCCTGTTTTCTCGCCCCGGACAGATCTAAACGGTTGTACATGTCATCATCATCCCCAACTGGCAGCCCCAGTTCAAAATCTTCGCCATCAACACATTCGTAATCCGTGGTTTCCGCCTGAGCGAAAATGGCGGCGGCGCCCTGAGAAGAAGTGGCGGGAAGGCTGAGAGCTGGGCTGCGGAGGTGCTGGGAAGTGTTTTGGTAGTCTGCGGACCCCGAGTTTGTGTGGTCGTAGGTGTCGTGGCCTGATACAGGCTGTGGCGCCTGGTTGAGGTGAATATGGTGGTAGTTGTTGTCTTCACCCCTGTCGGCAGAAAGTGCTGGAAGGGGCGTTCCACCTGCGTGGTCATAGGTGTCGTCCTCATTGGCTTGTCTGGGTGCAGACGTTGACGTGTGGTCATAGGTGTCGTCCTCATTGGCTTGTCTGGGTGCAGACGTTGACGTGTGGTCATAGGTGTCGTCCTCATTGGCTTGTCTGGGTGCAGACGTTGACGTGTGGTCATAGGTGTCGTCCTCACTGGCTTGTCTGAGTGCAGACGTTGACGTGTGGTCATAGGTGTCGTCCTCATTGGCTTGTCTGGGTGCAGACGTTGACGTGTGGTCATAGGTGTCGTCCTCACTGGCTTGTCTGGGTGCAGACGTTGACGTGTGGTCATAGGTGTCGTCCTCATTGGCTTGTCTGGGTGCAGACGTTGACGTGTGGTCATAGGTGTCGTCCTCACTGGCTTGTCTGGGTGCAGACGTTGACGTGTGGTCATAGGTGTCGTCCTCATTGGCTTGTCTGGGTGCAGACGTTGACGTGTGGTTGTAGGTATCATCTGAAAAAGCAGTAGCAGAAGGGGTGTTTGGAAGTGTAACATATGTACACATCGATACAGTATGTGTAGTCGTGAACTGATTTACACGAGCACATATGTGTAGATGTATTACTTGTGCTGAATTTAGATGTAAACTGTTTGTATGGCCCGCACATACGCAGTTAGTGTCTGTGATTTGAACTCACAGACTCATATAGACAGAGTATGTATGTTAACATGTTGTGAAGAACTCATACACATACAATTCTGGTCCAGGCCAAAAGCTGTGTCAGTTCTTGATGTGACCAACATTCCAAGGCCCACATTGAAATTTTGCTGGTCTCTGACGCCTCGCTCCACTACGACCTTATAGGTTATGGGACACCCTTTACCCTTTTTCTTTCTTTTCTGATATAAATATACTCATGTTCACAGATTGTAGAGACCTACACTGATATAAATACATACTTGGACTTTGAATGTTTGAGTTGTACTAATGCGAAAATACACAAATACTCGCAGCATACTGCGCTATACTGCTGCAAACATACACTTATACACAGAGCGTAGGAACTTGCAATCATATTCAAAAATACACAAGAGATTGCACTGATTGATATTCGTAACACGTGCAGGTCACCACAACAGTGACATAGGCAGCGATGAACAAAATAGAAAACAGAGCTACGAAAGAGAATTCAACAAAGAATGAAAAGAAGGGTGGAAAGAAGGATAAGAAGAAGGAAAAGAATGCAAAGAAGAAGAAGAAGAATGCGAAGAAGAAGAAAACAAAGAAGAATGTAATCAAGAAAAAAGGAGAAAAAGAAGAAGAAGAAGAGGAAGAGGAATACTGCACAAACTGGAAAGAATGCAAAGAATGCAAAGAAGAAGAAGAAGACTGCAAAGAAGAAGACTGCAAAGAAGAAGAAGAAGACTGCAAAGAAGAAGGAGAAGACTACAAAGAAGAAGAAGAAGAATGCAAAGAAGAAGAAGAATGCAACGAAGATAGAAAGGAGAAGAAGAAGAGGAAGAAAGAGCAGTAGCAGCAACAGCGGCAGAAGAAGAAGAAGAATGCAAAGGAGAAGAAGAAGAAGAATGCAAAGAAGAAGAAGAATGCAAAGAAGAAGAAGAATGCAAAGAAGAAGAATGCAAAGAAGAAGAAGAAGAAATAGCAGCAGCAGCAACAGCGGCAGAAGAATAAGAATGCAAAGAAGAAGAAAAAGAATGCAAAGAATGCAAGAAGAAGAATTCAAAGTAAAAGAAGAATGCAAAGAAGAAGAATGCAAAGAAGAAGAAGAAGAAAGAAAGAACTGTAACAGCAGCAACAGAAGCAGCAGAAGAAGAAAAATGCAAAGAAGAAGAAAAAGAATGCAAAGAATACAAAGAAAAGGAAAAATACTGCAAAGAAGAAAAAGAATGCAAAGGAGAAGAAGAATGCAAAGGAGAAGAATGCAAAGGAAGAAGAATGACAAGAAGAAAAATGCAAAGAAGAAGAAGAAGAAGAAGAAGAAGAAGAAGAAGAAGAAGAAGAAGAAGGAAGAGAAGAAAGAGAAGGAAGAGCAGGAAGAGCAGGAGGAAGAGCAGGAGGAAGATCAGGAGGAGGAAAAAGGAGAAGCAGACTTTGGCAGAATGTTTCTCACCTTCTACCTCCAATATATGTGCAGAGTTTACGTTTCCACTTCCATCCCAACGACTTGGTTTTCTGTAAGAGATTTTTTGTATTAATAATGATAATGACAATAACGACGACGACGACGACAGCTGCTGCTGCTGCTGCTGCTGCTGCTGCTGCTGCTGCTGCTGCTGCTACTACTACTACTACTCCTGCTACTGCTGCTGCTGCTGCTGCTGCTGCTGCTGCTGCTACTACTAGTAGAAGTAACAACAACAATGACGACGACGACGATGATGATGATGACGACGACATAAGCAACAACACCAACAATAATGAGAATAACAATAATAATGACAACAACAACAACAATAATGATGATGATGATGATGATAACGGTAATGATGATGATAATGATAACGATAACTGTGATAATGATAGTAATGATAAACAACAATAACAATAATAAGCAATAATAAAAAGCAATAATAATAACAATAATGCTAATTCTATTATTCTTACTAATAAAAATGTCAGCAGCGGCAACTACAACAGCAAGAAGTCTCTCACACTGGGCTTTGACTTGCTGAAAACGCTAGAATAATTATGGTTTATTGCAATATCTTTGTCCGTCGTGTTCGACGATGACCTCCAAAACAGCAGAGGAGGCAGCTGCTGTTTCGGAAATTGGGCAGAAATTTGATTATAGTGGAGATGCCTTGCCCACAGTACATCCCCACTCTCTCGGCCAAGTGGGCATAAGGACAGTCAGCGTTGGAGATGTTCTCCAAAGGCCAACTAGCCCCCAGGACTGCAGCACATAATGACTGTGCAAGTCAAGCCTCCTAGTCAGAGAGTCCTAGTCGATCGCTAAAGACTAAGCTGTAAAGTGTACATTCACACAAACCCACCCACCATCCTTTTTATTGGACAGACTCAGCACCAAAACACCCAAAACAGAATGAACAAAAAGCAAACCTCCTTCACTCATCCCTCCCTCCCTCCCTGTCAGCGCCCACGCATCACCCCCCCCCCCTCTCTCTCTCTCTCTCTCTCTCTCTCTCTCTCTCTCTCTCTCTCTCTCTCTCTCTCTCTCTCTCTCTTCACCAGAAGGCTGTACAAGATGAAACTCTCCAGAAAGACTTCCATCAGTTAGACAACTCTCTCTCTCTCTCTCTCTCTCTCTCTCTCTCTCTCTCTCTCTCTCTCTCTCTCTCTCTCTCTCTCTCTCTCTCTCTCTCTCTCTCTTTCTCTCCCTATGTGTTCCAGGCAAAGGACCAAGATGATAATATTGTAGTTGAGTTATTTGGATCTTTTAAAATTTTTTTTTTTATGTATCACTGTATGTATTTAACTAGGTGTTTCTTGTTCTTGTTCTTGTTCTTGTTCTTCTTGTTCTTCTTTTTTTTCTTTTTTTTTTCTTCTTCTTCTTCTTCTTCTTCTTCTTCTTCTTCTTCTTCTTCTTCTTCTTCTTCTTCTTCTTCTTCTTCTTCTTCTTCAACCATTCTATGTGTTGACTGTGTACTGATGTCTGATCACTGTAAATGAGGTAGGATATGAAACATAACACACACACACAACACACACACACACACGCGCGCACGCACACACACACACACACACACACACACACACACACACACACACACACACACACACACACACACACACACACACACACACACACACCCGCCCACACGCTCACACGCACGCACGCACACACATCTCTCATAGCTACAGTTATGCCTGCGGATGCAGAATTGTTGTTTATGCATTCTTAACATCATACATCCATTCACATCCGTTCAAACGTTGTCAGCCTTCCATGCCACACAACATACCTCTCTCTTTTGCCCATCCGGCGGCAGTATTTCACGATGACGATGATGATGACGACGACAGCGATGACGACAACGACGCCAGAGACAATGATAGCTGCCAGTACGTCCACTGCCAGGCTTGTATTATTAGATTTTGTATCATCACTGTCTTTGACTCCAGGATCTGTGGCACCGTAAGGGAATACCAAGTCAAGACAGAGAAAGGCAATGCAAGGCAAGACAAGCAAATGCAAGGCAAGACAAGGGAGATACAAAGCAAGGCAATGCAAGGGAATGCAAGGCAATGCAAGACAAGACAAGGGAATGCAAGGCAAGGCAATGTTAGGCAATGCAAGGGAATGCAAGGCAAGGCAATGCAAGGGAATGCAAGGCAAGGCAATGTTAGGCAATGCAAGGGAATGCAAGGCAAGGCAATGCAAGGGAATGCAAGGCAAGGCAATGTTAGGCAATGCAAGGCAAGGCAATGCAAGGGAATGCAAGGCAAGGCAAAGCAAGGGAATGCAAGGCAAGACAGGGAATGCAAGGCAAGACAAGGGAATGCAAGGCAAGACAAGGCAATGCAAGGCAATGCAAGGCAAGGCAAAGCAAGGGAATGCAAGGCAAGGCAAAGCAAGGGAATGCAAGGCAAGGCAAAGCAAGGGAATGCAAGGCAAGGGAATGCAAGGCAATGTAAAGGAATGCAAGGCAATGCAAGGCAATGCAAGGCAATGCAAAGCAAGGCAAGACAAGGCAATTCAAGGCAATGCAAAGCAAGGGAATGCAAGGCAAGGCAAAGCAAGGGAATGCAAGGCAAGACAAGGGAATGCAAGGCAATGCAAGGCAATGCAAGGCAAGGCAAAGCAAGGCAAGACAAGGGAGTGCAAGGCAATGCAAGGCAAGACAAAGGAATGCAAGGCAAGACAAGGCAATGCAAATGAATGCAAGGCAATGCAAGGCAAGACAAGGCAATGCAATGCAAGGCAAGCAAGACAGGGAATGCAGGGAAGACAAGGCAATGCAAGACAAGACAAGGGAACCCAAGGCAATGAAAGGCAATGCAAGGCAAGGCAAAGCAAGGCAAGACAAAGGAATGCAAGGCAAGGCAAGATAAGGGAATGCAAGGCAAGACAAGGTAATGCAAATGAATGCAAGGCAATGCAAGGCAAGACAAGGCAATGCAATGCAAGGCAAGGCAAGGCAAGACAAGGCAATGCAAGGCAAGACAAGGCAATGCAAATGAATGCAAGGCAATGCAAGGCAAGACAAGGCAATGCAAGCAAGACAGGGAATGCAGGAAAGACAAGGGAATGCAAGACAAGACAAGGGAATGCAAGGCAAGACAAGGGAATGCAAGGCAATGCAAGACAAGACAAGGGAATACAAGACAAGGCAAGGCAAGGCAATGCAAGGCAAGACAAGGCAATGCAAGGCAAGACAAGGGAATGCAGGGCAATGCAAGGCAAGACAAGGGAATGCAAGGCAAGACAAGGGAATGCAGGGCAATGCAAGGTAAGACAATACAAGGGAATGCAAGGCAATACAATACAAAACAAGTTTAGGCGATACAAAGCAAAGCAATGGAAGGCAAGACAAGGCGATACAAGGCAAGGAAAATCAACGCAAGGTAAAGTAGGGCAAGGCGAGACAGAGCAATACAAGGCAGGGCAAGGCAAATCAGGGCAAGAGAAGACAAGGCCAGCAAGGCGATTTGGGAAAGGCAGGGCAGGGCAGGGCAGGGCAGGGGCGAGAGTATATGGGGTAAGGCAATTTGTGGGCAAGGCAAGGTAAGTCAAGGCAAAAAATAAGAGTACACGGAGCAAAGCAAAGCAAGGCAATTTGGGCAAGGCAAAGCAAGACAACTTGGGCAAGGCAAGGCAAGACAACTTGGGCAAGGCAAGGCAAGACAATTTGGACAAGGCAAGGCAAGACAATTTGGGCAAGGCAAGGGAAGACAATTTGGGCAAGGCAAGGCAAGACAATTTGGGCAAGACAAGGCAAGAAAAATCCAGGTAAAGCAAAGCGAGGCAAGGCAATGCAACTCTTATTTTAACACAGGCAACTACAGACATGGAACACAGGCCTCTTTTGTTCCGCACAAATTTGTTTCCCAAGTTCTGGCCAAATATCTTTCTATGTAACCAATACTTGGCGTATGTTTATGCTGAGGCTAAATACTTTCCCAATTCAAGGATATATTATTTTAACTGACTGGACTGTGTTTGTTGTTGTGGTATTCTAAAAATTATTTTTGACATTAAATCTAATTTCGAGATTGAAGTCAATGATCATTTTAAAGTTCTACTCCAGGATTGCTACACCAATGATCAGTACTGATCGGATTGAAATGAAGCACTTTGATTTGTAATTGCAAGATATAGCGCTCTATAAATTCCATGTATTATATTATTATTATTATTACTCAAAGACAATTTCTGCAGACATGAAGAAAATCTGTATGTATGTTAGTCCGTCGTTTTCGATGATGACCTCCATAACAGCAGAGGAGGCAGCTGCTGTTTCGGAAATTGGGCAGGAATTTGATTATAGTGGAGATGCCTTGCCCACAGTACATCCCCACTCTCTCGGCCAAGTGGGCATAAGGACAGTCAGCGTTGGAGATGTTCTCCAAAGGCCAACTAGCCCCCAGGGCTGCAGCACATAAGGACTGTGCAAGTCAAGTCTCCTAGTCAGAGAGTCATAGTCGATCACTAAAGACTAAGCTGTAAAGTGGAATTTCATGAGTGGGAAAGCCATTTGTCATACAGCCTCTCACTTTGCTGTTGCCCCCAGCATCAATGATTTAATCAAGAACTGTGATAAAGCCCAGGCGCTGACGGCTGAGAAAATCTACAGTTAAGGAAGCGGAAGAAAAGCTGGGCAGGAAGAAGAGATCAAAAACTAAATCTTACACAAGGAAGAAAGTTTTGGATGCAGCCAAACAAGAAAGCCAAAAATTGTTAAACTGGAAGGAAAGATGAATACACACACACACACAACACACACACACACACACACACACACACACACACACACACACACACACACACACACACACACACACACACACACACACACACACACACACAAACACCATACACACACACACTCTCTCTCTCTCTCTTTCTCTCTCTCACACACACACACACACACACACACACACAAACGCACACTCACTCGCGCACACTCACTCGTGCGCGCGCCACACACACATACACACACATACTCTCTCTCTCTTTCTCTCTCTCTCTCACACACACATACAAACACACAAACGCACACTAACTCGCACACACACACACACACACACACACACACACACACACACACACACACACACACACACACACACACACACACACACACACACACACACACACACACACACACACACACACACACACACACACACACACCTTTAAAAAAAAAGAAACCAAGAACAGAATTACAAGCGTTTGGCCAAAAAACCCCAAAACGGGTGGAGGAAGAGTGTGAAAAAAAAGGAATGATCATGGTCAACACAGACAATCCAGGTAAATAAAATTCTCTATTCTTCTCCTTGAATGATCATGACGAGCACAGACAATCCAGGTAAATAAAATTCTCTATTCTTCTCCTTGAATGATCATGACGAGCACAGACAATCCAGGTAAATAAAATTCTCTATTCTTCTCCTTGAATGATCATGACGAGCACAGACAATCCAGGTAAATACAATTCTCTATTCTTCTCCTTGAATGATCATGACGAGCACAGACAATCCAGGTAAATAAAATTCTCTATTCTTCTCCTTGAATGATCATGACGAGCACAGACAATCCAGGTAAATAAAATTCTCTGTTCTTCTCCTTCTTGTCTCTGCATCCCTCATCGGGGTGGGGGTGCGAAGCGCCTGGTCTTTTCCTGTGCTTGTCATTTTACAGGAGGACTCCACCCCCCCCCCTGGCCTCAGCCGACGACACATTCCGACTAAACCCCAACCCTGAAATGGGAGTATCAACTGCAAAGAAGGCAGACTATTGACTGAACCAGGGCTCACTATGAGAGACGGAGCGAATATGGAGCATCTCTTGTCTATAGCATCAAGAGTCCCCCTCCCCCATCCCCAAGCCAGATCGACATCTTCACTGACCCTAACTGCAAAGAATGAGGACTAGCAACTTTTTATGTGTGAAATTGAAACAGTCTTAAACCTGCTAAAATCCAGATAACCCACACGACTTGATCACGTTCCGTGAGAACGTTTTTAAGTTGGGAAAAAGAGGTCTAGATTCCAACCCAGCCCAACCCAGCCTCAGCCAACCCAGGCCTCTCAACCCAACCCAACCCAACCCAACCCAGCCCAATTATGCACTCACCTGGGTTGGAGGAAATGCTTTCAGGAGTGGTGGACTCCAAGGTGGCCAACCTCTTGATGGTAAAGTTTTCCACGGCAGCGGAGGCTTCAGTCACCGGTATTTCGTTCTCCGGGAAGACAAGGAACTTAATAGCCTTAATGTCGATCTCGTTGTAGATATTTACATCACACGATTTCCAGGCTTCGAAGATGAGCTGTGGACACGTAGACATCGCCATGAATTATGAAAAGAGGTTTTGTCAGCAGACTGAGGTAGAGTTCTAGCCACGCGCACACGTACAGTACTCGTCCCTCACGCATCCACACTCCCTTCTTTTGACCAAGAGGCAGCCATTGGAAGTCCAACGGTATCAGACACTAATTCTCTCTCTCCCCCCCCCTCCCTACTACTTGAAAGTGACAACTTTCTTTTGATGAATTAAACTGAATGATATCAAAGAAGGCAAAGTGTTTTGTTTCAACTGCCATACCACATCAACACACTTACTGCCATCTTTCACCTTGAACTTGAATACTTTCTATTCAACACCGGTCATTAACAGCAAAACAGTTTTCTTTCTTGAGACCTTCGCAAAATATTGAGTTTATGTGCTCACTGATTTGGGGTTAGTATTTTCTTGGTTTAAACTGACCAACAAAACGTTGTAGTTTAAAAAAAATCTGTGTTTTTGATCATTGTACATAAATGTTGAAAGGACATTTTCTCTTTTCATCCTCTCTCTCCATGAAATGATGCCCAGGGAAAACCGGAGCCAGGCCAGAGGAAGAAACTCGCTTCCACTTTTCCAAGGCATTCAGGAACCTGGACTGGTGGTCCTTCCTGGATAGAGTTTGTTGTTGGTCGAGGTCCATTTGAAGTGTCCCATACCCCTTCACGTCGACAGAAAGAAGCGATAATTTCACTGGCCACCAGAGCACATCATGGTTTAGAGTCTTGTCCTTTCTTTACCTGTCACTCTATCAAGCCTCCCGCCTTGCTGCAGACAGACGTCTGTGTCTCTCCGCGACGCCGAAAGGCACCAGCGGCAGATGAAAGAAAGAAAGAAGAAAGAAGAAGTCCTTTCTTCTCGTGGGCCTGGATTTCTGATGCACAGAGCAAGAGGCCCAGCCACCAGGTCAAGCTGTCAGCACTCAACCCAGACTTGCTCCAGCCCTAGAGTCAAATAAACTGAATGCCCTTTTCATCCTCCAAACAAGACATGACCACCCAGGACAGGGTGTGAGCCCATGCCATAGACACACACACGCCTACACAACTATGCACAAACAGACTGTTCAACAGCCGGGCATGCTGTGGGTCCATGAAGCTGCAGGCTTGAACCCCCTCTATCCGTGAGGTGATGCCAAGGGAAGACTAGAGCCACGCCAGATGAACAACATGAAAAGCATGTGGTAAAACAGTCACTAGCAAGCAAAACAGACAGTAGACGCAGCCCATATGGTAGTGATGGTGCCATTGAACTCACGGATAAATGAAACGGGGCAAAACTGTAGACCTTTAAACTAAAAGAGCGAAAAACTGGTGAACATGGACAGACACGGAGCTGTACATGACAGTCATTGAGTATGTACGGCAAAGTGTTTGACCCTGCTGCAAACCAGGAGTACCTCTTCCAAACAACATGGAGGTCCCTAGGCACGTGCTCACCAGCCTGTACACCGACCAGCAGCCCACGAGAAGATGGAGCAGACTGCACTGCAGGTTCTTTCCAAACCAGAAGGGGGTCAGACAAGGACGCACACTCTCACCACAACTGTTCAGCTTGTACCACAGAACAGGGGATGGGAAAGGAAGACATGGAAGAACTTGGAACAAAGAGTGGTGAGGTAGGGGAGGGGGAGGAATTCACAAACCTGAGGCACGCAGATGACATTAGTATTGCATCAGGCTGCAAAGACAATAATTATGCAAACGATTTTTGATAAGGTCAATGGAGTGCACAGAGCTGAAGTCTTTAAACTTAATGCCAAGAAGACTAATGTCATGCATTTTGGCGAATCCATGGATGGGAACATAATAAGTTGATGGAGAAACCCGAAAGTTAAGAAGCATTTTAGATACATTGGGTCAAACAAATGAGCCAGTGCCTCATGTGCCAAAGACACCAAAGCGAGAATTGCTCAAGCTAAACAGAGAATAGCCCACCTTACCAACATTTGGAAAAAAAAACCCCGGATACTTAGGAAATGGGTTCAACCTCAATATACTGCGAACACTGATATGGCCCATTGTTTTTATATGGAAGTGAAGGATGGACTGTCAAAGCCGCAGATGAAAACAAAATCAAACCTGCAGAAGAGTCCTAGGAATAAGATGGAGGGCAAGAGACAACGAAGAAGACCACAAATGATCTACGCAGAGAACGTAGCCAAGTGGACGGAGTTGCCGAAGGATGACATCTGCAGACTGTAGGGGACAGAGACAGCTGACGGGGTCTGCATCAGCCCGGCCTGCCATCAAGAATCCGGTGGCCAACTAGTGAACAGGTAAACAGGGCCACCTGAAAGTGCGCACCTGCCAGCTGCTTCATCCCTTTGGTGTGGGCATGCACAAGATCAAGAACGCACACTGAAGATCCCGTACTTCACGTCAGTGCATGCTCTGTAGGTTACGAAAATACAAGCATACTCAGTATGCATCCTGTGACTGGAGATACACACACACACACACACACACACGCACGCACGCACGCACGCACGCACGCACGCACGCACGCACGCACGCACACACACACACACACACACACACACGCACGCACGCACATACACACACACACACACACACACACACACACACACACACACACGCACGCACGCACGCACATACACACACACACACACACACACACTTACTGGTTGTCCTAGAATTAAAGAAATTGTTTCTATGACACTGAAAGATCCCTTACTTTTAGAATCATCTGTAACGCTTAAAAGCATCCTAAACAATGATATACTTCTTTGCAAAATTTCTGAATGTCTGCTACACAGCTCAGTCAGTATCTTCCTGTGATTGATCACCTTGTTTTAAAGCTTATCTTTTAATGAATGTTCTGTAAACCTCTCTTAATGACCTTTGTTTTTTTACCCCATACTTTGTGCTAATATCTACGTAGAATATGTTAACGTTCCCAAAGTCCAAACTTTTTGGCTAGTTATATTATCTATTTTTAGTTTTTGGAGTTTTTCTTGTTCTATTTATTATCCATGACTGGTTGAAGATTTAGAAACATGTTCTTGATTATTCCCCTATAGTTTTTTTCAAATAGCAAGGTCTCAAGTTTTGTATAACTGTTTGTTGCTTAGGTCTTTTTATTGGCACACACACACACACGCGCGCACGCGCACGCACGCACGCACGCAAGACCCCCACACATACTTGCATGTTCAAACGCAAACAAGCGCGCGCACACACATGCATACACACACAAACACACATATATACATACATACGCGCACGCATGCGCTGCACTCACGCACACACTCACACACACATACAGGCACACACATACATAACACAATTTCTCTGATATATTTACTTACACACACACGCGCGCGCGCGCACACACATACACACACACACACACATACTCTCTCTCTCTCACACACGCCCACAATTTCACTCATATACTCACACTCATTCACACACACACCTACACACACACACATACACACACGCACGCAAGCACATACACACACACACACACTCATACATGCACACACATACATGCACGGACGTATACACACTCTCATACACACACTCACACACACATGCACTCACACACACACACAAACACACACACACACGCACACACACAAACACACACACACACACACACACACACACACACACACACACACACACACACACACACACACACACACACACACACACACACACACACACTCGTCTGATATCACTTTTTGGTGGAAGGACGTTAAACTGAAGAACTAACTAACTAACATACACACTTCTAATTCCCTCCCCTATTCCCACTCATGCATTCACAAACCAATACAAACACTCACATACCCGATATCTTTCTATTGAGCAGTTGATTTCCGTTTTTACTGGACTGGAAAAATAAAAATATCCAGTACTGTTTTGGGTGAACCAGACAGTCTGTTCAGCGCCTGTAAAAGTCTTCATAATGAGAGACAGTTGACAGTTCTTGGCGTTCTTTCGGATATAATACCGAAATATCAGCTGGCATCTGTATTTCTCCACTGGATGAAGCCAAGGACTCGCTAGGCGTCCTTTCAAGTTGCTTTTCATATATAAGCGCACGTAGCTGTTCCCTGAAAGTACATATTACAGGAATGATTACACAAAAACAACTACCAAACCAGATTAAACACAAACCAAACAAACTAACGACCCCCCTACCCCCACTCCCCGACACACACACTTTAAAGCAGAGAATCGTGGTCATTGTCATCAGCTATCTCTGACAAACTTTCTTGGCTCTAGCTAATGCCTTCCGCGCATATCTGATTTTCTGTTTGTGGACATACACGAAAAGCGGTTAAGGCGTCTGAGTATTGCAATTTGTGAGATTTAAAAATGGTTAATTATTGAATAATTAAAGTCGTGACTTTCAGACTAATCAGTATTATAAATATAACCCTGCCACCTCATCATTCGCCTATTGTGCTGAAACAAACTTCAGGGCTGGATGAAATTAAGTCGTTGGGTTTATTCTATTTCCCCCATGAAATGAAATTCTGTTCAATCGTTCCTTCAGATCGATTTTAGCATGAAAGTGTCTGTACTTCCACTTAAATGCTTTGAAAGTTAGTGTGGTGTTGTGTTAAGAAGTGAAGATTTTTTGGGTGTATTTCAAGAAAGAAAGTTGATATTAAAGTAGAATTTGGCTTTTTAAGGATCAAAAGTTGATATTAAAGTAACATTTGGCCTAAGGGTCAAAAGTTGATATTAAAGTAACATTTGGCCTTTTAAGGATCAAAAGTTGTTATTAAAGTAACATTTGGCCTTAAAGGTCAAAAGTTGATATTAAAGTAACATTTGGCCTTAAAGGTCAAAAGTTGATATTAAAGTAACATTTGGCCTTTTAAGGGTCAAAAGTTGATATTAAAGTAACATTTGGCCTTTTAAGGGTCAAAAGTTGATATTAAAGTAACATTTGGCCTTTTAAGGATCAAAAGTTGATATTAAAGTAACATTTGGCCTTTTAAGGATCAAAAGTTGATATCAAAGTAACATTTGGCCTTAAAGGTCAAAAGTTGATATTAAAGTTGGCCTTTTAAGGGTCAAAAGTTGATATTAAAGTAGCATTTGGCCTTAAGGGTCAAAAGTTGATATTAAAGTAGCATTTGGCCATTTGTGAAAACTAGATTTAAAAAAGTCAAACTCGACAGCACTCATGGTTAGCAGTGAATAGTCAAAGATAGCGTTCAGTTGAAATTTTAAAAGTAGAGTTTTTGTCTGAAGGGTACACCAATTCAGTTTTTTTATTATGATGGAGACTATACCTGATAGGT
>CM054158.1:31759260-31771760 GCA_028751875.1 Rapana venosa
TATTATATCACCTCGTCTGCTCCATGGTTGCTTTTTCATATTGTGTTCATATGGGTCTTATCGCCTGCAAAAACTGAATAAATGTGATTGATTGAATGACTGACACACACACAGATAGACAGATAGACAGATAGTCAGACAGACAGATTGGCTAACAGACATATAGATAAGTAGACACAGGTAGACGGACAGACAGACAGACACAGACAGACACACAAAGAGATAGACAGATAGATAAGCTAACAGACATATAGATAAGCAAACAGAGACAGACAGACAGACACACAGACACACAGACACACACACACACACACACACACACACACACACACACACACACACACACACACACACACACCACCACACACACACACACACACAAAAACGGGGACGGGATAGCCTAGCCTAGTGGTTAGAACATTGCGCTTGCAATCTGACGACCCGGGTTCGATTCCCGTTCAAGGGGGATATTTTCCCCTGGAGTTAACATAAATGCGGACTCCACTCTCCCCAAAAGTCCTTCGGATGAGACTATAAACCGAGGCCCCGTGTGCGAACGCACGCAGAACATCTTGCGCACACGTTAAACCCTGTTCCGCTTTTCGGAAGATAAGGCCATTGTGTGCCGGTGGGAACAGATGACAGAATTTACAAAACCACTTACACACGGGGACTGGATGTAAAAGAAAGCACATAAGTGCTTATTCCATTATGCTCGATATAAAAGAATAAAAAATAAATAAATAAAGCAAGTAGCAGGGCCAACATGGCAGGATCAACACAGCGTTGTAGCTAGAAGTAGAGCGGCACTCACTCCTTATACGAGTCATTTCCCCCAGCCTTGCCTGTCGTCACTGTGGATCCAAACGACCAGGCAGGCACGAGGATCACAGCCAAGACAACCCATAATGTTCCTGCAGCCTCCATCCTCATCTATTCCTGGGAAGGACAAGCATACGAACATCGTAGCAGCAGCAGCAGCAGCAGCAGCAGCAGCAGCAGCAGCAGCAGCAGCAGCAGCAGCAGCAGCAGCAGCAGCAGCAGCAGCAGCAGCAGTATTCTGTATTTGCATGTCACTTTCACCATCAGTAATTCCTGTCTTGACGGGGTAGCTCAGTGGTCAGAGCGCTCGCTTTCCCACAGTCAATGTTAAGCAGCATGCGTCGAGCGAGGTTACCAATTGGATGGGTGACCGTTTGCGCGCTTTGGCTTCAGTAAAGTTCCCCCAGTTCCACCCAGCTGTAAATGGGTTCCTGCCCTATTTAGGGTCAGGGAAGGTAAAGCAGCGAGGGAGAGGAGATGGGCGCCGCCCTTAATATGCTGGCCCCTAGAGAAGGGAGGTCTCTGTCGCCTCGCTCCCTTTTAATTTCTGTCTGTGTCTGTTTGTTAGATTCCAAGACGACCGCAGCCGACTGTTGGTGCTGCCCACGTGGGCAGTACTTTTCCATCACACACAGACCTCGTGGTTTTAACACAATGTGACTGAAACTTGGCAGGGAGGGTTTCAGAGGGTGCCAGTGATAAATAGGATAGGAACGTGCGTGTAGTAGGGAGGGAAGAAAGCACAGCCAGCGACCGAAACGCTTTTCAATTTTAGCAGCGTGGCGAGAAAAGATGGCGTCATCTTTGGTAGCAGACCATTCATCCCTTTAACGAGAGGATGAATTGAATGTTATTGTTTTGGAAGTAGAAAAATTTCAACAAGAAATGCTAAGTGAGTCAGATATTGAAAGCCGAGTGGAAGAGGAGAAAGGAAACGCTGCAGTTAGGGAGAAGAGTGACCCAGAAAATAGCGTGCTACACGGCACGGTCGTGACCTGTGCTACACACACTGACTGTGGAGAAGTTTGACCTCCCGGTGGGTCCGGAGCATAGACGCCTGAAAACGTGATGCCTTTTGACTGTTTTCACATTATTACCGCACTTTTCCTTTGAAACTGCAATGGCAGAAACGAACAGATATGCCGATAACGAAAATAGCAAGAATGAAAAGAAAATAGGTCTCCAGTCTGCCAAGGTGACAGCAATGGGTACACCCCCCACTCATCCATAATTTGTGCTTTCTTTGATGTGATGTGACCCTGTGCCGTCACTACGACTACCTTAGAGACTACCAAGATTAAAATTTTGTGGGATTAGGGAAGTTCTGTGTTATTTCGATATTGTCACACCTGTGCGGTGACACTGGTGACAATGTGACAGTCATGTACAACAATACACCTCTGTACACTTAAAAAGAATGTGGTAGCACACGCAGATATGAACTGTAGTATAAAGGTAAGATATTGCTTGAGTAAGACTTGTATGACATACCATGAAACAACATGTGTTATGAGGACATTGTGTGACACATCCTTGAGGTACGATTGCACAAAACCATTGGTAAAACATCAGCTAGGCATCAGTTTCTTATTCGACACTAACAATCATGAACTATTGTTAATGCATGTTTTGCTGTTTTATCATATATACCATATTTTTACCTGTGATTGGTGACAAATAAGGCAACAGTGACAAGACATCTGGTGACCAGACACATAAACTTGCACCTAAATGCAAATACAAAGACATACCTAGCTTGTGACAAAATTTCAGCTTGATAGCTTGCCATGCACACACACACACAATTGTCTTAGGAGTAAAGAAAGTCAGTTTGGGGTAGAAAACCTTAAAAGAAATCAAAATCTACAGGCAGTTTAGCTGTGTAGAATCCAACAACAAGAGGGTTAATTAAGTCATGGCAGATTTATCTGTGTGAAATCCAGGCCACTCCCCCCCCCCCCCCCCCCCGGGGAGAACGCGCGCGTCGCCATAAGAGCAGCGCAACCCATTATATTTTTCTTTTCCTGTCTGCGTATGTTTGATTTCCTATCAGAGTGGCTTTTTCTACAGACTGTTCAAGTTTCCGTGGGCTCTTTTACGTGCGCTAAATGCGTATTGCACACGCGACATCAGTATATCGTCTCATCCGAAAGACTAACACCCGGACCGGTCACCACTCACGGTCTAGCGGATGGAGGAACAAGTCTCGGGCACGAACGGAGATCGAACCACCACACATTTGAAACCCGGACTTTTGGCTTTCTAGACAGGTGCGTTTCCTCTAGGTCATCGTTCCACTGTTGGAGGCGCATCCTGCATCCCCATGTTCCTGTGAATGACAAGCACAGGAAGGCTGCAGGCGCAGAGGCTTTAGTCATTGTCTTACCCGTCACAGAAATCGATCGAGACAAGACAGAGTCCATGTACCAACCAGCTATTTCACAGAACGCCAAAGCCTTCCCCCCACCTGCAGTTAAGATCGATGACACAGAGATCAGGTCAGTCGACAAGTTTTGCTACCTGGGCAGCTCCCTCTGCAGCAATGGAACCCTTGATGCAGAAGTTACAGTGCGCATCGCCAAGGCCAGTTCTGCCTTCGGCAGACTCAACAACATGCTGTGGAACAACAAAGGCATCAGGCTCAGCACCAAAATCAAAACTTACAGAGCTGTTGTGCTGACTACCTTGTTGTACTGCTGTGAAACATGGTCGACGTACTGCCGTCACATTCAACAGCTTGAGCAGTTTCACCAGAGATGCCTACGAAAGATCCTCGGAATAAAGTGGCAAGAGAGGGTCTCCAACCTCCAGGTCCTAGAGAAGAGCAGCCTGCCCAGCATCGAAAGCCTACTGATCAAGTACCAGCTACGCTGGACAGGACACGTTGTCCGAATGACAGACAGCAGGATCCCAAGGATGCTATTGTATGGCCAGCTGAAGGAAGGCCTCCGAAACCTTGGAAGACCCTACAAGCGCTTCAAGGACACCTTGAAGACAAACCTTAAAGCCTGTGACATAGACATCGCTACCTGGGAAACTGATGCCCTTGATCGTTCTCGCTGGAGGATGCTGTGCTCCAGTGGCATAAAGACGTTTGAAAGCAAGAGAACGCTGGCCATTAAGGAGAAGCGTGAGCGAAGGAAGCAGGGCTCAACTTCTGGAGACGTTTTCCCTTGGAACACCTGTGGGAAGTGCTGTGCATCCAGAATCGACCTCTTCTCCCATCTGAGGATACATTCCGACAGATAAGCCTGCCTGCCTTCTCATTCGTCGATCCGACGGGAGACTCCATCATCACAGAAAGCGATCCCTAGGTGGATCGGTGGTCTAGAGGTAACGCGCCTGCCTAGAAAGCGAAAAGTCCGGGTCGGAGGTGTGCAGTGGTTTGATCCCCGTTTGGGCCTAAAAACTTTACCCCCCCCCCCTCTCATCCATCAGACCATGAGTGGTGGTCTGGGTGCTAGTCTTTCGGATGAGACGATAAAGCGAGGTCCCGTGTACTACCCGAAATTATTCAGCGCACGTAAAAGAACCCACGGCAACAAGAGAGTTGTCCCTGGAAAAATTCTGTAGAAAAAAGCAGCTGTGATAGGGAAACCAAATACAGCTGCAGACAGGAAAAAAAGAAAACAAATAATGGGTGGCGCTGCTCTTTGTGGCGACGCGCTCTCCCAGGGGAGAGCAGCCCGGAATTTTACGCAGAGAAATCTGCTGTGACTTAAAAGTGGTATACAATAAATAAAAAATAAAAAACCAAAAAAAGTGACACCAGACTTGCAGATCGGACCTTCCAGAAAAGCGATATAAAACATACTGACTGCCAGACTGACTAGAAAGAGAGGGCGCGGGGGTGGGGTGGGATGGGGTTGGATGAGGGGTGGGGGTGGGGGTTAGAAAAATAAGGCCTTAAGGCGGAAGAGAAGAGAATGAAGGGAGAAAGAAGAGAGGAGGTAATAGGTGGAAGAAGAAAAAAGAAGAATGCAAAACAAGAAGAATGCAAAGAATAATGACGCAAAGAATAATAATAATAGCAAAAATGCAAATAAGAAACGAATGCAAGAAGAAGAAGAAGAAGGAAGGAAAAAGAAGAATGCAAATAATAATGCAAAGAAGAATGCAAGAAGAAGGGGATGAGCGCAAAGAAGAATGCAAAGAAGAATGCAAATAAGAATGCAAAGAATATTGCAAAGAAGAATGCAAACAAGATTGCAAAGAAGAACGCAAAGAAGAACGCAAAGAAGATTGCAAAGAAGAACGCAAAGAAGAATGCAAAGAAGAACGCAAAGAAGAACGCAAAGAAGAATGCAAAGAATAATGACGCAAAGAATAATAACAATAGCAAAAATGCAAAGAAGAAACGAATGCAAGAAGAAGAAGAAGAAGGAAGGAAAAAGAAGAATGCAAATAATAATGCAAAGAAGAATGCAAGAAGAAGGGGAAGGGCGCAAAGAAGAATGCAAAGAAGAATGCAAATAAGAATGCAAAGAATATTGCAAAGAAGAATGCAAACAAGATTGCAAAGAAGAACGCAAAGAAGAACGCAAAGAAGATTGCAAAGAAGAACGCAAAGAAGAATGCAAAGAAGAACGCAAAGAAGAACGCAAAGAAGAACGCAAAGAAGAATGCAAAGAAGGAGGAGGAGGAGAAGGAGGAGAAGGTGGAGGAGGAGGAGGAGGAGGAGGAGAAGGTGGAGGAGGAGGAGGAGGAGAAGAATAAGAATAAGAATTTTGTAATACACTTCGCAGAAAGGGGAAAAGAAATATTTTCTAATATTATGTATAACTATACCAATTTTTTTATATTAAATTTCCTTTCTGAAAATTATTGTAATATAAATATCTCTAGTGCTATGTCACAGCATATCTATTCAACCAATTGCTTTTATGCTGCGACTATCCTTTTTTATCTGCTTCTGCAATAACCTTTGCAATAGATTTCATCACAATATCACCATAAGACGACAATATAGAAAATATGTCTTGTCTTTTGACAATTTCTAAATGGAAAAGCAAGATCATGCTCAAAGTTATTTTGAATCGACTCAAGAAGGAGGCAGAAGAACACCTTGCAGAGGAACAAGCTGGGTTCAGGGCAGGCAGGAGCACTATGGAACAGATTTTTAACTGCCACATCCTGATGGAAAAACATCTTCAACATCAGAGAGACCTGTTCCACAACTTCATCGACTTCAAGAAGGCTTTCGACAGAGTATGGCACGAAGGCCTGTGGCAGGTCCTCAGAATGTTTGGCATTGAAGAAGGACTAGTGCAAACCATTCAAGCACTATACAACACCGCAAGCAGTGCAGTCCTTCTGAACAATCAGGTCGGAGACTACTTCAAAACCACAGTTGGGGTCAGACAAGGATGCCTGTTATCTCCAGTCCTGTTTAATCTGTTCTTGGAAAACATTATGAGAGAGACCCTCCATGACTTCCACTCTACCATCTCCATTGGCGGCAGACCCCTTAACAACTTGCGGTTTGCCGGTGACATTGACCTCATGGGCGGAAGAAACACAGAGCTGCAAGATCTTACGACCAGACTTGAGAACAGAGCTGGAGCATATGGGATGGAGGTGAGCTCAGAGAAAAGTAAAGTACTTGTGAACAGGACGAGCAACGCCGCTGCTAAAATTTACATAAACGGCCAGCAAGTGGAGGAGGTAGACATTTTTAAATACCTTGGCGCTACACTCACAAAGGACGGGCGATCGACGACAGAAATCAAAGTCAGACTAGCCATGGCAACATCCTCCATGACAAAACTCACCACCATATGGAAAAGTAAAGAGATGAGTTTCCCAATCAAACTAAAGCTCTACAAAGCCCTAATTCAGACTATCCTGCTGCACGGAAGTGAAACCTGGACATTGACTGCTGAAACAGCAAAGCGAATCCAGTCATTTGAAACAAAATGCCATAGAAAACTGCTGGGCATATCCTGGAGAGAACGAAAGACCAATGAATTTGTCAGCCAAATAACACGGCTGGCAGGTCCACAGGAACCCCTTCTCACCATCGTCAAGAAGAAAAAACTGACATGGTTCGGCCACGTCACCCGCCACAACACTCTGCCAAAAACAGTACTGCAGGGAACACTCGAAGGTGGCAGAAAGAGGGGAAGACAGAACAAGTCATGGATGGACAACATCAGAGAATGGACCAGGATGAATGACTCGGCACTACTGTGCAGAGCCGAGGACCGAGATGGACGGAGGAGGCTTACCACGGCATCGTCTTTCGTGTCTCCTCCACGACCGCCAAGGTCACGGGACTGATGATGATGATGAAATGGAAAAGATCACAATTTCTGAAAGATATGCTTTACATTGAAATAGGAAATGTGAGTTATCATCAAGGATATGACCACTTAAACGGTATGGGAACATTGTGGACGTCTCAGGGAAAATCTTCTTCAGAGATAGATAGACAGACATACAGACAGATGGATATATTAATAGATAGATAGATAGACATACAGACAGATGGATATATTAATAGATAGATAGATAGATAGACAGGCAGATAGATAGATATATAAACAGGAAGATAGATAGACAGATAGATAGACAAGTAGATAGATAGACAGATAGACAGACATGCAGAAAGATAGATAGATAGACAGATAGACAGATAGATAGACAGACAGACAGAGAGATAGAAGAAAGATAGATAGACAGATAGACAGATAGGTAGATAGACAGATAGACAGATAGGTAGATAGACAGACAGACAGACATATAGATAAATAGACAGATAGAATGATAAGTAGATAGATAGGTAGATCGATAGATAAATAGATAGATAGATAGATAGGTATTTAGATAGATAATTAGAGAGAGAGCTAGATTGAGAGAACGTCAGAGCGAGAGAGAGAATTATTTTTGAAAAGAAAAAAAAGATATTTTGATTTTCCTTCTAAATTTGGCATCAACAAGATCAAATCAAGAAAGAAACTGACATCAATATAAAAAACAAAACAAAAGAAAACGGTACGTTGCAAAACTGAAGGTATAAAACAATAATTATCAAAACAAGTGCTGGTGTGTGTGTTTGTGTGTGTGTGTGTGTGTGTGTGGTGTGTGTGTGTGTGTGTGTGTGTGTGTGGTGTGTGTGTGTGTGTGTGTGTGTGTGTTTGTCTCCGTGTGTGTGTGTGTTGTGTGTGTGTGTGTGTGTGTTAGTGTGTATGTGTGTGTGTGTGTGTGTGTGTGTGTGTGTGTTTGTCTCCGTGTGTGTGTGGTGTGTGTATGTGTGTGTATATGTGTGTGTGTCTCCGTGTCTCTGTGTGTGTATAAAAATATCAAAACAGTTTTGGTTTTGCTCAAATTACGCAAAGCACAGAGCAATGTCGTTTTAAGAATTAAACCACGTACCTTCTCAGTTCTTCGAGTAAAAAACCCAACCACCCAACACAAAAACAACAACATAAAAACACCTGCAAAAAAACAACAACCCAGAAGACCCAATTCAAGACGCTGTAAAACAACAACAAACGAAACTCGAAACTATCTACGGATATCATCCAGCGACTTTCAACTGAACTGTGGATGGTTTAGAAACTAATGCGCCCTGGTCGCTAACATTTGCATAGCTGGGTTGTAAAGGAGACGAAAAATCAAGAAGGAAATGAAAAGCGGCGAATGGATTGCATTCAAGTGAAGCCATTGTGTTCATTACAGCATTCAAGTGTATACAAATACTAAAAAAGAAGGATATTCATACGCACAGTCATATTCCCTCCCGCCCTCGCATCTATAATCTCTCCACTCACGCGCAGATTGGTCGCAAACATACCGCGCTCGCAAACGTGTACATATATACTCTCACGCCACACGCGCGTGTACGTGCACCTACACACACACACATACACCGCGGACACGCGCATACACGCACGCACACCCCACACATACACAACAAGCATACACACATACGCACACACACACAAACTCGCACGTGCACGCGCAACACACACACAAATTCGTACGTGCACGCGCAACACACACACATACACACACACGCACGCACACACACGCACACACACACACAAAAAAACTCGCACGTGGCACGCGCAACACACACACACAAACACAAACACACACACACAAAAGCGCACGCGAAAAACCCATGTACGTCAGAGTTGCGCGCGCGCGCGCGCAAAACACACACACACACACAACACAACGCACACACACACACACACACACATGCGCTCGCGTAGTCACAATGTGTATAGTTAAGTCTACATCCATATTGCACACACAGAAAGAAAGAGCAGAGAGAGAGAGAGAGAGAGAGAGAGAGAGAGAGAGAAGAGAGAGAGAGAGAGAGAAAGCCTAAATTTGCGGTCACCCCCCCCCCCCCACCCCAATACCTCCTCCCCTCATCCCTCCCTTTATTTTTCTTTAAATGAGACACATTCTGCGTTATCGTTAGTGCACTGAAATCCGCTGTACTTAACTGCAGTATATTGTATCGTATCATTCGGCACTGTACTGTATTGTAGTACAGTACAGTACAGTACTGTATTAATATAGGCACTAGACTCCACTGTATTGTATAGTAGTGTGTTGTACTGCTCTGTACTGTATTGTACGGTATTGTATTGTATTGAATCGTGTTGTTCTGCATCGTGTTGTGCTGTACCGTATTGTACTGTAATGTACTGGGCTGTAGTGGATTGTATCGTATTGTACTATACAGTACTGCGTTGTACGGCGTTGTACTGTATTTTTACTTCCCTGTAGGGTGGTGTTGTACTGCAATGTACTGTATCACATTGAACTGTATTGTACTGCGCTGTACTCTATTGTACTGTACTGTACTGCACGGCACGGCACTATGTTGTACTGTATTATATCGTACTTCACTGCACCACACGGCCCTACAGTGTATTGTACTGGACTGTACTCAACTATACCGCAGTATATTGTACTGTAATAATAATAATAATATACATGGAATTTATATAGCGCTACATCTTGTAAAAAACAAATCAAAGCGCTTGCATTCATTCCACTCCCACACATGCAACCAAACAATGATTAACAGTTTAACAAATTCAAATACACACAAACGCATGCGCGCAAACACACACAAAATATAAAGGCACGCACACACACACACACACTCACACACACACACCACACACACACACACACACACACACACACCACAACACACACACCACACCACACACACACACACACACACACACACACACACACAACACACACACACACACACACACACACACCACACACACACACAGAGGTTATATGCTTCAGCAGGGGATTATTAGATGAAAGTTTTAGGGGGAAGTCTTAGGTTTGAAATAGGTATGTCTGGAGGCTGGATTTAAAAGTGTCGTAAGTAGGCTTTTCACGAAGAGAGAGAGAGAGAGAAGAGAGAGAGAGAGAGAGAGAGAGAGAGAGGGGAGAGAGAAGAGAGGAAAAGAGGAGGGGAGAGAGAGAGAGTGAGAGAGAAGAGAGGGTCATTCCAGATTGACTGTACTGGACTATAATTATTTTATGCAGTATATTGTACTGTACTATGCCTACATCGCTGCACTGTGTTGTACGTACTCTACATCGCTGCACTGTGTTGTACTGTACTGTATTGCACTGTGCTGTACTGTTCTGTTTTGTTACTGCTTTAGGTTGTGTTGTACTTGGTTGGCCTAAACTGAACTCGGTTTATTCGGGCGAGAACTGGTTTAAAACGATATATATATATATATATATATATAATATATATATATATATATATATATATAATATATATATATATATATATATATATATATATATATATATATATATATATATAAAGTGTACAGAGATCTTACTCGCAGGTTATTCTTTGTTTGTTTTGTATTTCAATGATAATGGATTATTGTGTTGTTGTTTTATTCTAACATCCAATCCCTGTATGCATCCAATTTTGTAAATTTTGTCATTCCTTCCTACCAGCACAAAAAGCCTGCTCTTCCGAATGGTGGAACAGGTTTTAACATGTACGCAAGACGTTCTGCGCGTGTTTGCGCTCAGAAGAAACCTCGCGTTACAGACACATCCGAAATACGTTTTCGGGGGGAGTGCAAACGGGACTGAGAACTCCAGGGGAATAACACATCTCCTCGAATGGCCTGGGCGTCTCTCGGAGGTGGCTCGAACCCGGGCTCGAACCCTTGCCGACAGAGAGCAACGCGCATCGCTATAACCACCAGGCTATTATCCCGTCACGCCTTCTCGGATCACTTGAAAAGAAGCAGCCTTCTAACAAGGTTTTGGGCCCTCGTTTTGTTTACTGTGCGGTTGTGGGGTTGGGCTATGGTTCACACTCTGATCATTTTGTGAACGTCCTTCTGCTCTTCCCTCTATGTATGTATGTTTGTCCGTCGTGTCCGACGATGACCTCCAAAACAGCAGAGGAGGCAGCTGCTGTTTTGGAAACTGGGCAGAAATTTGATTATAGTGGAGATGCCTTGCCCATAACAGTGCATCCCCACTCTCTCGGCCAAGTGGGCATAAGGACAGTCAGCGTTGGAGATGTTCTCCAAAGGCCAACCAGCCCCCAGGGCTGCAGCACATTAAGGACTGTGCGAGTCAAGCCTCCTAGTCAGAGAGTCATAGTCGATCACTAAAGACTAAGCTGTAAAGTGGAATTCCATGAGTGGAAAAGCAAGCCACTGGTCATACAGCTTCTCACCTTGCTGTTGCCCCCAGCGTCAATGGTTACACATCTCCGGTGGATCGGTGGTCTAGAGGTAACGTAACGTGCCTGCCTAGCCTAGAAAGCGAAAAGTTCAGGTCGGAAGTGTGCGGTGGTTCGATCCCCGGTTCGAGCCCAACATTTAGCCACCCCACCCCCCTCCTTCCAACCCTATCCATGTGTGGTGGTCTGGGTGCTAGTCTTTAATAATGAGACGATAAAGCGAGGTCCCGTGTGTTAGAATTATTTTTAGCGCACGTAAAAGAACCCACGGCAACAAATCAGTTTGTCCTTGTCAAAATTCTGTAGACAAAAAAAAAATCCACTCTGATAGGGAAACAAATACAGTTGAAGAACAGGCTGAATTTCACGCCCCCCCCCCAAAAAAAAAAAAAATCTGCCGTGACTGGAAAAAGTGGTATGAAAAATGACATGACATGACAAACTGCCCAGACCCGGGTCCGCATTGACCAGTCAGAACTATGGGACTGAGTGACAAGTCACCTCCAAGTCAAAAAACAAAAAACACAAAAAAAGAAAGAAAGAAAAAAAGAAGCAGCTAGTTATGCGAGTATCATTGTGGGGTTTCTCTTGTTTATTTCTCTATAGCAGTGTGACTAATCAAATGATGATGTTGGCTTGATTCAGTGTGTGTGTGTGTGCGCGCGTGTGTGTGTTGTGTGTGTGTGTGGTGCATGCGCGCACATGCGCACACGTGTGTGTGTATGTGTGTGTGTGTGTTTTAACATCTATCCACAAGAAAGTGATACTATTTTAAAAAATTAATTTTATTTATATTATTTTATTTTGAGGATAATGGAATAAGCACTCATGTGCTTTTTTTTTTTTACACCAGTCCCCGTGTGTATGCAGTTTTGTAAATTTTGTCATCCGTTCCCACCGGCGCGTAATGGCTTACTCCTCCGAAAAGCGGAGCGGGTTTTAATGTGTTGGCAAGATGCTCTGC
>CM054158.1:31781760-31784260 GCA_028751875.1 Rapana venosa
TGGGAATGTCGGCTGCTGACACACTATGAAGCGGATTTATGAAGGAAATGGCCCTGCAAAGGCTCCTGCGCTCGCCATTTCATATCTCGCGCATACGTGCACACGTGCAGGCGCCCTCATTAATAATAATAATAATAATAATAATATATTGTAATGAATGGAATTTATATAGCGCTATATCTTGCTAAAAAACAAATTAAAGCGCTTGCATACAACACACCCATACACATACAACCATTACCAATTAACAGAGTTCGCAAATTCAAATGTAAACACATACACGCGCGCGCGTGCGCACGCACGCACGCACACACACACACGTACACACACACACACATCACACACACACACATACACACACGCAGATTATACACTTTGGCAGGGTGGTGGGGATTTCTGCCATTGAAGGCAGGAACAAATTTGAGATGAAACAGGAGGGAGAAATGTTAGGTTTGGAATCAATATGTTTTGAGGCTGGATTTAAAAGTGTCATAAGTATGCTTTTGGCGAAGGGAGAAAGGGAGGTCATTCCAGATCACCGGACCAGAAAAAGAGAAAGAGCGACGGCCAACAGTGGATTGGTTGAATCTCGGTATTCGTAAGCACAGGGTATCTGCAGCAGAGCGGAGGGAACGAGAAGGAGTGTATACGTGAAGACAGTCACAGAAGTAAGAAGGAGCTGTTTTGTGGAGACACTTGTAACAGAGGGTACTGATCTTATAATTTACTCTCCGTGGCACAGGCAGCCAGTGGAGAGATTACAAGAGAGGAGTTATGTGCTCAGACTTTTTCTTTCTGAGGACTAGTCGAGCTGCAGAGTTTTGTATACGTTGAAGGGAGTGGATTGATGATGCTGGGTTACCAACCAGAAGAGAATTTTATTTATTTATTTATTTATTTATTCTTTTATATCGAGGATGATGGAATAAGCACTCATGTGCTTTTTTACATCCAGTCCCCGTGTGTATGCAGTTTTGTCAATTATGTCATGTTTCCACCGGCACACAATGGCCTACTCTTCCGAAAAGCGGAACAGGATTTAACGTGTGCGCAAGATGTTCTGCATGCGTTCGAACACAGGGCCTCGGTATATAGTCTCATCCGAAGGACTTTGACACTCAGTTCGATTTTTTGTCAAACTGGGAAGAATGGGCGAGGCTGGGAATCGAACCCACAACCTCACGGTTTACTTGTTGGCAGGCGAACGTCTTAACCATCCTGCCACCTTCCTTCCTTGCAATAGTCCAGACATGAAAGAATGAGAGACGCCTCTAGTTTGGATGTTGCATCAGTGGACAGGTACTTTCGAATTGCACTAAGACGCCGTAATTGATAGTAGCATGACTGGCAAGACCTACCGAATTTTTGCATTGAGAGTGTGTTGTCGCAAGTTGTCTGTACCTTTGCAAAACACACACACACACACACACACACACACACACACACACACACACACACACACACACACAGAGGCAAACATGCAGAGAGACACACACACATTTAAACAATTTGTGTCATAGACTGTTGACAAGTCTGATATACAGACTAAGGCTCGATGCTCTCTAAACGAAATTCAGTCGAAATTTGTCGTGTATTTGCGGTGATCAGATTACGCCACAACATGTTATGTTTTATTATGATCAGTTGAAGTCTTTTTTGCCGGCTTGGTTGTCTAACACTGACTCTGCTAGTTTATCCTACATAGACATTTTGTTTGATAATCTTAAAATGTTAGAAATAGTGAAAGCTTGAGGAAGAGTCCAGTCGGTCGGTTTTTCTAAACGATTTTTGTTGTTCCTTTTAAAGTTAAATTTGATTCTGTTTGAGTTTTTGACATGTTTGATGTTATAGTTCTTTTTTTAAAAAAAACACCACAGCTATGTAGGCCTACAGATTCCTTAGCTGTTGTAGGGTATACAGACCTATGCGCGCGCGCACACACACACGCTGCCACACACACGTACACATGCGCGCGCAAACACACGCACACTCACATACCTTTTCTTCTTTATTTTCTTTTTTTTTGCACACACACATACATCACTCACTCCCACATGCATATACACACAAATACACACTCACATACCTCACACACATACACAAACACTTGCATAAACACGCACACACAATCACACACAGGCATACACACACGTGCACACACACAGGCATACGCACACGTTCACATTCACGCGCGCGCCTGCACATACACACACACACTTTTGTCTAATATCACTTACTGTGAAAAGACGTTAAATTAAAGAAGAACAGACACACACACATACAGGCACACATACAGAGAGACAGACAGACACACACACATGCAGGCACATAAACAGACACACAGACATACATACAGACACATAACAGAACACATACAGACAGGTAGACACACACATACAGGCACACAGACACACAGACAGACAGTCAGACACACAGACACAGACCCACGCACACACACTCACTCACATTTATTCGCGTCCACACGCTTACACTCACATGA
>CM054158.1:31789260-31791760 GCA_028751875.1 Rapana venosa
CATTCAACCCCAGCGGATCTATAAGACAAGCAAGGTACTAAAAACATAACGTCTACACACTTTGTCGGGATAGAAGTAGGCACCAGTCAGTCTCCTAAGACTATGGAGTTGCGCTCTAAGGTGTTTATACTCCAGAGCGCAAAGCCTGGGTAAGTAGTCAGTATGGAGGGCAAGCTGTGACACCCGCCCCCCTCACCTCTCCACGCCGCTGGAATGGTCCATTGGAAAGGCAATAATATAATAATAATAATAATAATAATAATGTATGGAATTTATATAGCGCTGAATCTTGTAAAGCAACAAATCAAAGCGCTCAGATTTTATTTCATACCACTTTAAGTCACGGCAGATTTCTCTCCGTGAAATTCGGGCTGCTCTCCCCAGGGAGAGCGGGAGAACGCGTCGCCACTTAGCGCTGCGCCACCCATTTTTTTCATTTTTTTTTCATGTCTGCAACTGTATTTGTTTCCCTATCAGAGTGGCTTTTTTCTAAGAATTTTGCCAGGGACAACTCTCTTGTTGCCGTGGGTTTTTTTTACGTGCGCTAAATAATTACGTGTAACACACGGGACCTCGGTTTATCGTCTCATCCGAAAGACTAGCGCCCAGACCACCACTCATGGTCTAATGGATGGGGGAAAAATTTCCGGTCCAAACGGGGTACGAACCGCCGCACACTTCAGACCCGGACTTTTCGCTTTCTAGACAGGCGCGTTACCTCTAGACCACCGATACGCATGAATAACGTAGATTGAGTATATTTCTCTCTCTCTCTCTCTCTCTTCTCTCTCTCCTCTCTCTCTCTCTCTCTCTCTCTCTCTCTCTCCAATATCTTGATGCTCAGATCACATACGCGTAACGGGAGAATTGAAGGAAAAAGAGGTAATAATGATAATAATAATAATAATGATAATAATAACAATAATAAATGGAATTTATATAGCGCTATATCTTGCAGAGACAAATCAAAGCGCTTACACTCAACTCATTCTTACACAGTCATACAACCAGTAACAATTAATAGTTCCACCAAGTCCAAATGTGCACGCACGCACGCACACACACACACACACACACACACACACACAACACACACACACACACACACACACACACACACACACACACACAGGTCACACACCCCGGCAGGGCGATAGAATCTTGGCTGTTGAAGGCAGGGAAAAACTATGAGACGAAGCGTCATAAGAAGGCTTTTGGCGGAGAGAGAGAGGGAGGTCATTTCAGATCGATGGACCACAAAATAGAGAAAGAGCGACGCTAATGGTGGATTGGTTGAATCTAGGTATTCGTAAGGAGAAGGTATCTGCAGCAGAGCGGAGGCAACGTGAAGGAGTGTACAAGTGAAGACATTCATTCACAGAGGTAGGCGGGCGCTGTTTTGTGGAGACATTTGTAACAGAGGGTACTGATCTTACAGTTTACTCTCTGTGGCACAGGCAACCAGTGGAGAGATCGCGAGAGAGGGGGTAATGTGCTCAGGGGTAGACAGAGGAAGACCAAAATCGTTAATGGACAACAGATGATGTCAAAGACTGGACAGGCAGTAAAGTAGGCTGGCTGAGTGCATGCCACCTGGACCTGCCCAAGACAGACTAACTCTGGAAAAGCATGGCCGGCACATCCACCCGCTCTGGGGCGGCGCCTAACCCATCCACCCATCGCTACATCTTGGAGCTCTCACGTCCAGTTTCCATCCGTGATGTGACTGTCTCACATTTCTTACATTCAGCTTACATCTCCATCAAAACTATGTCTTCAAGTTGTGATGTCCAAGTTTCGAGAGTGTTATAATCATATATATCTGACGTTCCGGTTACAATCGTGTTATCTATCTATCTATCTATCTATCTATCTATCTATCTATCTATCTATCTATCTATCTATCTATCTATCTATCTATCTATCTATCTATCTATCTATCTATCTATCTATCTATCTATCTATCTATCTATCTATCTATCTATCTATCTATCTATCTATCTATCTGTCTGTCTGTCTGTCTGTCTGTCTGTCTATCTATCTATCTATCTATCGGTCCGTCCGTCCGTCCGTCCGTCTATCTATCTATCTATCTATCTATCTATCTATCTATCTATCTATCTATCTATCTATCTATCTATCTATCTATCTCTATCTATCTATCTATCTATCTATCTATCTATCTGACGTTCAGGTTACAACCGTGTTATATATCTCCCGTTAAAGTTACAAACGTCAAGTCAAGTCAAGTCAAAAACACTGTAATCATCCCATGAAGGGGCAATGACAATCCTGAAAGGCACGTTGATACGTATCACAATCTCCAAAGACACCGGGGAAAAAAGAGCTACATTTCATATCGGTTAAAACATTCCAATATAACTTCAAAATAAAAAAAAAAGTCACGAACACGCACACACACACACACACACACACACACACACACACACCACACACACACACACACTTACACACACACACACACACACACACACACACA
>CM054158.1:31796760-31809260 GCA_028751875.1 Rapana venosa
TCCCAGTCTTCCAACCTCGCACCGCATCCGTTGTTCCACCTGGAAGATTCCACACCTGAAACGGGTGGTTGGTTCTGTCGGCTTCAATCACATACACCTTGGCCTTCAGTTCTGTCTGGTCACCCCTTACCATGTATCGGAATCGGACGCAGTCGGTCAAGCCACTTGTGACTCTGATTGTCGGCGTGGTCAGTCTTCCAAAGGATGCGTCCAGCCGTACAAACTGCCCTGGGAAATGAAACACACACACACACACACACACACACACACACACACAGAAATGAGTGGAGAAAAGTACGAAGTGTCAAAGATGGAGCAGTAAACTTTCCGAGAGAAAAAAAAAGGTCAGGACTTTCTGGATAAAAAGGACAAGACTTTCTGGAAAAATGGACAAGACTTTATGAAAAGAAGGACAAGACTCTCCCCGGGGAGAGCAGCCCGAATTTCACGCAGAGAAATCTCGTGACTTAAAGTGGTATAAATAAATAAATAAATAAATAAATAAGACTTTCTCGAAAAAAAGGACAAGACTTTCTCGAAAAAAAGGACAAGACTTTCTGGAAAAATGGATAAAACTTTCTGTAAAAAGACAACACTTTCCGAGAAAAGGACAAGACTTTCTGAAAAAAGGACAAAACTTTCTGAAAAAAAGGACAAAACTTTCTGTAAAAAAGACAAGACTTTCCGGAAAAATGGACAAGACTTTCTGAAAAAAGGACAAGACTTTTCGGAAAAAGGAGGACAAGACTTTCTGTAAAAACACAAGACTTTCCGGAAAAATGGACAAGTCTTTCTGAAAAAAGGACAAGACTTTCCGGAAAAAGGACAAGACTTTCTGTAAAAAGGACAAGACTTTCCGAAAAAATGGACAAGACTTTCTGTAAAAAGGACAAGACTTTCCGAAAAAATGGACAAGACTTTCTGAACAAAAGGACAAGACTTTCCGGAAAAAAGGACAAGACTTTCCGGAAAAATGGACAAGACTTTCTGGGAAAAAAGGACAAGACTTTCCGGGAAAAAAGGACAAGACTTTCTGGGAAAAAAGGACAAGACTTTCCGGAAAAAAAGACAAGACTTTCGGTAAAAGGGACAAGACCTTCCGAGATAAGGACAAGACTTTCTGTAAAAAGGACAAGGCTTTCTGAAAAAAGGACAAGACTTTCTGAAAAAAGGACAAGGCTAGGACAAGAAGAACGAAAATCATAGACTAGAAACTATACAAGGGGAAAAAAACTGAACAAGAAATAGAAAAAGCACGAAAAAAAATAAAAGGAAAAAGAGAAGAAGCTGAGACAAAGAAAAAGAAAAAAGAAGAAGAAAGAAACGAAGAAAGCAAGAAAGGAAGGAAATAGAAAAACGTATAATGAATCACATCAGTATGATACAATGGTCAAATAATTTAAGGTCAACACGCACTAAACACATACACACACACACACACACAACACACACACACACACACACACACACACACACACACACACACACACACACACACACACGCACGCACGCACGCACGCACGCACACACACACGCACACGCACGCACGCACACACACACGCACGCACGCACGCACGCACACACACACGCACACGCACGCACGCACGCACACACACACACACACACACTCACACACACACACACACACTCACACACACACATACTAAAACCATCTCGTAAAAGTTTAAACATCTTAGAAGAACGATTGTGCATGGGTAACAACCAGCTATTCTAAATTCGAGTTTATATCTCACAATCACTGTTTTTCTAAAATTCTTTCATGTCGAGGATAATGGAATAAACACTCTTGTGGTTTTGTTACATCCACTCTCTGTGTGTATGGAATTTTGTAAATTCTGTCATCTGTTCCAAACCGGCACACGATGGCCTACTCTTCCAAACAGCGGACAGGGCTTTAACATGTGCGCAAGATGTTCTGCGTGCGTTCGCACACGGGACCTCGGTTTATAGTTTCATCCGAAGGACTTTGGAGGGAGAAGGGGAGGGGGAGGAGTGGAGTCTCTGGAAGGAGACTCGAACCCAGGTCACTGTTCACATGCCAGTGGGCAACTTGAATTCATAAGAATCAAATTCGTTTAAGCTGTTTGGAGCAGGTGGGGTTTTTCTTCAGCTTTGGCCTGGAAGAAGGAAGGAAGGAAGGAAGGAAGGAAGGAAGGAAGGAAGGAAGGGGCTGAGATCTTACGAGGTAAGGAAATGAGCAAAAGGCTTTGCGGAGGCCACACAGTGACAAATACTCTTCTTAGACCAACACAGATTCGTAACAGACATCAAAACCACAATGCCACAACACAGAAATGCAGCCATGGAAGAGTGAAGATCACATTGCAAAACAAGAGGACAACAGAAGGACCCAAACAAAAGCCAAACCCTGCACAAAACAGTCTCACCCACCCAAGCAATGGGTCACAGATCCTCTGGCAGACTGGCAACCAGATGGCATGATGGCATCACGAAATGCATCTTTATTTATCTATTTATTTTTTATTATTCTTTCATATCGAGGATAATGAAATAAGCACTTATGTGCTTTTTTTTTATACATCCAGTCCCCGTGTGTATGCGGTTTTGTAAATTTTGTCATCCGTTCCCACCGGCACACAATGGCCTACTCTTACGAAACGCGGAACAGGATTTAACGTGCGCGCAAGATGTTCTGCGTGCATTCTCACACGGGGCCTCGGTTTATAGTCTCATCCGAAGGACTTAGGCATAACGTAGCATAGGCATACCATGCACAGACAGGAACTGGTGGATGGCTGCTTCAGAGGTCTGCATCCTTCAATGGATGGACAAGGCCAAAGTGTTAAGGTGTAGGTAGTAATAGGCTTTCAAACCAGTTGAAAGCTCAATGGATGGACAAGGCCAAGGTGTTAAGGTGCATGCAGCAACAGGGTTAAAACCATTTGAAAGCTGCGTGTTTAAAGCCCAGCGGTTTAAGTCTAGCCACCAGTTCCTTAAGAAAAGACATCCTGGCATCAGAACTGGATACAGAGGCTTACCATGCGAGGGTCTGTCACTGTCCTGGATTGTAGTTCTATGTTCATCTGCCACGTTTCTGGTCCAATTTTTCTCTTTCCATTCACAAAGCCCCTCGTTGAAGGTGCAGCCTGGAAACCAGAAAGGGAATGTAAGGAACTTGATGGGTGAGCCTGTCCCGGGATTACAGACCCTGAGGTCGCCCAGAATAGTAACCGTGCACTCTGCAGCACTGATCACAGCTGGAACACGCGGTAAGCATATTACCGAGACAAGAAGTTTTCACGTACGGCTGATTCAAATACCCCGCCATGTGAACAGCTATACTCCGACTTCAGAGATCTTTCCCTTTGAATTGTCGGGTGGGGTGCTGAAAATTGTCAGGGTTGAAGACTAAAACGCATACGATTTAAAGATTCAAATTTATTAGATCAAGTGAATTGCAAACATCTCTAATGACAAACGCTTTGCCTGGTCAAATATAAACGACGGTTGGCAAGGTAAACCAGCGAGGGAAGATGGCGTCCCCCTCATATGCTGCCCTGGAAAGCCTGAATTCAAACACTCGCCTCAGCACGACACATGTTAGTTGAGATACTCCTTTACCTTTATACCTAGCAGACTAGTATCTAGCTGGGAACAGGTAATGTTCCCATGCTTGCTTTCACCCGCAGGAACACTATCCTATGCCTGTGCTTTGCTCATGTGTATTTTCCGGTGTTTTTTTTTACCCACTATTCCAGAACTTCATTTGTTTCCTTCGCATGATTTATCTGCATGTTCACGTTTTTCTTGACCACCATGTTAATTTTGATGTCGCTGTCGTTGTGTGTGTCGTTGACCACTTTGCACATTTTTCATTAAATTATACCGAACCAGTTGGGTATTGAATCCCATTCCTCGATACTCCCCTCTCATCTCTGCTCCCTGTGCATCTCTGCTCTCATCTCTCTCTCTCTCACTTGTTTTGCTCGTTTTGCCGTGTCTTTTCATGTAGTCCGCTGACTGTAATTTCCTGTTTTCTGTCTGTCGTCTTCCGCGATCTCTCTTTTTTTTTATACTTGTTTGTCTGTGTTTTTGTTGTTTTCTTTCCCTATTCCATTGTTTCCCTGTATGCTTCATCGTCATGTATTATCTGTCATGTTTATTGTTTTTATTATGCAATTTTAATTTATTTTTTGCTGTTTAAATTTGTGAAAATGATTGTTTGCGGGTTTGTTTGGGGTTTTTATGTGTGTGGGTTTTTTGTTGTTGTTTTGTTTTGTTTGTTTTGGGTTGTTTTTTTTTTAGAGCATGGTGTAAAAAAGCCCTGAGCTTATCCATTTACTCTCAATAAACAGTTCGAGTTCGAGTTCTCCATTTCTCTCTCTATATATATCTTATATGAAACACACACATACACATACCCACCACCACCATCACTATCGTCAGCAACAACAACAACAACAACAACAACAACAACAGACACACACATATAGGCAGGCCGCTAGCCCAGAATTATGACATGCCCTGTTGTATTGATCTATAGTCATGTAAAACGGAATCCTTCCTCCCTCCGATCCCCCTTTCCACTCACTGTGTCCTCCGCAGCGTCCTTCTTGAAGAGAAATGGAATACAGAAACACGGCGCTTTGCGTTCCTGTCGCTTTGGCCCGTACTTTAATCTGCACACACAGCATTTGACAATGGTGTGGAGTTATCTTCCGTCTGCAAGCAGGTCATACATATTTTTAAATTTATTTTATTTATTCTTTTATATCGAGGATAATGGAATAAGCACTCATGTGCTTTTTTAACATCCAGTCCCCCGTGTGTATGCGGTTTTGTCAATTTTGTCATCTGTTCCCACCGGCACACAATGGCCTACTCTTACGAAAAGCGGGACAGGATTTAACGTGTGCGCAAAGATGTTCTGCATGCGTTTGAACACGTGGCCTCGGTTTATAGTCTCATCCGAAGGACTTTAACATTCAGTTCGAATTTTTTGGGTGTCAAACTGGGAAGAAAGGGCGAAGCTGGGAATGGAACCCACAACCTCCATGGTTTACTTGTTGGCAGGCAAACGTCTTAACCATCCTGCCACCTTCCTTCCTTCCTTCACATACAGAATGCAAGTCGTCATGGTATTGATCCTTTCAATCCGATCTACTTCTCCCGTCCTCTAGACCTTGAGTACTGGTTAGGGTGTTAGTCTTTGGGGCGAGAAAAGGCGAACCGGGCTTCCCTGTGCAGCAAACCTTTTAGCGCGCGTAAATAAGCCCCGTCAGCAGCAAGAAAGAGAGTTGTCGTTGGGGGACAATTTCACTGACAAGTCCACTCACGAAGGGAACCCCCCCCCCCCCACCCCCCAATGATTGACTTGTGCGAGTGACTGATCGTGGTGGATACTTTTAAATATTTATTGACTTGTGTAAATGACTACCGTGGATACTTTTAAATATTTATTGACTTGTGTAAATGGCTATCGTGGATAGTTTTTAAAAATAGTTATTGACTTGTGTAAATGGCTATCGTGGATAGTTTTTAAAAATAGTTATTGACTTGTGTAAATGACTATCGTGGATAGTTTTTAAAAATAGTTATTGACTTGTGTAAATGGCTATCGTGGATAGTTTTTAAAAATAGTTATTGACTTGTGTAAATGACTATCGTGGATAGTTTTTAAAAATAGTTATTGACTTGTGTAAATGACTATCGTGGATACTTTTAAATATTTATTGACTTGTGTAAATGACTATCGTGGATAGTTTTTAAAAATAGTTATTGACTTGTGTAAATGACTATCGTGGATACTTTTTAAAAATAGTTATTGACTTGTATAAATGACTATCGTGGACACTTTTTAATAGTCAGTGACTTGTGTGAGTGACTACCTGGGACACTTTTTAATAGTGATTAACTTGAGTGAATGACTATTATGGGCCCTTTTTGATAGTGATTAACTTATGTTAATGACCAGCAAACTTGAACTCCTCAGCCTTGATTTGTTTAACATATTTACAGATGCAATATTCATAACAATATCGAGTGTATTTCAACATTTGAGATGATAAGTGGAAGAATCGGAGGAGACAATGTATGGTGGAATCAAGCAAGATGCATGGTTTGATCAAGATTCAACTTAGGACATAAACAGTGGCGTGGTTTGACTTCGTTTACATAGTTTACATAGTTTCGTTGTTATTTGAGACACACAGCTATTGTTTGCACAATTAGTGAAAGTACAAACAAGATATAATTTCAAGCAAGTTTGAATAATCATGTCAACATTGTGATTATTATTTATCCATAATGTGGCGGATATGTTGACGTTTCGTTTAGCCCACGCACACTGCGCTGGTCTGTGTGTGTGTGTGTGTGCGTCCGGGTTACACTTACTAACAATGCAGTACCCTCGAGGAGAGACTTCCTCTTCCTGAAGCGCTTACAGATGACTCGGTAAGACTGTACTTCAGTGTCTACTGTCTTCGCAAACATAAATCGCATTATACAACACCAACAAGCTAAGAACAAACATTCTGCCAGTGGCAACAATGATATAATTGAGTTTTCGAAACATAAAAGCACTTGGCATTTTGTACAGCACAATCAGTTCTCATGAAAGTAGACGGATATTATTTCATAACGCTTTAACTCATGATTGATATCATGAGTTCTTCTTCTTCATGTGCCAGGTCTGTTGCAGACATCATGAGTTCAAAGTACATTAAATAAACATGTTGCGAAAGCAAGCACTTATTATTTAGAGAAGACGCGAAGTACTAAGAGACCAAGTTTTGTTTCAGGTCTGATTAAAAATGAAACACAGCAATCAACATCTCTCAGTCCTTAGAGAGCAAACCAGGTGCCTCTTATCTTTGTTCATGGCCAGCTCCAAGCATAGCAACCTGCATTTTCCATGAAAAATCGATACAATTCTCTGAAGTCATGAGTATGGTAGCCTATATTATGGCGATAAACGTGAAACAACCATAAACGTAATGTTCTCATCCAGTGTGCATTTTACTCTCTCACATTGATTTCTAAGTTTTAGGAATGAGACGGAGTGCATATTCTGGGTAATCCTTAGGGTACCTGGCTGGGGAACGCCCAACACTAACAATAGTATGATAATCCCGCGGCATCTCAAAGCTAACAAACACTACTATCAAAATAGAGCTCAACCTCTTACAAATAGCAGAAACACTTAACGGTATGTTAAAAAACAACCAACAACAACAACAACCCCAACAGCCCTGACACAGATAAACAATGAAGTAAACGTTCAGAGAGACAAGCAGACAGATAAACTGACAGATAAATCTCTTACCCGTCCAAAAGATGCACCAGGCAAAGAGCCAATAGTTGTGGTTTCCGTGTTGAATGTTAGCTGCCGAAACTCTTTCTCCTTTCCCTTGAATAAAGGAACAACACGGCCAGAGTGGATAGTCTCCCAAAAGGCGTCCATGCTGGCATTGCCATAGAGGCCATAGTTGACAATGAAGCAGCAGTCCTGACTTACTTCTAACAGCGCTGACACCAGTATCGTCCAGTCCTCGTGATGGCTCGGTGTCGTCTGGTTAGCAGAGGCGTATTCTGCCAGAAGAAGGGAGGGTAGAGAATCAACGGTGTTCCGGAAACAAGGGGAGGGTCACTACCTTTCCTCACGTACATTCCGACTCTCCGAAGAGGGAAAGGTAGGCATGGTTTTTTTCGCACCCCTCCCTCCCCCCCCCCATCCACTTCTTGATTTGGTATATTATAGCGAGTGTGAAAGCGAAATGTCTATTCAGATTTAGGCCAAGGCCTCTTTCCGAAGGGGATAAACATGATATTAGCTCATATTTAATGTTGAATATGCAGTTGTATCATACAGGATTTCTCAGGCGTCCTTCCATAAGCAAATTGTTGAATGTATAACATTTGACAATTGTAATGCCACAGTATATCATCGTCTCAATGCTGCATCAGTCTACATGACCACATTGTGCGGTGCCATCCCATTTGGTGGTGCCATGAGTACATTGAATCTAAAGCGACATGGGTTGTGAACCAAATTTAGGGTGACTTAATTCAGTTCTCAAGTCATGAAGAACAGGGAAGCAGAATATGAAATGAATTTAATTACTTTTCCTCAGAGCATAAACGGCACATTGTCACGTTATCATTCTTCCCCTTTCTTTATCTAAACCGGTGGCAGAATATGTCTGACACACTTAGGTTTTAGGAACACATGTTTTACATATATATTCATTGTATATCCAATGTACATTTCAACTTCATCATTCGAATTAAGCATCATATACTCTGCAAATCTATGTCTAGTTTCTAGGTGACATACCACTCCTGCCACCTGCAATCTATGATTCTTTACTTGAAACTTTTCATAAACTATGTACTATGTTCCACTCCTTGATTTTCCCAGACACATACAAAACCTTAAGTATACAAACATTTTCCTATTCCTGAAGCCCAAGTCTTCCCCTCCTTCCCCCCCCCCCCCCCTTCATTTCTGTCCAGTCTATACACAAATCCTACACGCTTTATACAGCAATCTACTACAATTCATTCAAGTCGAATGATTTTCTGATGCATTTTGCATACGAATCAAAATAGATCGGGTACCTTCCAAGTTCACTAGAAACTAAGTCATTGGGTGTCGTACGAACAGACAAGGGAATAGAGTAAAGGAAGTTTACCCTGGCGCGGGGTCCATCTGCTCATAGAGGGGTCGGCACAGCCTTGGGTGTAGGAACACAGGGTGTTTGTGAACACACAGGACCCATTGCTGGCTGCCAAAGGGACTGAAACACACCCCTACCTACAGTCATCTCTGATGTGTGCGTGCGTGTGTGTGTGGGGGGGGGGGGATGGTTTGTGTGTGTGTGTGTGTGTGTGGGTGGGAGGGGGGGCGGGGTGGGTGGTGGTATGTGTGTGTGTGTGTGTGTGTGTGTGTGTGGAGGGGGAAGGGAGGGGAGGGGAGGGGAGTATGCGTGTGTGTGTGTGTGTGTGTGTGTGTGTGTGTGTGTGAGTGATGGTGATGGTAGTTTGTGGGTTTGTGTGTGTGGGGGGGGGTGGGGGTGGGGGTGGTATGTGTGTGTGGGGGGTGGGGGTTGTCGGGTTGGTGGTATGTGTGTGTGTATGTGTGTGTGTGGAGGGGGAGTGAGGGGAGTTATGCGTGTGTGTGTGAGTGAGGGTGGTGGTAGTATGTGGGTTTGTGTGTGTATGTGTGTGTGTGTGTGTGTGTGTGTGTGGGTGTGATATGTGTGTGTGTGTGGGGGGGGGTGGTGGTGGGGGTTGTGGGGGTGGTGGTATGTGTGTGTGTGTGTGGAGGGGGGAAAGGAGGGGAGGGGAGTATGCGTGTGTGTGTGTGAGTGATGGTGATGGTAGTATGTGGGTTTGTGTGTGTGTGGGGGGGGAGGAGGGTGGAGGTGGGGGTGGGGGGTGGTATGTGTGTGTGTGTGGGGGTGGGGGGTGGGGGTGGTAGGGGGGGTGTGGTGGTGGGGGGGGGGGGTTGTGGTGGTGGTGGGGTGGTGTGTTGTGGTGTGTGTGTGTGGATGGGGTGAGTGGTGAGGTGGGGGGGGGGGTATGGTGTGTGTGTGGGGGGGTGGTGTGGTAGTTGGGGGTGGTGTGTGTGATGTGTGTGGAGGGGGAAATGGGTGGGAGGGGGTTGGGGGTGGGGAGTGTGGTGATGGTGTGTGTGGGGTGGTGAGTGGTGTGGTGTTGTTGTGGTGGTGGGTGGTATGTGTGTGTGTGTGGGGGGGGGGGGGGGAGGGGAGGGGAGTATGCGTGTGTGTGTTGTGAGTGAGGGAGGTGAGGGTAGTATGTGGGTTTGTGTGATGTATGTGTGTAGTATGGTGTGTGTATGTGTGTGTGTGTGTGGGGGTGGGGTGGTGATGTGTGTGTGGGGGGGTGGGGGTGGTGGTTGTGGGGGTGGTGGTATGTGTGTGTGTGTGTGGGGGGGGAAAGGAGGGGAGGGGAGTATGCGTGTGTGTGTGTAGTGAGGTGGTGGTAGTATGTGGGTTTGTGTGTGTATGTGTGTGTAGTGTGTATGTGTGTGTGTGTGGGGTGGTGGTATGTGTGTGTGTGTGGGGGTGGGGGGGGGGTTGTGGGGGTGGTGGTAGGTGTGTTGTGTGTGTGTTGATGGGGAAGGAGGGAGGGGAGTATGCGTGTGTGTGTGAGTGAGGTGGTGGTAGTATGTGGGTTTGTGTGTGTATGTGTGTGTATGTGTGTGTATGGTGTGGTGGTGGGGGTGGTATGTGTGGTGTGGGTGGTGGGTGGGGTGGTGGTGTAGGGGAGTGGTGGTAGTTGTGTGTGTGTGTGAGTGTGGGGAGGGGTAGGGAGGGAGTATGCGTGTGTGGTGTGAGTGATGGTGGATGGTAGTATGTGGGTTTGTGTGTGTATGATGTGGGGGGTATGTGTGTCGTGTTGTGTGTGAGGTGGATATGAATGAGGTTATGGGTGGTGGGGGTGGTGGGGTGTGTAGTGTGTGTGTGTTTGGTTAGAGTTGTGGTGTGAGTTATTATTAAATGCGTAATAGTATTTATATGTGGGGTAACGTTGTTCATTGATGTGTGTGTATGGTTGTGTGGGGGGGGATGTGGTGGGTGGTGGATGGGCGTGGTGTTTGTGTTGTTGAAGGGGAAGATGGAGTGGGGTATGTGTTGTGTGAGTGATGGTGTGGAGATGTGGGTGTGGTGGGGTGTTGTGTTGTGTGGTGTGGTGGAGGGGTGGTAGTGTATTGTTGGGTGTGTGTGTTGTTGTAGTTGAGAGTGTTATTTGCTAGGTGTTGATGTGATGTAAGTAGGGTATGTGTGGATTGTTGTGTCTGTGGGATGAGTGTTGTTGTTGTTGTCTATCGATTTATACGTCAATGTTCACTCGAAAGGTAGAATGTGATTTTAGTGTGTAAGATGTGTGTATGTGTGTGAGCGGTGGTGTGTGCATAAAGTAGTAAAGGGGAGTGTGGAGGGGGTAGTATAGATATAGATGATATTTAGGGTATAGTGTGATAGTATTAGTTGGGATATAGATTTTATAGTTGATAGTAGGTATGATTAGATAGTGGAGATATGTAGATAGCTTAGAATGTGTAGTAGATATGTTGATTTAGTGATATCAAAGTAATGTGTATGGATTGAGATGAGTTGAGTAGATTGATAGTGAATAAGATAGAGAAAGGAGATAGATAATAGATAGATAGGTAGATATAGATAATAGATAGAGAGATAGATAGATAGATAGATAGAAAGAGAGAGGAGAGAGAGAGAGAGAGAAAAGAGAGAGAGAGAGAGAGAGAGAATGAGAGTGAGAAAGGTTGAGAGAAATAGAGAGAAAGACAGATTGGGAGTGAGAGAGAGAGACAGCAACACAGACAGAGTGAGAGAGAGAGAGAGACAGAGTGAGAGAGAGAGAGAGTGAGAGAGAGAGTGACAGAGTGAGAGAAAGAGAGATAGACAGTCACAGAGAAAGAGAGAGAGATAGAGAGAGAGAGAGAGAGAGAGAGAGAGAGAGAGAGAGAGAGAGAGAGAGAGAGAGAGAGAGAGAGAGAGAGAGAAAGAGAGAAAGTGACAGAGAGAGAGTGTGAGAGAGAGAGCGACAGAAGAGAGAGAGAGAGAGAGAGAGAGAGAGAGAGAGACACACACACACACACACACACACACACATACGCACACACACAACCCCCCCCCCCCCCCCTCACACACACACACACACAAACGCGCGCGCGCCCACACACACACACACACACACACACACACACACACACACAGAGAGTCTGACAGACAAGGTTCCAGAAAGACATACAGACAGACAGCCGGGCAGACAGAAAGACAGACAGACAGATAGATAGATAGATAATTATATTATTATACACACCAGTGTCAGAAAAAGTAACAGATGGAGCTTCTCTGCAACATGGTCTGTTAAAACAATAAAAAAAAAAGACTATTAACATGCCTGTTTAGGTACAGTGCAATTCTCGGTATTAAGAAGGAAGAGCGCCGACCATTTCTAAGTAATCCTAACCAATCCAATTCTATTGTTTATAGCCCCGCCGACCATAGAGGCCATAACTATGAAGGCTGTCACCTTGTCGACTGTTAAATCTCAGATGAAAACTCTGCAGCTATATACAGACTAAAACAGGGCATAAACCCAACTCTACTGTCGTTCCTTGTAGCAACGCCCTGGCCAACCGTAAGGGTCAACCCAGGACGGGCACCGCGTTGTGGGAAAACCACATCAACCATACATAAAATGAGATAAACCAAAACCAGATTCCTTAAAACGACCTTGTTCTTAGTGACCAACTGTAACACTTTCACTCACACCAAACGGAAAAAAAGGCCCGATTGTCTCAGGAAGTTAAACAATGGTGTCCGGTGGAACATCCGGATAAAGGATCGTCAGGGAGTCTGGTGTAAATTGCTTTAAGTGCCTCAATATCCTGAACATCTCAACACATGCTGAAGAGCGAATTGCTCACTCATTTTACTAATAAAGAAAGGACTATCCTTAACCTA
>CM054158.1:31814260-31816760 GCA_028751875.1 Rapana venosa
CAAGAAGAAGACTTGCGATTAAGAATTGCAAAGAAGGAAGAAGAAGAAGAAGAAGAAGAAGAAAGAAGAAGAAGAAGAGAAAGAAGAAGAAGAAGACTGCAAAGAAGAAGAAGACTTGCGATTAAGAATTGCGAAGAAGAAGAAAAAGACTGCAAAGAAGAAAGAATAAAAAGAAGATCCGTCCAATATTACTGAGAGTGAACAGACGTAAAATCGAAGACAAGAAGAAGAAGAAGAAAAAGAAGAAGAAGAAGAAGAAGAAGAAGAAGAAGAAGAAGAAGAAGAAGAAGAGCAGCAGCAGCAGCAGCAGCAGCAGCAGCAGCAGCAGCAGCAGCAGCAGCAGCAGCAGCAGCAGCACTCACAACAATACCAGCATCATTGTCCAACTGACCAACTTCTGTTAGAAACAATGGTTATATTTCGTTGCGTCGCTATCGCCTAAAGTCCGGAGTTGATTACGAAAGGCCTCACATAATGATTATCAGGACACAGCAGTTTTGTCACGTTCGTTTCTTAGCAAAAAGAAAATGCCTATGGGGTAATCAGAAGAAAATGAAACTCATGTATGCTCTTCTCTCTCCACTCATACATGAGAATTAACTGCTAGTACTGTTGAGCTTATTGTTGTCTGTCTGTCTGTTGTCTGTGTATCTATGTCAATGTATGTATGTATGTATGTATGTATGTATGTATGTATGTATGTATGTATGTATGTATGTATGTATGTATGGATGTATGTATGTATGTGTGTGTATGCATGTATATATACGTATGTATGCATGTATGTATGTATTAATGTATGTATTTATGTGTGTGCATGTGTGTGTATGTATATATGTATGAATGTGTCTGTCTGTCTTTCTATCTCTCTCTGTGTCTGTTGTGTGTCTGTGTCCGTGTGTCCGTGTGTCTGTCTGTCTGTTGTCTATCTGTCTGTCTGTCTGTCTCTATCTGACTGTCTATCTATCTATCTGTCTGTCTATCTATCTATCTATCTATCTATCTATCTATCTATCTATCTATCTATCTATCTATCTATCTATCTATCTATCTATCTATCTGTCTGTCTGTCTGTCTGTCTGTCTGTCTTTCTGTCTGTCTGTCTATGTATGTATGCATGTATGTATGTATGGATGTATGTATGTATATATCTGTCTATCTGTCTGTCTGTCTGCCTGTCTTTCTCTCTGTTATGTATGTATGTATGTATGTATGTATGTATGTATGTATGTATGTATGTATGTATGTATGTATGTATGTATGTATGTATGTATGTATGTATGTATGTGTGTATGTATGTATGTATCTTTCTATCTATCTGTCTATCTATCTGTCTGTCTGTCTGTCTGTCTATGTGTCGTCTGTATATCCATCTGTCTATCTATATATCCATCTGTGTGTGTTTGTGTGTGTGCTCGCGTGCGTGCGTGCGTGCGTGCGTGTGTGTGTGCGTGCGTGCATGCATGCAAGCGTGTGTAAGCTCGAATGAGAGTAGGTGACAGTACAGGACGGGACAGGATAAGGCAGGACAGGATAGATGATTAGCACAGGATACTCGTAAAGAGCCGTTTGATGGATATGAACAGCACTGGGCTTCAGAAATCAAACCAAACCAAACTACTTTGCTTTTCAAGCATCGTCAGTGTCTTTGATTTTGAACCTGAAAAAGCATCGACCCCCCCTCTTTCCCTCTCCTACCCCCCCCCCTCCCAAATTTAGTGTGGTAGTTATTTTTCAGGATAAGATTAAAATGCATTCGTGACAAAACTCAGCAAGAAAGTTAAACGCTTATGCAGTGAATATGATTAGGTTCAAATACTTATATTATGATTGAATGTAAGATTTTGGAAATTTCCTCTCGCTGCCTTTTCCGAGAATTGTATTACCGATGTTTGAAGTTATGTAAATCTAACGTTTGACATTGCTAAAGGTGCGTGCGTGCGTGCGTGAGTGCGTGTGTGTGCGTGCTCGCGCGCGCGCATGTATGTGCGCGAGCTGGCGTGTGTGTGTATGTGTGTGTTACGTGTGGTGTGTGTGGTGTGTGTGTGTGTGTGTGTGTGTGTGTGTGGTGTGTGATGTGTGTGTATGTGTGTGTTACGTGTGTGTGTGATGTGTGTGTACGTGTGTGTACGTGTGTGTGTGTATGTGTCGATTTTTGGCCAGCTTGGTATAACTTTCAGTTGACAAAATGTCAAACAAGCCAGCTCTGCATCTTAGCAATGCATTTACATCGATTGTTCACCTTCACCCTCACCCTCATCCTAGCATCCCGTAGTCTAATATGCCGTTGGAGCCCCACTGAAGATTTTAAAATGGATACATGCGTTAAAAACATTTTCCATGGATCTTCTTCTTCATGTGCCAGGTCTGTTGCAGACATCGGCGATCATGGCCTTCCATTCCTCTCTGTTGTCAGTTCTCCTGATGGAGTTCATTGTTGGGGGATTCTTTCCTCGTTGCGTAGCTATTCAGACTGTCTGTGTATTTTGTGCGTTGTCTT
>CM054158.1:31821760-31826760 GCA_028751875.1 Rapana venosa
TTCTGTTTTTTTTCTTTTTTAAAGACAAAATTGAATGTTCACTCAAAGCAAGCCAATATAGCTTAAGTTTTGAACAGGGTCGATGTCCCTTTTTCAGGAAGTTACCACAAATCCAATAACATCACACTAAAAATTAAATGAAGAAAACTTCGCTGATTTCTTTTACACCCAAACTTATGTATACATTAATGAACATGTACATGCATTATTCACATAAAGGTAGTATCCCTCTGACAAAGGAAAAATGACAAATAACAGCATCTATGACATTGGCAGCAGCCGCAAAAACACGATCAGGGTAACACCGGTAGCAAACAGTAAACAGCATACAACATCTAAGACACAGAAAAGTAAACGCCTTTTTCTCGACGTGTAGGGATCTCATCTGAAGACTTTGCTTGTTTGTTGTTGTTGTTGTTGTATTTTATTAAGGGGCAGGGTGTCACTATGGGTATGGTACTCTAGAGAGCCTAGAATTTGCCCAGTGTGGTATTGTGATATATGTCTGAATTGGATTCATGTGAAAAAAGAGTTTCTTATGAGTTTACATATATATAAAACCATTGCGTACGCATTTATATGCATATATCAAATACCATTACATGTCTGTCTTTGGCTGACTTTATCTACAATGAACTTTTCAGGCAAACAACCAAGAAAACAGTCAAATAGGACCAAAAAAATACGGGAGGAACTTATTTTGTACATACAGTGTACACCCAAGCATAAAATATCTCGGTCACACACTCATGGCTTCAAATGGTCATAGTCAGAATCAATAACAACGTTCCGTTTTCCGATCTGAGTTTTGCTGTAGTCATCATCCGGGCTACTGTGCACGTGATCGTAAGGTTTCGGGGTCACGCCATGTTTGGTGTCTGTGGCCAGCTGTTTTCTCTCCTCGTCATAGCAGAGAGTGTTGTAGTCCCCCACCTCTTCTGGAACTGGCCTCTGGAGTGAGTAATCACCGGAGTCTCCTTTGTTGGGTGCTTTCACCGGTGCAGTCTTCATCTTCTGGGTGCTAGCGGTTTCTCTTGCTGCTTGGTTCTCTCCTTGACTTTACTGAATCTCCTGTTTGTGGAGAGCATGCACTGGCAAAGCTGTAGCCGTCGTTGGATTCAGACGCGTCATCAGCCTCTGCTCTGGCTAGCTCATAGTTGAGACTAGATCCAGGAACGGGTTTTCTTGATGTCTGCCCATCGTGACTGTTGTTCTCGGACAGGAAATGGTGCTGGGAGCTGTCAATATGGTTGTAGTCATCGTTGACATCGTTTCCTTTACGTCTCGGGGAAGGCTTTGAACCATTGACATGGCTGTAATCATCACCGACTCCGGTGATTTCGTGTTGTGCAGAGCTCAGTGACTCGCCGATGTGGTTGTAATCATCGTGTACACCGCCAGATTTGGAAGAAATCTCGGAATCTTCGATATAATGGTAATTATCCCCGGCATCTGTGATTTGGCGCCCTGGAGGTTTCTGGGAATGTCCAAGATGGCTGTAAGAATCATCACGGGCATTAAGCCTCCCAGGTCTGGTAGAGTTCCCAGCGTCGCTGATGTAGCTGTACTGCCCGTCAGCCGTTTCACAGCAATGATCAGCTAATTTCTGGGCTTTGCCCACGTGACTCAAGTCTCTTTGGCTCACAGCATTGGGTTGTCTTACTGTCCCATCGTCTGCCAGTTCGTAAGGGCTGACGTCATCGCCAGATGGTGTGACGCCTGATGTCGGGGATAGGTGACTGAGGGCAGAATAGCCCTGGGCGTGTTGTAGGGGGGAAACAGGCGAGTCCGGAATTTTGGCATAGTCCTGGTTTGGGTCTTTCTCCCTTTGTCCGTTAGCTCCTGTGTGTGAAATTGGTAAATCATTTAAATAGCGAGTCATATTTGTTTTCTCTCTGTAACATGTTTAAGGTTAAAAAAAATCACTTGAACGTAATCATCATCTGTCTGTGTGTGTGTTTGTCTTCATGCTTGTGTGTCTGTTCCTCTGCCAGTTCACACCTGTTAGCCTGCCTGTTTGTGTGTCTGTTCCTCTGTCAGTTAACACCTGTTAGCCTGCCTGTTTGTGTGTCTGTTCCTCTGTCAGTTAACACCTGTTAGCCAGCCTGTTTGTGTGTCTGTTCCTCTGTCAGTTAACACCTGTTAGCCAGCCTGTTTGTGCGTCTGTTCCTCTGTCAGTTAACACCTGTTAGCCAGCCTGTTTGTGCGTCTATCTGTGCGTTTGTCTCTTTATCTATCTGCCCAACTATCTACCAAATCTACCAATCTATTTGTCTATGTATTAATCTCCAGAAATCCACCTCTCTCTCCCTCTCTCTCCCCCCTCTCTCTCTGTGTCAGCACCATACAGCACTGCCAACACTACATCCCTGCATGATTCCAAACCCCGTCAACACTGGATCTGTAGCACAACAGCTAATGCCCCCTATACAAATGAGGTACAGCTGGGAAGGGAAAGAAGCAAGAAGCGATTTTTGTTGTTCAATTTTCAGCTTTTATCACGGAGATTTCCCAACAAGAATAGTTCATACTCTACGGTACAGCTCACCAGCTAAAGGCAGATTGTACGTGAGGAAATGAGCCGTGCCTGGCCATTGTCTACTAGCCTCAGATCCTCGACCACAGAAACTCCAATGAAACATTTCATGGTTGCGAATGACAGAAGAGGGACCGTTGCACAAACCGCTCACAATCCAGGCCACAGTAGTGGCTCAGTTCAATGCGTTTTGCGGTGGTGGCGAGTTAGAAAATCAGCAGGTAGTCTGCAGAATGTATCGCAAGAAAGTGGACGTCGGACCACAGAGTGAGAAGACTCAGGTCCAGGAGAACCACTTGCTTGTTCGTAGCTCCTTGCCTACTATTAAGGTAGCCACATTTCGTCTTTGGGGATGATGTTTTTAAACACGACACCAGTGTGGATACGTATTGAAAAAAACTGTCATCTGTTCCCACTAGCTTGCAATGGCCCACTCTTCCAAAAAACAACAGAACAGGGTTTAAACGTCTGCGCAAGTCAAGCCAAGCCATTTCAAGTCAAATTGTTATTTATAGATGGTACAATTGAATAAACAGTGCATTCGCTTTTTTTAACCAAGACGTTCTGCGTACGTTCGCAAACGGGGCCTCGGTTTATAGTCTCATCCGAAGGACTTGTGGAGGAGTGGAGTAAGCACTGATGTTAACTCCAGGGAGAAAATATCCCCTTGAACGGGCGTCCCCGAGGTGGCTTGATCCCGGGCCGTCAGTTGACGAGAGCAACGCTCTAACCACTAGGCTATCCTTTCCCTCTGACTTCCATCTGTTTCCAAAGTTTAAACCTCTTCTTCTTCCTGGGCACCATCTTGTCTCTGAAGAGGCGGACTTATGAACGATGTGGTTTGAGACATGGTTCATGCCAATGTATCCTTTCAAGGTTTTACTACTTTCGTTAATAATCAATGAAGTTTATGACCCAGTTTAAGTTTGATTTGTACTTGGCATTCCAAAATAGGCCCTTCTTTTAGAGAGACTTCGTTTTGCTCAAGTATTGATGGACCAAATGTGAGGACTGTGAAACAGAGATGCAGAGAAAGAAACAGAGAGACAGATAGAGAAACAGAGAGACAGAGACAGAAGAAGAGACAGACAGAGACGAGTGACAGAGAGACAGAGGAGAGAGACAGGCAGACAGACATACTGACGAGACAGACAGACAGACAGCAGACAGACAGACAGCAGAGACAGACGAAGTCAGACAGCAGACAAGAGACAGCAGACAGTCAGACAGAAGACAGACAGACAGTAGACAGACAGACAGTCAGACAGACAGAGAGTCAGACAGTCAGACACAAGACAGACAGACAGTCAGACAGACAGACAGTCAGACAGTCAGTCAGACAGACAGACAGACAGAAGACAGACAGTCAGACAGACAGACAGTCAGACAGACAGACAGACAGTCAGACAGACAGACAGACAGTCAGACAGTCAGACAGACAGACAGACAGACAGACAACAGACAGACAGACAGTCAGACAGACAGACAGACAGACAGTCAGACAGACAGACAGTCAGACAGACAGACAGACAGACAGACAGTCAGACAGACAGACAGACAGACAGACAGACAGGCAGACAGATAAAGTACCGTTCTGAACGACGGGAGAAGCTGCGCCCATTTTCCTGTTTTCAGATTTTCTGCAAAAAAAAAATAACGGCCACGATCAATGTCACAGCATCAGTATCGTCTCCATCGTCATCACTGACGTTGTCGTTGTCATTGCAATAATAATCATCAGCATTGTCATCATCATGATGATCAACAACAACAAACAATTGCAGCCACGACGACTACAGCAGCAGCAGCAGCAGCAGCAGCAACAGCAGCAGCAAGCAGCAGCAGCAGCAGCAGCAGCAGCAGCAGCAGCAGCAGCAGCAGCAGCAGCAGCAGCAGCAGCAACATATTGATTTGTATGTTTAGTCTATAGCAGCCATAAGTGCCGATACCCCCCCCCCCCTTCCCTACACACATACACACACCCATGTACGCACACACGCACACACACACACACTCTTATTTACGCACACAATTATTATTAATGATATTTGTGACTATATTATTTGTGAATATTAAACACCCGAGTCACTGCTTGTAATCAAACACAATTACACCAACTACAGAGGTTCATTATGTTACTTCCATCCTTCCTTCCTTTATCAAGGTGTTCTTCATTAATTAATTAATTAATTCATTCATTCATTTATTCATCCGTACGTCCGTCCATCCATCCATCCCTGCATCCATCCATCCATCCATCCATCCATCCATCCATCCATCCATCCATCCACCCATCCACCCATCCACCATCCATCCATCCATTAATCCATCCATCCATCAATCCATCCATTCATTCATTCATTCATTCATTCATTCATTCATTCATTCATTCATTCATCATTCATCATTCATTCATTCATTCATTCATTCATTCATTCATTCATTCATTCATTTTGTCTGTCGG
>CM054158.1:31831760-31856760 GCA_028751875.1 Rapana venosa
AGAGAGAGAGAGAGAGTGTGTGTGTGTGTGCATAGGTTTCTTTTCCCCTCCGTTTCAGTAGTAGTTCCTGTTATAATTTCTGCTTACCATATATTCGTCCTGACTGTCTGTCTGTCTGTCTTTTTGTCTGTCTGTATGTATCTCTCTATCACACACAGAGAGATGAGAATAATTATGTTCTCACGGCATCATCCAGCAAAAGCCAATGTTGGTATATAGATTATTTCCATCCATCCATCCATCCATCCATCCATCCATCATCCATCCATCCATCCATCCATCCATCCATCCATCCATCCACCCATCCATCCATCTATTCACCCACCATCCATTCATCCATCCAACCACCCACCCATCCATCCACCCATCTATCAGGTTGTTTTTTTAATCAGATTATTTTTTATTCCTCCATTCATCCTTTTTCATTCACCTCATGCATGCTTCATCTCCTCGACCATCAATCAGACTAAAACAAATGCAAATCCACACACCAATCTAGCTTATCCACCCCAAACACCTGTCAGACCTCACATCCATCCACCCACACCCTACACTAGATCCAAAGTGGTCATCACCTGGATTCGTCATCCAGTCGACAGCAGTCCAGCCACATAGTGGGTCCTCTGAATCATCAAAGCTGCAGGCTGGAAAACAAAGCAATGCACAAATCATTGATCATTGCAATGATGGAGAGTTGTAGTGAGGTTACTTGCACGTGTTTTTCTCCACTTGCAATAATAATAATAATAATAATAATAAATGGAATTTATATAGCGCTATATCTTGTAAAAAAACAAATCAAAGCGCCTGCATCCTATCCACTCCTACACATGCAACCAACAATGATTAAAATTTTAACAATTTCAAATACACACAAACGTACGCGCGCACGTGCATGCGCGCGTACACACACACACACACACACACACACACACACACACACACACACACACACACACACACACACACACACACACACACACACAGGTTATATGCTTCAGCAGGGTGATGGGAATTTAGGCCATTGAAGGCAAGGACAAATAATTATGAGATGAAACTGTAGGGGGAGGTCTTAGGTTTGAAATAGGTATGTCTTGAGGCTGGATTTAAAAGTGTTGTAAGTAGGCTTTTCCCGAAGGGAGAGAGGGAGGTCATTCCAGATTGATGGACCAGAAACAGAGAAAGATGGACGGCCGACGGTGGACTGGTTGAATCTAGGTATTTGTAAGCACAGGGTATCTGCAGCAGAGCGGGGGGAACGAGAAGGAGTGTACCAATACTTTATCCCCTCATTAAACAGCCATTCAGGTGCGTTTCGAGCCATATACAATAAACCTAAAAACCTGTTATCACAGAGAGTGATACCATTTTAATCTTAAACATTCCACACAGGCATGCACGTACGCATACTCAAACCGACACCGACACACAAGTGCGTGCGTGTGTGCGTGCGTGCACACGAGGCACACATGCAAGCACACAGCGGTAAGGCTCGCATGCATGGTCACAGCTTGCATACACACATGCCAATGCACGAATGATTATGACATGTCAAACAACAACATCAATTATTAAGATGCACTATACAAATACTTTATCATCTCACAAATTGAGAAATCCATGTGGGTAAAAAAACACCCAGACGGTAAAATGTACAGGTGTCCCATAACCTATGCGGTCGCTGGGGAATGAGATGTCAGAGACCTCACCGTCTCCAGGGGCCGGCATATTGAGGGCGGCGCCCATCTCCTCTCCCTCACTGCATGCTTTGCCTTCCCTGACCCTAAAGAGGGCAGGTACCCATTTACAGCTGGGTGGACTGGGGGACTGTACAGAAGCCAAGACGCGCAAACGGTTATTCATCCAGTTGGTAACCACGCTCAATTCTGCTTAACCATTGGCTTGGGGAAAGCGAGTGCTCTGACTACTGAGCTATCCCATCTCTCTCTCTTCTCTCTCTCTCTCTCTCTCTCTCTCTCTCTCTCTCTCTCTCCTCTCTCTCTCTCTCTCCCTCTCTCTTTCTCTCTCACTCTCTCACAGAGAGAGAGAGAGAGAGAGAGAGAGAGAGAGAGAGATTATTTCGATAATGGTGATAATGATGATGAAGATGGATTTATGAACGTGTACAGTTCTCATCTATGAAACTGCTGCTCTTAGGATGATCCCCGTTTGGGCCTGAAACTTCCCCCCCCCCCCCATCCATTAGACCATGAAGGGTGGTCTGGGTGGTAGTCTTTTGGATGAGAAGTTAAATCGAGGTCTCGTGTGTTACACAAAATTATTTAGCGCACGTAAAAGAACCCACGGTAACAAGAGAGTTATCCCTGGCGAAAATTCTGTAGTAAAAAAAACCCTACACTGATGGGGAAACAAATAAAGATGCAGACAAGACAAGAAAAAAAAAAAGGGTGACGCTGCTCTTGTGGTGACTACGCTCTCCCCGGGGAGAGAGAGCAGCCGGAATTTCAAGCAGAAAAATCTGTCGTGACTTAAAGTGGTAGAAAATAAATAATAATGGAACGTGAAAGAAGTAGTGACTCGATGCCCAATGCCTTGGTACGTAAATGCTTGGTTTGTGGTCGCTAAGAGGCGAACCTGAATCAAATACATGTTATGAAAATATAACCACCACCACCACCACCAACAACATCCGCCCGAAATAAGGAAGAAAATCAAGAGAGAAAAAAAAGTTTACCTGGCGTTTCACATCTGCCCTCTTCAAAAGTGACGGGGAAAAGTTTGAAGAAGACTTCATCTGTCCTTTCTCCACCTCCGACCATCCGAAATAAAACCTGCACACACACACACACACACACACACACACACACACACCACACACACACACACACACACACACACACACACACACACACACACACACACACACACACACACACAACACACACACACACACACACACACACACACACACACACACACACGCGCGCGCCCACACACACGCACACACACATACACACACATACACACACACACACGAACACACACACGAACACGCACACACGCACACACACACACAAACACACACAAACACACACACACATTGTCGCTGTTGTTATGTAAGTATGTTTGTGTTTATTTGCTTGTTGTGGTTGATCTTGTTGGTTTATCTTTTTTTGTTTGTTTTATTCAGTTGTTTGTATGGTTGACGGTTTTTGTGTGTATGTGTGTGTGAGGAGGGGGGGGGGGGGGGAGGGAAGCAGTTGGTGTGTCTTTTTAAAAAATGTTGTTTTGTCTTCTTTGTTTGTTTTGGTTTGGTTTTTCTTTGTTGCTTGTTTGTTTGTATTATGATGGATATATTTTCAAGATTCTTGAATTATTTGAATTGTATGATTTAATATTGTTCAGGGTTTTTTGTTTTGTTTTGAATTCCATGCATGAATATGTTATTGTTTTTTCTTGTTTAATTTATATGGTTTATCATTGAGTAGGTTTTTTAAATTCTAGGCTGCATTATCTTTTTTTTCCCTCTTTTTTTCATTAGATAGATGGCTTGATGAAAAAAAGCAAATGCACTGCTTATTCAATGTACCATCTGAAAATAAAAGTTTGACTTTGACTTTGACACACACGCACATGAACCATCTGAAAATAAATAAAACGTTTGTCTTTGACACACACACACACACACACAACACACACACACACACACACACACACACACACACACACACACACACACACACACACACACACACACACACACACACACACAATTTATATGCGCTTTGATTCGTTTTTGCAAGATATAGCGCAATATATATGCCACGTCTTCTTTTTCTTCTTCTTCTTCTTCTTCTTCTTCTTCTTCTTCTTCTTCTTCTTCTTCTTCTTCTTCATTTTATGATGATGATGATGATTATATTGTTATTATTATCATCATCAATTTATTTATTCATTATCGTCATGTCTGTAAGCAAAAAAGAAAGAGTAAGATCTGTACGATAGTTTAACGAAAGGAAGACATCTACTATCAAAACTGTTAAATGGGCATCGAATAAAAGTATGATCGCTACTTATAACGCACATTTAGCACAGTTGCATAATAGGAGGGCCCCAAATCATCAGTCATATCTGTCCCAATCATATTTCTTTTATTCATATTTTCCCAACCATATTTCTTACTTTCATATATATATATATATATATATATATATATATATATATATATATATATATATATATATATATATATATATATATATATATATATATATATATATATGAATATAATATATATTATATACTTTTAAAATTTTTATGTAATCATGTTTCTTTCAATCATCTTTTTTGCCCAATCATATTATTTTCTCACAGTCGTCTTTCTCACTTTATGTTTTGCGCGATCATATTTATCTATTCAGTTTCAGCAACTACATTATTATTTCTTCACATTGTACTTGTTTCCCTGTACATCAGATAGACAGTTGTCCGGAATTTTATGAATGTCAATAATAAAGCTTAACAACCGTGAAAGCTGCACATATTTTTTTTTGGAGGGAGGGGGGCAGGGGGGGGGGGGGGGGGGGGGCATGAGTAAGAACTGAGGTGGGCCGTTACATTGTGTGATTTTTTAAGTTCCGGGGAAAAAAACACCCGACCAGTTTAGCATTGACAGCAAAAGACTGAACACACACAAAAAAAGAAATGATTGGATGTAACTTTGTGTGTTCTTATTTGAGGAACGCGGTCACAGTCATCATTTCCAAGAGGGCATGTTACTCTGGCTTCACGGCTTATGTTGGTTAGTCGCTGAAAGACGGCTTAGTGGGCGGCATCTCTTGTATACTCCTTTAGAAAAGACAGCGATGAAGAAGACCTTGAATATGGCAGTCGTGCATGGCCTTCAGTTTCGGGCAGCCGCTAACCATACTCATATTTGACAGCTTTGAAAGCTCGTAGAATAACATTTGACAGCTTTGACAGCTCGTAGAATAGCATTTGACAGCTTTGACAGCTCGTAGAATAGCATTTGACAGCTTTGAAAGCTCGTAGAATAGCATTTGACAGCTTTGACAGCTCGTAGAATAGCATTTGACAGCTTTGAAAGCTCGTAGAATAGCATTTGACAGCTTTGAAAGCTCATAGAATAGCATTTGACAGCTTTGGTCGCTTTTAGAATAAGGTTTAATGCTTTGACAATTCTTACACTAATAATTTGATAGCTTTAGCCTTTTTCCTACGAGTAACCCGCTACAGGGTAACCATCCATCTACTAAACCCTTCCCTCTCTATCACCCACTACTGGGTTACGGTAGCATACAAATGTGCACAGTGCACGTGTACTGGAAAAGAGGAGTTTTCTCCCTTAGCGTAGGCATGGTGTTAAAAAGCTGTTACGCTTATATTTGATAGCTCTGATAGCTTTTAAACTAATGTTTGAAGACTTTGATGGTTCTTAAACTAATATCTGACAGCTCCGATAGTTCTTACATAATACCCTATGGATTTGAGAGTTGCCTATGAACATCTGGGTATGACGAAAAGAATTCAGGTGTAAGGAGTCCCATTACCTATAAGGTCGTAGGGGAGCGAGGCGTCAGAGACCTCACTTCTCTAGGGCCAGCATATTGAGGGCGGCGCCCATCTCCTCTCCCTCGCTGCGTTACCTTCCCTGACTCTAAAGAGGCAGGTACCCATTTACAGCTGGGGGAACTGGAGGGACTGTGCAGAAGCCAAGGCGCGCAAACGGTCACCCATCCAATTGGTAACCACGCTCAATGCTGCTTAACTTTGGCTGGGGGAAAGCGAGTACTCTGACCACTGAGCTATGCCGTTCCCAATCTAAGGGACTTCACCAAACGTGCAAGCATTGAAACTAATGATTCAGAAAATCAGCCGACCAATCAACCAACCAAGCACTCTTTCTTATCCATTCTATTATTTCGAGGATAATCGAATAAGCACTCGTGTGTGTGGGGGGGGGGTTGTTTTTTTTTTACATCCATCCCTGTGTGCATGCGGTTTTGTAAATTTTGTCATCCGTTCCTACCGGCACAAATGGCCTACTTTTCCGAAGGGCGAAACAGGTGTTAATGTGTCCGAAAGAGGTTCTGTGAGCGTTTTACACACGGAATGTTGGTTTATAGGCTCATCCGAAGGATACATTAACATACAAAGTATCATAGTTTGTTACCTTTCCAACCAACTGTGGGATGGTAAAGCTTTTCGTCTGATTCTGTCCATTCACAAACTTCTTGTCATCTTCCTGCAGGAGTGCAGTCACGGCATCACTGCTGGTTCTGCTGGCCAGGAAGACAGCCAGGGCCTGGGGCGAATAACGGCTGAAGCTGAAGTGAAGGCAGACTGGGATGGTGAAGTTAATCCAGGGAGACTCCAGCACAGAGTAAGAAAAAGCCGCACACGACCCTTCCGATGCTCTTTGTCGTGCCCATGCGAAACCTGACAGAAATGAAATCAACGTTAGCAAAATAAAAGAGGGGGCAAATAAGCCACTGATAACCAGTAACGTCTCTTCTAAAATTCTGCAAAACAATACCTCAAGGTTTAAACACAAACAAGACGAAAAATGGGATGACGTTCGCTTAAGGTTATTTGACGGTTTCAATGTGGTTTTCCAGGGCCGAAAGTCTGGTTCATAACGGTCAGTGAGTCAGAGAGGTACCTTAACTGAGGTAAAGCCAGTGAGTCAGAGGTACCTTAACTTAGGTAAAGCCAGTGAGTCAGAGTGGTACCTTAACTGAGGTAAAGCCAGTGAGTCAGAGGTACCTTAACTGAGGTAAAGCCAGTGAGTCAGAGTGGTACCTTAACTGAGGTAAAGCCAGTGAGTCAGAGGTACCTTAACTGAGGTAAAGCCAGTGAGTCAGAGGTACCTTAACTGAGGTAAAGCCAGTGAGTCAGAGAGGTACCTTAACTGAGGTAAAGCCAGTGAGTCAGAGAGGTACCTTAACTGAGGTAAAGCCAGTGAGTCAGAGGTACCTTAACTGAGGTAAAGCCAGTGAGTCAGAGAGGTACCTTAACTGAGGTAAAGCCAGTGAGTCAGAGGTACCGTAACTGAGGTAAAGCCAGTGAGTCAGAGAGGTACCTTAACTGAGGTAAAGCCAGTGAGTCAGAGAGGTACTTTAACTGAGGTAAAGCCAGTGAGTCAGAGAGGTACCTTAACTGAGGTAAAGCCAGTGAGTCAGAGAGGTACTTTAACTGAGGTAAAGCCAGTGAGTCAGAGAGGTACCTTAACTGAGATAAAGCCAGTGAGTCAGACAGGTACTTTAACTGAGGTAAAGCCAGTGAGTCAGAGAGGTACCTTAACTGAGGTAAAGCCAGTGAGTCAGAGAGGTACCTTAACTGAGGTAAAGCCAGTGAGTCAGAGAGGTACCTTTATTGAGGTAAAGCCAGTGAGTCAGATGTACCTTAACTGAGGTAAAGCCAGTGATTCAGAGGTACCTTAACTTAGGTAAAGCCAGTGAGTCAGAGAGGTACTTTAACTGAGGTAAAGCCAGTGAGTCAGAGAGGTACCTTAACTGAGGTAAAGCCAGTGAGTCAGACAGGTACTTTAACTGAGGTAAAGCCAGTGAGTCAGAGAGGTACTTTAACTGAGGTAAAGCCAGTGAGTCAGAGAGGTACTTTAACTGAGGTAAATCCAGTGAGTCAGAGGTACCTTAACTGAGGTAAAGCCAGTGAGTCAGAGAGGTACCTTAACTGAGGTAAAGCCAGTGAGTCAGAGAGGTACCTTTATTGAGGTAAAGCCAGTGAGTCAGATGTACCTTAACTGAGGTAAAGCCAGTGAGTCAGAGAGGTACCTTAACTGAGGTAAAGCCAGTGAGTCAGAGAGGTACCTTAACTGAGGTAAAGCCAGTGAGTCAGAGAGGTACCTTAATTGAGGTAAAGCCAGTGAGTCAGAGAGGTACCTTAACTGAGGTAAAGCCAGTGAGTGAGAGAGGTACCTTAACTGAGGTAAAGCCAGTGATTCAGAGGTACCTTAACTGAGGTAAATCCAGTGAGTCAGAGGTACCTTAACTGAGGTAAAGCCAGTGAGTCAGAGGTACCGTAACTGAGGCAAAGCCAGTGAGTCAGAGAGGTACCTTAACTGAGGTAAAGCCAGTGAGTCAGAGAGGTACCTTAACTGAGGTAAAGCCAGTGAGTCAGAGAGGTACCTTAACTGAGGTAAAGCCAGTGAGTCAGAGAGGTACCTTAATTGAGGTAAAGCCAGTGAGTCATAGGTACCTTAACTGAGGTAAAGCCAGTGAGTCAGAGAGGTACCTTTACTGAGGTAAAGCCAGTGAGTCAGAGGTACCTTAACTTAAGTAAAGCCAGTGAGTCAGAGGTACCTTAACTGAGGTAAAGCCAGTGAGTCAGAGGTACCTTAACTTAAGTAAAGCCAGTGAGTCAGAGGTACCTTAACTGAGGTAAAGCCAGTGAGTCAGAGGTACCTTAACTTAAGTAAAGCCAGTGAGTCAGAGGTACCTTAACTTAAGTAAAGCCAGTGAGTCAGAGGTACCTTAACTGAGGTAAAGCCAGTGAGTCAGAGGTACCTTAACTTAAGTAAAGCCAGTGAGTCAGAGGTACCTTAACTTAAGTAAAGCCAGTGAGTCAGAGGTACCTTAACTGAGGTAAAGCCAGTGAGTCAGAGGTACCTTAACTGAGGTAAAGCCAGTGAGTCAGAGAGGTACCTTAACTGAGGTAAAGCCAGTGAGTCAGAGAGGTACCTTTATTGAGGTAAAGCCAGTGAGTCAGATGTACCTTAACTGAGGTAAAGCCAGTGAGTCAGAGGTACCTTAACTGAGGTAAAGCCAGTGAGTCAGAGGTACCTTAACTTAAGTAAAGCCAGTGAGCCTGTTCTGTGCCATTTCCTAGGACTGACTGACTGACTGCATGGGGTTTTGGTGCTGGAAAAAGATTAGATCAGAGATCAACGGTCATTTATCTGGATTAAACGTCGTAGGGGAAGTGAACTATGAAACAGTTGTGATAGAAATCGAGTTAGAAAGGTTTTCTTCCTTAGAGTTGAATGGACATCATATTAGGATAACAAATGATTAACGATGTAGTAATATTAAGGATTACAAGTGACTAACAATTAGTAATATTAGAGGTAGATGCAGGCGATGTACAAAACATAATAGTTAAATGACCGCGGTAAAATGTCTCCCAGGATAATTTCTATAGAGAATGTAATACAATAAGAAAATTGCATGTAAGTAAACTATTGATGGTAACGGATATGAACAGCGTGTATAGTTTAGTAGCGATGGGAAAGACACCTACTAAAGTCATCAACTAGTTTACTAGGTACTTTGAATAGGAAGTAAATTAATAGCATGAACAGTCACCGGATCTGGAGCTGAGGGACTGAGGCCATCTGACCAGTCTCTGAGTTAAGGCTATGTCAGATCCCGTATCAAATTCTGAAGTGAAAGAACATTCGAGTTTTCATGTTTGTCCGTCGTGTTCGACGATGACCTCCAAAACAGTAGAGGAGACAGCTGCTGTTTAGGAAATTGGGCAGAATTTTTATTATAGTGGAGATACCATATCCACAGTACATCCCCACTCTCTCGGCCAAGTGGGCATACGGACTGTCAGCGTTGGAGATGATCTCCAAAGGCCAACCAGCCCCCAGGGCTGCAGCACATAAGGACTGTGCGAGTCAAGCCTCCTAGTCAGAGAGTCATAGTCGATCAGTAAAGACTAAGCTGTAAAGTGGAATTCCATGAGTGGGAAAGAAATCACTGGTCATACAGCCTCTCACTTTGCTATTGCCCCCAGTGTCAATAGTTTAATCAAGAACGGCGATAAAGCCCAGGCGCTGAAGGCATAATATTCGAATATGTCATACAAAATAATGTCACTGATAATGTTATTGCGTACTTAGACCATTTTTCACAGTTTGGAGCATGTGCTGCATCTGCTTGTAGAATGGTTTTCGTGTTTATGTGATGAAGCTAACATAGTTATAATGCCTGAATGAGTCCAATATGTGACTCTCCACCACGACATGAGTCGCTCTGCACCTGACCCACTTTTCCACTTGGAGCCATTTTAGGCAGGTTGGAGTCAGGTTGTCGGTTTTGAGATTTACATTGATCATAAAACTATAAGCTTTCGTCTACTGTAATAAAGTATAGAGGTAAAGGAGGTAAAGGAGTCCCATAACCTATAAGGTCGTAGGGGAGCGAGGCGTCAGAGACCTCACTTCTCTATGGGCCAGCATATTGAGGGCGGCGTCCAATTCCTCTCCCTCGCTGCTTTACCTTCCCTGACCCTAAAGAGGGCAGGTGCCCATTTACAGCTGGGTGAACTGGGGGAACTGTACTGAAGCCAAGGCGCGCAAAACAGTCACCCATCCAACTGGTAACCACCACGATCGACGCTGCTTAACTTGGCTGGGGGAAAGCGAGTGCTCCGACCATTGAGCTTTCCCGTCCCGGCACAATTTTGTTTCCTTCTGCTTTAAAAAGGCGTTAAAAAACACACAGACACACACAACACACACACACACACACACACACACACACACACACACACACACACACACACACACACACACACACACACACACACACACACACAAGCTGACCACAACTTCCTGACCAGCTACCTCGCTGCGACCCTTTGTGAGGGTTTTCATCTTGTAGCTTCCTAGACATTCCTAGCAGTTCGTCTTGTAGTAGCTTTCCATATGATTGTCCGATTTTAAAATCGTTTTTTTTAGTGTGGAATAGCTGTTTCAACTTCAGAGTAAAAAGATGTCACGTTGTGCGATACGTTGTGCTTTCGAACACCCAGATTTAAACAAACCACTGTTGGCCGTCGCTCTTTCTCTGTTTCCGGTCCCTCCACATGGAACGACCTCCCTCTTCCACTTCGCCAAAAGCCTTCATTTGTTTCTTTCAAATCTAGCCTCAAAACGCACTTATACTCTACTTGAGATCTTCCCCTGTTGTCTGTTCCTACTTTTCGATAGCTACCTTCACTTCCGCAACCCCGACCTAAGTGTGTTGTGTATATACATTTGATATTTGTTTATCTTGATATTTATGGATGGTTGCATGCGTGTGAATGATTTGAATGCAAGCGCTTTGATATGTTTACTTTACAAGATTCAGCGCTATATAAATTCCATACATTATTATTATTATTATTATTATTATTATTATTATTATTATTATTATTATTATTATTAACAATGGAAATGGACTTCTTGTGCAATGTCACTCATTATGGGGTAGACGGTCAAACATTGGTTAAAAAAATGTTTTCATCTATTCAATCCCTATAACTGAATGTGACTGGTACACACACAACACTGGGACCATTATTATTATAGTGGTGACCCCGAGTTCTCTCTGTCTCTCTGTCTGTCTCTCTGTCTGTCTGTCTGTCTGTCTGTCTCTCTGTCTCTCTCTGTCTCTCTGTCTATCTCTGTGCTAACAGTGGTGACCCCTGACTCCTCTCTTTGTTGTGTGATTGTTTGTGTTACTATGTGTCCGTGCGTGTGTGCGTGTGTGTATGTGTGTGTGTGATGAAGGTGGACTTATGTGCGCGTACGTACGCGCGTGCACGCGCTCGTGTGTGTCTATATGTGTGTACATGTATGTGTGTGTATGTGTGTATGCGTATGTGCGCTTATGTGTGTGTGTGTGTGTGTGTGTGTGTGTGTGTGTGTGTGTGTGTGTGTGTATACGGTGCATGCATGCATCTGCATTTCAAAAAGCTTAAAACCCGTACACGTCAAGTCAAGTCAAAGTCAAGTCAAAGTCAAAAACACTTTAATCATCCCATGAAGGGCAATTACAATACTGACAGGCAGATTGATACTCATCAAATATATCAAAGACACAAAAGCTATATTTCATATTGGTTTTCAAATAAAATGTCACCACACACACACACACACACACACACACACACACACACACACACACACACACACACACACACACACACACACACACACACACACACACCACACACACGCGCGCATGCGCACAAACATCAATTGTGAACACAATTTTAAACCCATTGACTAGAAGACATAAAAACTTATTTTTACGCACGCATATACGCAGCACGTACACACGCACGTACGTGTGTGTGCGAATACGCCCACGCACACCCACACCATACACCAATATATAAATTCAATGTTTTAAGACAGTTGACTAGAACACAGACTTATTTCACACACCCACGCACCCCCCCCCCCCCCCCCACACACACACACACAATTATGTATTGACTACACTCGTAACAATGACAATCAGGCAGATAATTCAGAGAAATGTAAGAACTAGGTAGTCAACATCATTGTGAATTCAGAAGTCGAATGCTTACTGGCACAAAAGAATTTCTTTTTCTGTTGGTTTTGCTGATGGGACACTGAAAACGGCGTTCCGAAGGCAACATTTGAAATTCTGGAAACAAAGCATGAGAAGGATCAGCCAAAATGGCTGTGGCTTTGCGTACAAGCTGCTGATTGCAGAACGACATGAGATCTCTTTGTTCTTTTCCAATTATTTTTGAGCAGATTCTTACAATTCTCTGCAGGCCATTCTTGTTTTTAACACTAAGGTTATTGTACCAACAAATGAAAGCAAAACTTAGAACACTCTCTATGTAAGACTTGTAAAACAAGGAAAGGATCTTTTTGTCTACAAAAAATGAGTTCAGTTTCCTCAGAAAATACAGACGTTGTTGTCCCTTTTTGACAATAGCGTCAGTGTTAACGTCCCAGTTTAACTTGTGGTCAAAAACAGTTCCCAGATACTTATAGTTCAAAACGTTTTCAACCTCTTGATTATGGATAATAATATTCTTAGGAGTATGCCCTGATCTTCTGAAGTCGATAGGCAGGTCTTTAGTTTTAGAAACATTTAGCTCCAGATAGGCCTCGTCACACCAGCGTACGAACTCGGTGAGGGCTGGACCATGGTCTAAGACTGATCCGGATAAGAGGGATAACAGAGCACTATCGTCTGCGAACTTTACCAGAAAGGAATTTCCATAGTTGCTTCTGCAATCATCTGTGTATAGAATGTACAGAAGTGGTGAGAGGACGCAACCCTGCGGAGAACCAGTGCAGGTAAATCTAACCGAAGAAGATATTTTGTTGGCCAAAACACGCTGTGGTCTGTTGGTTAAAAATTCAATCAGCCAACGAACAAGTTGATTGTCTACGTCAAATTTTGAAATTATTTATTATTTACACAGCTGCTATACGGGCCCTGGAACTTTCCTTGCATCAGGAACTGACTTTAAAATCCAGCCTCAAGACATATTTATTTCAAACCTAAGATTTCCCCCCTCCTGTTTCATATCAGAGCTATCCCACCCTCACTAACCCATGTCCTATCACCCTGCTAAAGTATAGGACCTAAGTGAGTGTGTGTGTGTGTGTGCTTTTGTAAAACATTTGACTATTGAAATTTTATTTCATAGATTTTGTCTGCAGCGCACTATGTTTGTAAATATCTGTTTGTTTAAACTATTGATCATTTATCATTGATTGCATGACTGTGTAAGATTAGGTTGAATGCATGCGCTTTGATTTGTCTTTTCAAGATATAGCGCTATATAAGTTCCATGTATTATTATTATTATTAAAAGCCTTCACAGCCTGGATCACCGACAGCTGCTGATGACACTGCCGGCACTGCCATGTCCTTTAGCTGGTCTGTTCAACGCGACGCTAGACACCCATCCAGGACAAAGGTCTCGTCTGCACCACAGCACCCTAGGCTGCAAGATAGGCGCTTCTGCTGATCGAGGATATGGATCACTGACAGAACTAGTGCCGGATTTGTGTGTCACGGCGATTACTGCTGGGATTTTCCCTCAGCGGATTTCCATGTGAGGAAAGTCGTCTGCTTTCACGTGACTGTGTGTGGCATGGGGGTCCGGCAGGAAAGGAGAGATACGTGTGTCGTTTAAATGCAAGCAAGTGTGTGCGTAACTGTAGGGGAGATAGATAGATAGATAGATAGGTAGATAGATAGGTAGATAGATAGATAGATAGGTAGATAGATAGGTAGATAGATAGATAGGTAGGTAGATAGATAGGTAGATAGATAGATAGGTAGATAGATAGGTAGATAGATAGGTAGATAGATAGGTAGGTAGATAGATAGGTAGATAGATAGGTAGGTAGATAGATAGGTAGATAGATAGGTAGATAGATAGATAGATAGGTAGATAGATAGATAGGTAGATAGATAGGTAGATAGATAGGTAGATAGATAGATAGGTAGGTAGATAGATAGGTAGATAGATAGATAGGTAGATAGATAGGTAGATAGGTAGGTAGATAGATAGATAGGTAGGTAGATAGATAGGTAGATAGATAGATAGGTAGATAGATAGGTAGATAGATAGGTAGATAGATAGATAGATAGGTAGGTAGATAGATAGGTAGGTAGATAGATAGGTAGATAGATAGGTAGATAGATAGGTAGATAGATAGGTAGGTAGATAGATAGATAGATAGATAGATAGGTAGATAGATAGATAGATAGGTAGATAGATAGGTAGATAGATAGATAGGTAGATAGGTAGGTAGATAGATAGGTAGATAGATAGATAGATAGGTAGATAGATAGGTAGATAGATAGATAGATAGGTAGATAGATAGGTAGATAGATAGGTAGATAGATAGATAGATAGGTAGGTAGATAGATAGGTAGGTAGATAGATAGGTAGATAGATAGATAGGTAGATAGATAGGTAGATAGATAGGTAGATAGATAGATAGATAGATAGGTAGATTGATAGGTATATAGATAGATAGGTAGATAGATAGGTAGATAGATAGGTAGATAGATAGGTAGATAGATAGGTAGATAGATAGATAGATAGATAGGTAGATAGATAGGCAGATAGATAGATAGATAGGTAGATAGATAGGTAGATAGATAGATAGGTAGATAGATAGATAGATATGTAGATAGATAGGTAGATAGGTAGATAGATAGATAGGTAGATAGAGAGAGAGAGAGAGAGAGAGAGAGAGAGAGAGAGAGAGAGAGAGAGAGAGAGAGAGAGAGAGAGAGAGAGAGAGAGAGAGAGAGAGAGAGAGAACTCGAACTCGAACGATTTATTCACAAAAAGGCCATTGGCCCATACAGGAAGGGGGTTGCCGAACTGCTCAGTATTTTGGTGTGGGTAAAAACAATAGTAACGACAACATGTTACTGTATAACAAAAAGTCAGTTACAAAAATATGACTTAGGATAACAATATCGAGAGAGAGAGAGAGAGAGAGAGAGAGAGAGAGAGAGAGAGAGAGAGAGAGAGAGAGAGAGAGAGAGAGAGAGAGAGAGGAATAAGGCAGGCGAGTGAGGCAAAATTTATACACACACACACACATAGACACACACATAGACACACACACACACACACACACACACACACACACACACACACACACACACACACACACACACACACACACACACACAGACAAGCACACACATACACACATACACACATAAACACACACATTCACACACACACAAACACACACACACATTCACACATACTCACACACATACTCAGCGTGGGTGGAGGAGGAGAAGAGGGATGTCATTGCAGGCAATATTGTCAGTACTAACGCAATGAATGCCTAGTATTTTCTAACGTTTTGTTCCTGTACCTTTTTATTATCTAAAGTATGAACGTGAAAGAATGGATGATATAGTAGGTGAAGTAATTTGTTTGTTTGACGTTTGATGATTTTTTATTTTTTAAAATTCTTAAAACATTCTTTACCTAAGTGTGTGCGTGTGTGCGCGTGCGCGCACGCGCGCATGAGTGTGTAAGTATGAGTGTGTGTGTGTGTGTGTGTGTGTGTGTGTGTGTGTGCGTGTGTGCGTGTGTATATGTGCGGGTGTGCGGGTGTATGTATGTGTGTGTAATTTGTATTTTCCAGTGTATTATTTTATTGGTTTTCCTCTTTTTACTGGTACAATTTATTGGTAAAGGTTACAATCATGTAGTATTTCAGCATTATCATTAAGAAATTTGTTCTTAGATAGATGGCGCGATGGAAAAAAAAGCAAATGCATCGCTTATTCAATGTACCATCTGGAAATTTTTTTTTTTTACCTGACTCGACTTGACACATACTCTCTCTCTCTCACACACACATACACATTTAAACCGCATACACACGGGGACTGGATGTAAAAAAGCACATGAGTGCTTATTCCATTATCCTCGATATATAAAAACGTCATCTGAGCTCTTTGATTTGTTGCTTTACAAGATTCAGCACTATATAAATTCCATACATTATTATTATTATACACACACGCATCTATCTGAGCTTTAAACACCCACACTAGAGGCACACACATACAAACGCACTTGCACGTCTCTGCGTGCATGCACGTCTAAACACATACCACTCGTGAACCTGCCAATGTGTGGGTGGAGCTTCACCTACCATCTCCTACAGTCCAAGGGGACAGGTTTCACCTACCATCTCCTACAGCCCAAGGGGACAGGTTTCACCTACCATCTCCTACAGCCCAAGGGGACAGGTTTCACCTACCATCTCCTACAGCCCAAGGGGACAGGTTTCACCTACCATCTCCTACAGCCCAAGGGGACAGGTTTCACCTACCATCTCCTACAGCCCAAGGGGACAGGTTTCACCTACCATCTCCTACAGCCCAAGGGGACAGGTTTCACCTACCATCTCCTACAGCCCAAGGGGACAGGTTTCACCTACCATCTCCTACAGCCCAAGGGGACAGGTTTCACCTACCATCTCCTACAGCCCAAGGGGACAGGTTTCACCTACCATCTCCTACAGCCCAAGGGGACATGTTTCACCTACCATCTCCTACAGCCCAAGGGGACATGTTTCACCTACCATCTCCTACAGCCCAAGGGGACAGGTTTCACCTACCATCTCCTACAGCCCATGGGGACAGGTTTCACCTACCATCTCCTACAGCCCAAGGGGACTGTTTCACCTACCATCTCCTACAGTCCAAGGGGACATGTTTCCATCCCGACATCCCTGTCTGAAGGAACACAGACTGGTGCGGAAAGGGCAGGAGAGTCTGTCCAGAGACAGCACTGAAACAGATCACACAATTCACACCCATCACTATATCATGCCCGTGTACATTGGTCAAGGTGTCCCATAACCTATAAGGTCGTAGGGGAGTGAGGCGTCAGAGACCTCACTTCTCTAGGGCCAGCATATTGAGGGCGGCGCCCATCTCCTCTCCCTCGCTGGTTTACCTTCCCTGACCCTAAAGAGGGCAGGTACCCGTTTATTACAGCTGGGTGAACTGGGGGAACTGTACTGAAGCTAAGGCAGCGCAAACGGTCACCCATCCGAGCGGTAACCATGCTCGACGCTGCTTTACCTTGGCTGGGGGGAAAGCGAGTGCTCCAACCACTGAGCTATCCAGTCCCCTATGTTCGTGAACATGAAGGTAATAATGAACTGACAGGTCTGTACACTTCTTTAGTATAAAATTGTTTGTTTTTTTTAAAAGATCTTATCCTTTAATCCTTCAAGTGGAACTACGTGGGTTTGTTAAAAAAATCTTCTTCTTCTCCGAATGCTCATACAGCAACTACTGATTCTCTGTCATATGAGCAAAAATGCTTTGCGCTGCCGCTAAGCGCCTAGCAAGTCAGGCCCAGCGCATCCGACTTCGGCGTGGGAGAGAACTGTTATCTTTTAAAGTCTTTCAAAGAAAAAAAGGCAGGAGAATGGACCAAGAAGGCAGAAACTAGACAAGAAGGAGGTGACAGGAAGAAAAAGAACAAGGCAGAAACAAAAAGAGGGATAGAAAAGAGGGAATTCCTAGCACAGAATTTCCAGAAGGTGAGGATGCTGTTTGTACTGACAGCGCCCCCCTCCCCCCCGGCATCCCCACTGGGAGAAGGGGGGAATGGGGGGGGGGGGTGTAGTGTGTGTGCGGTGTATGAAATAAATTTGATAGTATTCACTAATCTGAAAAGGATTTTGCCATGTAGATTACTAAATTTTATTTAAAAAAATCCAAAACAACAACAACAACCAGCAGTCAAAATAAGTTAAGAATCTCCACTGCCCCCCAAAATACTGTAAGCACAAACCTACCATTACTATTTTCATATATTATGCAGACGATGCAAAAATATGGGGTGGTGACTACTTTCAGACTATGCATACAATATCATGTACGTATCCTGATAAAATACCTGTCATTTACAACAAACAAACATCGCAAACATTGCAATAACGCGTGAAATAACATAGTTGTACTTCCTACACGTTTCCATTGATAAAATGACCTTTACTGTGTAATGAGTTGGCAACAGCAGCAACAGAGACAACAGCAGCAGCAGCAACAACAGAGACAACAGATGTAGCGACAACAGAGACAACAGAGACAACAGCAGCAACAGCAACAACAGAGACAACAACAGCAACAACAACAGAGACAACAGCAAGAACAGAGACAACAGCAAGAACAGAGACAACAGCAACAACAGAGACAACAAACAGAGACAACAAACAGCAACAACAGCAACAACAGAGACAACAGCAGCAACAGAGACAACAGCAACAACAGAGACAACAGCAGCAACAACACCGACAACAGAGACAACAGCAGCAACAGAGACAACAGCAGCAGCAACAACAGAGACAACAGCAGCAACAACACAGACAACAGCAGCAACAGCAGCGAGAAACAGCAACAAAGGCAGCAATCGAAACGACAGAGTTTGCTCACGTCGTATTCTTGCTGTAACGCATGAAGATGAAAGACTTAAGCACAGCTCTTCCAGAGCCAGTTAAATCATCATACCTACAGTCTTGAAACAAGTGGGGTTTTTTTTCTAGTGTTTATATCTGTCTGTCTGTTGTCCGCTCACGCTGTATTTGCATACGGAACGACACAGTATGATTCTGTAAACAAAATGGGTACTTCATTTAATTCTCTTCGAGGAGATTTTTTTTCCGGATTTCTCTGATGATTTGGACAAGTCGGGTGGATAAACTAGTATTGTGTGTACTGTTGTCGAGTTGTTCCCCAGCTTAATATTAACCTTGCTACCCTGGGGACGGGATAGTTCAGTGGTCAGAGCGCTCACTTTCCCCCAGCCACTGTTAAGCAGCGTCGAGCGTGGTTACCACTTGGATGGGTGACCGTTTGCGCGCCTTAGCTTCAGTACAGTTCCCCCAGTTCCCCCAGCTGTAAATGGGTACTTGCCCTCTTTAGGGTCAGGGAAGGTAAAGCAGCGAGGGAGAGGAGATGGGGGCCGTTCTCAATATGCTGTCCCCCTAGAGAAGCTGAGGTTTCTGACGCCTCGCTCCCCTACGACGACATAGGTTATGGGACACCTTTACCTGTTACCTTACCCTGGGAATCATTCAGAATGGGCATCATGTATTACTCATCATGTCTTCTTAGTTTGAGACCAGAGTGATCATAAAGAGAGGGAAGGACAGCTGACAGAGAAAAAGAGAATGTGTGTATGCATGTATGTGTGTATGTGTGCGTTTATTTATTTGTTTATTTATTCATTTATGTATTTCATTTCTTCTTTATTTCGAGGATAATGGAATAAGCACTCTTGTGTTGTTTCTTTTTACATCCAGTTCCCCATGTGTATGTTGTTTCGTCAATTTTGTCATCCGTTCCTACCGGCACACAATGACCTACTCTTCCGAAAAGCGAAACTGGTTTTAACGTGTGCGCAAGATGTTCTGCCTGAAAGTATGTGTGTGTGTGCGTGGGTGAGGAGAGAGAGAGAGAGAGAGAGAGAGAGAGAGAGGAGAGAGAGAGAGAAGAGAGAGATTTGGGAGAGAGAGAGAGAGAGAGAGGAGAGAGAGAGAGGAGGAGAGAGAGGGAGAGAGAGAGAGAGAGAGAGAGAGAGAGAGAGTGTGCTACGTACCTTCCCTGTCGCCAAAGTGTTTGCTATTGTTTGTAAAACACTGGCCTGGACTGCAAAAAGTAAAGAGCATCAATCAATAAATGATTCCGTCAATCGTTCACTCCGGCAGTACATAGACCCATTTATGAGCCAATTGGAAATCAATCACCAATTAGCAATCAGTCACCAATTTTAGCAATAATTCACCAATTTTAAGCCAATCACCAATTTTAGCAAGAAATCATCAATTTGAAACCAATCACCAAATTTAGCAAGAAATCACCAATTTGAAACCAATCACCAATTATTTTTCAATCAATCACCAATTTGCAATCAATCACCAATCAACAACCAATACACAATTAGCAATCAATCACCAATTAAAAACCAATCACAAATTAGTAATTAATCACCGATCAGCAATCAATCATAAATTTGCCATCATCAATCGGCAATCAGTCACCAATTAGCAATTAGCAATCAATCACATATAACAACCAATCACTAATCAGTTGACCACCAATAAGGAGTCAATTACCAACTAGCAATCAATCACCAATTAGTAATTTATCACCGATTTGCAATCAATCAGCAATTAGCAGTCAATCAGCAATTAGCAATCAATCAGCAATTAGAATCAGCAATTAGCAGTCAATCAGCAATTAGCAATCAATCAGCAATTAGCAATCAGTCGATCACCAATAAGCGATCAATTACCGATTAGAACTCAGTCACCCATTTGCACTCAACCACCAATTTACAATCACCAATTAGCAATAATCACCAATTAGCAGTAATCACAAGTTAGCACTTAGCAATCAATCAATTAACGAAAAAAAAGCCCAACAAATTGACCACCAATAAGTAAATCAATTACGAATTAGCAATCAATCACCAATTTGCAATCAAGTACCAATTTGCAATCAATCACCATGTAGCACTTCTCACCAATTAGCATTTAGCTATCAATCACCAATTAGCAACCGATGACCAGACCAATATCTTACCAATCAGCCAGCCGAAACAAAACAGAACATCAACCAAACCATCTGACAGGGAAGCAGACAGACAGACAGACAGACAGACAGACAGACAGACAGACAGACAGACAGACAGACAGACAGGCACACACATACATACACACGCGCGCGCTAGCGCAAGTCTTTCGGATGAGACTATAAACCGAGGCCCCGAGTGCGAGCGCACACAGAACATCTTGGCACACGTTAAAACCCGTTCCGGTTTTCGGAAGAGTAGGCCATCGCGTGCCGGTGGGGAAAGGAAAACAAAATTTACAAAACTGCATGCACCCTGACTGGAGGAAAAAAAGCCCCTGGTGCTTTTCCAAATCTCGACATAAAGATAAAAAGAATTTTAAAAAAAAAACGAGCTTGCGCGGTTTCCTTTTCTTTGGTGGGTTTTTTTTTGTATGTAAAAAATATTTCAAAATTTAAGACCGCATTATATGTCAAAAAATAGACCCGAAGCGCCGCGCGTGTGTGTATTTGGTGTGGTTTTTGGCTGTGCCCGTGGCGTATCTGTGTTCTCTGCGTAGTTACGCTCACTCCCTACTCTTTCACACACACACACCCACACACACACACACACCCACACACCCACACACCCCACACACAAAAACACACACACACACCACACACACAAAGAACAGACAGGGAGAGGGCACGACCCACCACACACCACACACACAACACAACACCACACACCACAACCACGCACACACACACAACACACACACACGCTTGCTGCTTGCTTCTTGCTTCTCCTATTTTTTGTTATACAACACACACACACACAACCACAAAACCCACCACAAAACACACACACACACCACACACACAACACAACCACAGCGTACCCCCGCCCGCACGCGCACACAATTGCGGTCGTTGTTTTCACATCATTTTCTTGGAGACATGCAGATGCCGGCAACAGGTCAGGGCCCCTGTGAATACAGTGCAGAGATTACCAGCCCCAATGAACTGCATTTCCCTTCACACACTAACACATACACCCACCCACATACACACAAAATACACCCCCACACAACACTACAACACACACCAACACATACACACAAACACATACATGCAAAACACATACACAACACACCAAAACCACACAACACATCAACACACACAAACAACACACAAAACCATACATACAACACACACACAAACAAATACATCACACACAACAACACAAAACACAAAAATACACCAAAACACACACACAAAACCCATACTACACACACAACACACACAAAACACACATACACACAAAACATACACACACAACACACACACAACACACACACACATATATATAACACACAACACACACATACAACACACACAACATACACACACAACACACACACACACACAACACACATATTACAACACACACACACACACACAACACAACACACACACAAACACAAAACATACAACACACACATCAACACACACAACACACACACACAAAACAACACAACACACACACGAAACAGCACAACACACACACACATACAACACACACACACACACACACACACACACACAAAACACACACACAACACACACAACACACATACACAAACACACACACAACACACACACGACACACACACAACACACACACACCACACACAACACATACACAACACACACACAACACACACACACACACACACGCAAACACGCAAACACACACGCACGCATCTGATTGATGCATTTTGTTTTTAAGGGTTGTAAACATGTTGTCGTTACATATCATTATTAAATAATTTTATGTTCCTAGATAGATGGCTTGATGAAAAAAAGAAAATGCATTGCTTTATTCAATGTACCATGTAGAGACAAAAAAAAAAGACTGACTTTCACACACTCACACATACACACACACACTCATACACACATATACATACACCCACACACACGCGCTCAAACACTCACGCACATATACACACGTACGCATGCACACACCCTCATACCTACCCAAACCTACACAAGTTTGGTCATGGCAAAGAAAGGTTAGCGCTTTATTTTTTTAGGATAAATCTGAATGCTTTTATCACTAAATATAGCAAAAATATAAAATGTTTGTGTGGTGAGAAAATTACTAGCATTCATATAATTTTTTAATGTGAGAGTCTAAAACCATTTTTACCTTCTTTTTCTGAAAAGTGCTTGGATAAGATATTTAAAAAATATTAATTTGGCATTTCGTATAACAAAATCTTTAGCGAACAGTCCTTTAGGACATTTGCTATAGTTATAAGTCGCATTAGCATTTTTTATGTATTTATTTGTTGTTATCATTGCTTAGCCTTTTTCTGTATACTGCCTAGGATATTTAGCAACAGATACCAATTTCACAGGACACAACCATCAACATCAATGTCCCCTCCCCTTCCCATCGTCTAATATCACTTTGAGTGAACAGACGTAAAATCGAAGCAACAACAACACACACATACACACACACACAACACACACACACACACACACACACACACACACAACACACACACACACACACACACACACACACACACCAGAAAAAAAGCACACTTCTTTTAACATGTACAGACACATACAAAGACACATGATACACACACACAAACGTGCGCACACACGCACTCTTGCACAAATATGGCGCACACACTTACACCAACACGTGCGCACACACTCATACAAAAACACACAGTCTCACTGTTACTGTATGTTTGTCTCTTTGTGAGGTGTTCTTACTACTTTTTGCTGACGATATTATTCTTTTGTCTGAGACTGTTATCGGTTTACATCAGTTAAATATCTTAAAAGAGGAGGCAGATAATTTTGATTTATCATTAAATATGGATAAAACAAACATTGTTTTTAGAATGGGTGGTCATTTATCAGTTCGTGAAAAATGGTTTTATGGAAATGCTGAAGTCAAAATAGTTAATACGTTAAAATATTTAGGGATGATGTTTTCAACAAAGCTAAGTGTAAATTTTGCACGGCAGGAATCTTGTAGGCAGGGGAAAAAAAGGTGTAATAGAAATTCTAAAAACATTCGAAAGCTGAACTCGATAGACTGTTCCCTATTCTGGAAATTATTTGACACACAGATAGAACCCATGCTTACCTATGCTTCAGAAATATGGGGATTATATGTAAATACGCAAATGGAAAAAAGTTCACACATTTGACATGAAACTTTTTTTTAATGTGCCAAAGCATTCATCTAATACTTTATTTTATGGATAGACAGGAAGAGATCCTTTATATGTAAGAAACTTTTATGAAATGCATTAGATATTGGTTAAAACTATTGAAACTTCCACAAACACGTTTATGTAGACAGTCTTACGATATGTTAATTACACAGATAGAGTGGGGAAAAGAGAACTGGGAATATCAAGTTAAAAGAGTTTTGTCAGAGCATGGCTTTGGGATTGTACGGATGTCTCAGGAAGTAGGTAATGAGCGTCAGTTTCTTTCGGAATTTAAAGATAGGCTTATTTGCTCCTTTAAACAAAACTGACACTCAGATAGGGAAAGTAAAAATAAATATAGTTGGTTCTTTTCTTTCAAATCTGTCTTTCAGACAGAAAAAATATCTATCAATAGTTACTGATAAATGGCACAGGCTTAATTATGCTCAATTCAGGTTAAGACCACTGGGTTTTAATGCAAACAAAAGATGGTTCCAGACTGAGACATCCATGCAATTACCATGTCCATTATGTGGTCATACTGTTGACGATGAAATTCATTTTCTGTTTCAATGTAAAGCATATGAAACTATACGAAAGAAACATAATTTCCTAAGTCTACAAGCAACAGAAAGTCCAGATATTATTTCTATTTTGTCGTCTGAAAACGAACATGTAATTAAATCTGTAGCTAAGTTTATTGCAGAAGCACAAAAATTAAGACAAAGCCATGTCAGCATCAATTATATAAATATGTAATAATATAGTCACGTTAAAGAGCAATGTATTCTCAAGTAAGCAGAGTTAAAAAGGCTGACATATATCACTTGTAATTTGAATGGATGGTCGATTAAATATTGTTTTTTCCATTTCAGTTTGATTTTCCTTTTTTCTTTTCTTTGAATGAACTAGGTGATTTGT
>CM054158.1:31861760-31864260 GCA_028751875.1 Rapana venosa
CCTTCCTCCTCCCCCCCCTCCTCCTCCTCCTCTCATCGTCGTCGTCGTCATCCTCGTCCTCCTCCCCCAGCTCCTCCTCCTCCTCCTCCTCCTCCTCCTCCTCCTCATCATCATCATCATACACCACTTCAGTCACGGCAGATGTCTCTGCGTGGAATTCGGGCTCCCCCTCCTCCTCCCCCTCCTCCTCCTCCTCCCCCTCCTCCTCCTCTCCCTCCTCCTCCTCCTCCTCCTCCTCATCATCATCATGATCATACACCACTTCAGTCACGACAGATGTCTCTGCGTGGAATTCGGGATGCTCTCCTTGGGGGAAAACGTGTCGGCACAAGAGCAGCGCCACCCATCATTTCTTCTGTTCTCTTTTCCTGTCCCCTGCAACTGCTCTAGAGAGGTAGCACTTTTGTAACCTGGCAGCTGCTTCCTGATTCTGATCACGGTGAAAGACCTCACAAGTGGAACTGAAGAGAGACCTCCATGGCTCGCCTAAACCCGGGAGAGTCACCACGGATTGATGGCATCCCTGCAAGAGTGTGCCAGGGTGGAGGATAGTGCGGAACTAGACAGACTCCTAGAGTCAGGTCAGGCAACCAGGCTAATGCCGGAGGTCACCTTGAAGACAAACCTTAAAGCCTGTGGCATAGACATCGCTGCCTGGGAAACTGATACCCTTGATCGTTCTCGCTGGAGGATGCTGTGCTCCAGTGGCATAAAGACGTTTGAAAACAAGAGAACGCTGGCCATTAAGGAGAAGCGTGAGCGAAGGAAGCAGGCTCAACTTCTGGAGACGTTTTCCCTTGCAACACCTGTGGGAAGCGCTGTGCATCCAGAATCGGCCTCTTCTCTCATATGAGGATACATTCTGACAGATAAGCCTGCCTGCCTACTCATCCGTCGATCCGACGGGAGACTCCATCATCAATCATCAGACAGACTCCAGGATCCCTTCATAAGCTGAGAAGGAAGTCCGGCAGGACGGTTAAGACGTTCACCTCGCGTAACAAGTAAACAAGTAAACCGTAGGGTTCTGGGTTCGATTCTCAGCCTTGCCCCTTCCTTCCCAGTTTGACGAGAAAATAAAACTAAATGTCGAAGTCCTTCGGATGAGACTATAAACCGAGGCCCCGTGTGCGAATGGACGCAGAACATCTTGCGCACACGTTAAAAACCCGTTCTGCCTTTCAGAAAACTAGGCCATTGTGTGCCGGGAGGAACGGATGACAAAGTTTCAAAATCGCATGCAGTCAGGTGTTGTATGTAGATAGACACCATCCCCGAAGTCGAAATGCGGCTGTATAAATGGCGTGTGTGTGTGGGGGGGGGGGGGGGGGGGGGGGGGGGTAGGGGGGGGAACGGTCATATATTGCAAAAATCTCACATTAGTGAACCTCGGAGCTCTAGCTGAGGAACAAAAAACCCCCACAAACCCCAACAAATTACAAGTTTCTGGGATAAAAGAGTTGTTCCACAGGATCTCAGAGATACTCTCAGTTGCTCCATTTACAAAAAAGCAAGGGAGAGAAATAGGACTGTTAAAAAAAAACTACCCGTGGTATCACGCTACACACACTCTCTCTCTCCCTCTCTATCTATCTATCTATCTATCTATCTATCTATCTATCTATCTATCTATCTATCTATCTATCTATCTATCTATCTATCTATATCAGGCCATGTTCCGGCTCAACCAGTTCTGAATAAACTGATTCTCACCATTGCTGAGGAGAGCACACCAGAAAGCCAGTGAGATTTCTAGTCTAACAGAGTTACCACACACACAGACAGATTTTAGGGGAAATGCAGGGAATTTCATGGGCCTGTGTGCAGCATTCCTTGACCTGACCAAGGCCTTCAACAGGGTCAGCAGACACGGTCTCTGGAAGAAACTAGGTGCACCTTTGCTGCCCCCTGAAGTGTCCACTATTTTCCACCAAGTGCAGAAAGAACAGATAGGTCAGGCCAACAGACAGTGGCTCTCTGTGTTAGTTTCCCGATCACAAAATGGTGTAAACCAGGGATGCATGATTGCTCCCGCATTGTTCTGCATCTTCTTCGGTATGCTGCTTCGTGAAGCAAAGGAAAACTTGGTAAAACAGCATTCACAAGCCTTTTAGAACAGATAGAAAATGTTTTCGACTTGCGCTGACTGCTTGCACAAAAACCAAGAACAACGAGGAGCTCACTACTGCGTTGTTGTTTGCTAAAGGCTGTGCCCTTGTCGCCCACACACAGAAAGCAGTGTAATATACTGTTGACCAATTTGCTGGTGCTGCAAAGGCCTTTGTTACAAAACCGCATACACAAAGGGACTGAATGTAAAAAAGCACGTGAGTGCTTATTCCTTCATCTTCGAAATAAACAATAAAAGAATAAAAAGAATAAGCACCACACACATACACACAGAAACAGATACCCTGACACATAGACACACACACAGACACACACACACACGCGCGCGCAGACACGCGCGCAAACACGTACACACACACAACCGAAAGGT
>CM054158.1:31869260-31871760 GCA_028751875.1 Rapana venosa
GTGATCTTTTACATCCAGTCCCCGAGTGTATGCAGTTGTGTAAATTTTGTCATCCTTTCTCACCGGTACACAATGGCCTACTCTTCCGAAAAGCGGAACGGGTTTTAACATGAGCGCAAGATGTTCTGCGTGCATCGCACACGGGACCTCGGTTTATAGTTTCATCCGAAGGACTTTCAGTGGGAGTGGAGTCGGCACTGATAACCTCCAGAGGAACAATCCTCTTGAACGAGATTCGAACCCGGGTCAGCAGACCACGAGCACAATGCGTATGACTCTAACCACCAGCTATCCTGTCCCCCGAATAAAGTAGAGTTCAAACTGGCATATAGTCAGGCAGGTTACAGACCCCCCCCCCCCCTCCTCCCACCAGAGAAACAACAGAGAAGTTATCTGCACCCCAAAACATCTTTGAAAAGATGAACAGTACGAATGAAGAACTTTGTACTACTTTCATAGACAATAGACTATAGTAAAGCATTTGAAAGTGTGATTCACCAGCATCTTTTTGACGCAATACATAATTGGAGCTTTTGAAAACAAACTGTCTATCTAATTTCCTCATTGTATGAAGAACAAAGAGGGCACTAACAGATGGGACAAGCCCAAAAAATGTGATTTTTTTTCAACATCTCAAAAGGAGTTAGACAAGGATGCATCCTCCCACCTCACCTTTTTTTAAGATATACGAGCTGGTCATGTATAGCTACTTACATGATGGGGTTACCAGAAGACAGCTATACACACAAACCTCTAATCCATTGTAATCCTAGAGCTTCACTGTGATTCCCAGGTGTGGTGTGTCAGACAAAGTGTATATTTTGGGTGAACCCCAGGGGTACATAACAACAGTAACTAATAAGTCGCGCCTGACCCAGATCCGTACATTTACGTCAGGTCAGAATTGTGTTCCCTGCGTAGACACAAACGCCTGCCATAAATCTGCACAGTTTATGTCCAGAGAATAGAGTGTACAATATATATATATATATATATATATATATATATATATATATATATATATATATAAAGTCAAGTGTGACCAATATTCATTAACAAACAGTAACGTTTGTTCCCCAAATTTGCTTTGAATATACGACCTGCATATGCCACACCAATTTCCCAGAGCCGATTATAAGAATTGTTGCAGTCGCATCAAAGTTTCTTTGCGTGTGGAAACGAATACTAGAAGCATGTCGAGTTCTATACGCTCATGGAACACATAGACGTTCAGCATGCATCCAACGATTCAGAAATGCTTTGGTGTAGCGTCTGAGAAAAGGATATCAGGCCGATTATTTTTATATTAATTTAAAAAAAAATTCTTTTATATCGAGGATAATAGAATAAGCACTTGTGTTCTTTTTTTACATCCAGTCCCCGTGTGCATGCGGTTTTTGTAAATTCTGTCACCTGTTCCCACCGGCACACAATGGCCTACTCTTCCGAAAAGCGGAACAGGATTTAACGTGTGCGCAAGATGTTCTGCGTGCGTTCGCACACGGGGCCTCGGTTTATAGTCTCATCCGAAGGACTTTTGGGGAGAGTGGAGTCTGCACTGATGTTAACTCCAGGGAAAAATATCCCCATTGAACGGGAATCGAACCCGGGTCGTCAGATTGCGAACGCAATGTTCTAACCACTAGGCTATCCCGTCCCGTATTGCGTAGCGTGTACTTGACATGCACAAGCATCCCCTCAGAAGACTAAAAGCTCCAAGCAGACCCTGTGACAGTAACACAGGGTTTCTTATAAAGAGCATGAAAGCGTGTTTCTTGCTGGTTCTTGCGACAAATCTGACAACAAAATACACTTGTTTTCTAAACCGTAATATGAGATTAATGAGCCTTCGTGGCCACCCGGATACATGTATAAAAAACAACATCGTACTCTTGAGTGAAAGACATATAATTATGCAAACATGCATACATTCACATTTACACATATACACACGTACAAGGACGTGCGTGCACACACTAACAAGTACGTAGGGACGCGCGCGCGCGCACGCACACATACACACATACATGCTCACGTGTATGCACACACCACAAACACACACAAACACAAACACACACACATACACACGCACACGCGCGCCTGTGCGCGTGCACACACATATAACAAAATACACACCAGTGCAAGAGACACACATGCACACAGACAGACTAACAGACACACACTTGCAAGTACGCTCTCACATATACACGCACACATACGAATCCCTCCCCCCCCCCCCCCCCCCGAGCCTCCACCAACACAAATGGCACACAAAGAAAACTCTAACGACATTTGTGAACAATTAAGCTCGTTAGATATATTTGAACAAAAAAAAACACACCAAAGGAAAAAATCAACCTCTTACTCCTAAACAAGGAATCTCTGTCTCTCTCAGTTTGTCTGTCTGTCTGTCTGTCTCTTTCTCTCTCTCTGGCTCTCTCTCTCTGTCTCTCTCTTTCTCTCTGTGTTGGGGGGGGGGGGGGTAGGTGGTGTTGAAAGG
>CM054158.1:31881760-31891490 GCA_028751875.1 Rapana venosa
TGTTCGTTTTAAGGCACACACTTGCGGTCCATTGTTACCCAGAACAGATTGTCTCCCCAAAGTTAGGTCAGGTGATTACAATGATTCTGCTCAAAGAAGAGTTCAAATGATCCTGTCAAAGAAAACCCTTGACTATGGCATATCTTCTTTTTTTTTTTAGCTCCTCCACACATCCCGTTTGGACCCGAAACTTTGCCCCCATCCATTAGACCATGAGTGGTGGTCTGGGCGCTAGTCTTTCGGATGAGACGATAAACCGAGGTCCCGTGTGTTACACATAATTGTTTAGCGCACGTAAAAGAATCCACGGTTACAAGAGAGAATTTTGCCCTGGCAAAATTCTGTTTAAAAAAAAGCCGCTCTGATAGGGAAACAAAATTAATACAGTTGCAGATAGGAAAAAAAGGGTGGCGCTGCTCTTGTGGCGACGCACTCTGCCCGGGGAGAGCAGCCTGAATTTCACGGAGAGAAATCTGCCGTGACTTAAAGTGGTAAAATTTTTTAAAATTTAAACAACAACAACAAAACATACTCTGTGTGTGTGTGTGTGTGTGTGTGTGTGTGTGTGTGTGTGTGTGTGTGTGTGTGTGTGTGTGTAAGCGTGTGGTAGGGAAGGGGGCCCTGATTTTCTACCATATTTTAGAGCTGCTACTCCCTCTCCACCCTAACCAGTCTTGTCACCCAAGACCTGAAACACTAAACACATATTTGACAATCTTCGGAAAAATAAAAAAGGCTGACTTCGAATGCGATATAGGAGAATATGCTTCAGTGTTAATTTTTCATAACAAAGTAATTCAACTTAAAACAAAAACTATTTTGACAAAATGAAAAAAAAATTAATTCAGACTAGTCAAAAAATTGCAAGTATCATCAAAACATTGCAAATCAAAGTCAACCAGTATCCCTTGAACAAGCTGATCTATGTTCCTTTTTTCTCAACGATATAACACAACTTTGATGAAGGCAACGAACGTGAAAAATATACTGCTTGAGGGGACAGAGTAGCCTAGTGGTTAGAGCGTTGAACTCGCGATCTGACGGCCAGGGTTCGAGCCACCACCGAGACGCCCGTTCGAGGGGACTTTTCCTCTGGAGTAAACATCAGTTCCGAATCCACTCCACGCGGAAAGTCCTTCGGACGAGACTATAAACCCGAGGTCTTCGTGTGCTAACGCACGCAGAACATCTTGCGCGCACGTTAAAAAACCCGTTCGGCCTTTCGTAAGAGTAGGCCATTCTTTGCCTGTGGGAACGAACAGCACTCAAGACTCAAGAATACTTAAATGTCTCAACTAGAGAAATTATAAGTGGCATTTAAAAATTATAATTACACAGCATGCATTATTAACCAAAACAGATTAAGAAATAACACAGTATTTTAAAAGCCGACAACAATCTACGTCACACACACACCCGCACCCACCCATCCCCCACACACACACACACAAAACACACACACGCCACACACACACACACACACACACCCGCACCCACCCTCCCACCACACACACACACACACGCACGCGCGCGCGCGCGCGCCATGCGCGTGCGCACCCACAAACCAGTAAGGTTAAGAGTAGCAAAGCAAAACCAGAAGACAACAATAATTCAAATACATCTCATGAAACAATACACATATCACAAGTAGCTTAACATTAAAAAGAAAAACATGACAAAAACATTTTAATAAAAAAAAATGTTTTAACACTATTTCCCCTTCACCCATCACAGCTCACACTTATTCTTTGCCTGGTACTTTATATAAAACTATGCATATGCACACACACACATACACACACACACACGCACGCACGCACGCACGCACGCACGCACGCACGCACGGCACAGCCCCACACACACCACACACACACACACACACACTCTCTCTCTCTCTCTCTCTTCTCTCTCTCTCTCCCCTCTCTCTCTCTCTCTCTCTCTCCCCTCAGAGGCATATTCACGCACACGCTGTTATTTGATGGTTTAGAAAACCGCCTGTATGTGTTACAAAACCGCACGTGTCGAGTTTAGACATCGTCGCCGAATGCGGAATGTGTCTACCTTAATGGTGGAAAAATGGTCGCATGCGAAAAATCTCACCATTGCTGAACCTGGGAGCTCTAACCGAGGAACGAAAAAACAAAACTACACCCCAAGCTGCTTTCAAAGCCACTGTGCAGTTCATCCAGAAGCCAGACAATCAGCACTTTCTGAACGCGCAAACAACGAGGAGGAATCTGATCATAAGCCACGCAGAAAGTACTGGGACTGTTCCATCACTGGAAGACAGTGTCAAATCAGATCAGCCGACGTCTGAGTATCAAATTCCTTTCCTTCAGGCATCAACAGGTCAACACGTCAACACATCTGACACATCTAACACATCAACACATCTGACACGAACATCACAGGAATCAAAATGACGACGAGTCTCTCTTTTCATCGTCAGCTCTGCTGCACTGTTCATCCGGGTTATTGCCCACGTGATCTGAATAACCGTGACTACTTTAATAGCTTGAGCCGTGTCATCGAAACTGGAGGTTCTGTGGTCATCCTCCTCCTCCTCCTGGTCACTGGGAGCTTGTCCACTGTGACCACAGCCCGATGCCATCCTCGTTGAGTCTGTTGTGTCAGGATCTGGATCTAGCATAGTGTCTGCAGAACTAGCGTTACTTCTAGCTGTTGTTGGGGTGCTGAGTCAGTTGCAGTTACTTCCAGCTGTTGTTGGGTTGCTGAGTTAGTTGTAAGAATCAGAACGTGTGCTCAGAACTCGTCAGCCTGGGAAGGCAGTTCATCTAGGTAAAGGAAAATCCTGATTTAAAACTTCCCTACTCGAAGCCATCCCCGTCGGGGAGAAGGGTTGGAGAAAAACATCCGAAGAGAAACGGAGTGGAGCCTGAAGGTGATTGATGTCGACAAGACTTCCTAAAACCCCCCCCACTCCTGAACCACCCCCGTTTATGTAATATCTAGCGTTTTTTGAGTTCCCCGTTAGGAAAAGAGGGGTGCACACCCTGTTGGTCTAACCTACGAAATAAAAGGAAAACCCTATTATTACGAAAATGACTTACTTATTTTTTCTTTTATTCGAGGATTGGAATAAGCACTAAAGTTTTTTTTTACATCCAGTCCCCGGTGTATGCGGTTTTGTAAATTGTGTCTCTGTTCCCATCGGCCACTTGGAAATTCTTTCAAAAAGCGGAAAGGATTTAAAACGTGTGCGAAAGATGTTTGCATGCTTTGCCCCGGGGCTCGGTTTAAGTTCTCCGAAAGACTTCCATGAGTTTGCCCTGCCCTGTCCCTGGAGAGGTACTCCTGTCTCGCTGTCTGGTGATCCAAATGGGGTGGGCAGTTGGGGTGGATAAGTCTGCTCGATTGGCGTAGAGGTGAATGCCGTGGTTTGTCCTCGTGGTGGGAGGATCTCGTGCCATTGTCGAGTAGGCAGCCCCCAAAACCTTTTTCTCTCTGTTTTTGTTTTTTTGTTTTTCTGTGCCCTTTTTTCACATCATCATATCAGACCCCTGACCTTTGGGGGTCGGGGGGGACATGAAAGACGATGCCGTGGTAAGCCCCCTCCCTCCTCTCGGTCCCCCGGGTCGGCAGTAGGCCCAGTCATTCATCCCGGTCTTTTTCTGATGTTGTCCTCCATGATTGTTCTGTCTTCCCCTCCTTCTGCCACCTTCGAGTGTTCCTGCGTTGTTTTTTGGCGAGTGTTGTGGCGGGTGACGTGGCCGAACCATGTCAGCTTTTTCTTTTTTGACGTGGTGAGAAGGGGTTTGTGGACCCGCCCGCTGTGTTTTTGCTCTTGCAATTCATTGGTTTTCGTTTCTCCAAAATATGCCCTAGTTTTCTATGGATTTTGTTTCGAAAGAAGATTCGCTTTGCTGTTTCGCAGTCAAGTCCGGTTTCACTTCGTACAGAGGATTGACTGAATTAGGCTTGTAGAGCTTTAGTTTATGGGAAAATGTCTTTTCTTTTCCATATGGTGGTGAGTTTTGTCATGGAAGATTGGTTGCCATGGCTATTCGGACTTTGATTTCTGTCGTCCGATCGCCCGTTTTGTGAGTGTAGCGCCGAGGTGGGGTTTTAAAAGAAATCTACCCCCTCCAGTTGGGCCTTTCATGTAAATTTTGCGGGGCTTTGGGCCGGCTTTCAAAAAGTACTTTAGTTTTCTCCAAACTCACCTCCATCCCATATGTTTCCGCTCTTTTTTCCCAAAAGGGTCTGGTCGAAAGACCTTCCGCTCGTGTTACTTCCCCCCCTTTGAGGTCAATGTCATGGGGAAAACCTTAATTTGGGTTGGGGGTTTCCTGCCCCCAAAGGGGAATGGTAGGTGGAAGTAAAGGAGGGTCTCTCTCATGATTTTTTTTCCAAGAACAAAATTAAACCCGGGCGGGAGTTTAACGGGCCCATCCTTGTCGGACCCCAACGGTGGTTTTAAAAGTTCCCCGGGCCCTGATTGTTCGAAGGACTGCACTGTTTTGAAAGTGTTGTATAGTGTTTTGGAGGGAAATTGCACTAGTCCTTCTTCAATCCCAAAAACATTCTGAGGAAACTGCCACAGGCCTTCGTCCCAAAACTCTGTAAAAAACCCTTTTCTTGAATTTGGGTTAAAAGTTGGGGAAAACGGGTCTCTTATTTTGGAGTTTTTTTTTCCATCAGATGGGGGAAAAATTTAAAAAAATCTGTTGATTGTGCTCCTGCCTCCCCCTGAACCCAGCTTGTTCCTCTGAAAGGGTGTTTTTTAGCCCCCTTTTTTTTGAGTCTTTTCAAAAAAAATTTTTGGCAGATTTTGCGGGGCGGGGCTGTTGGGCGGGATTTGTTCTTTATTTTTGGATTGGCGAAAACCCCCCTTTTCTTGGGAAAGGGGTATGATGATGTTGGGTGCCCTTTTCCTTTGGCCCCCTGTTTTTTTCCCCCAAAATTCTTCTGCAGTTTAGCTGTAACATATGTGATGACTGTTTTTCCCCCCATGTTTGAGCACATGTTGGTATTGTTGCTCCGGGGGACTTTACCCTATAAAAAGTTTGCGGATGGCTTCTTCCACTTTTTTTCCCAGTATAGGTAATGGCGGGGGTGCTCTTATGTTGCTGCTTTCTCTTTTTTTTATGCTCTTGTCGGGGTTTTTTGGGGTTTAGTTGTACAGTTCTTGACAATATTCAGCCCAAACCATTTTAAAAATGCAGCTGAGTTTTCCCTGTGAGGGGGTTTTTCCGGAGCTTTCCCTTCAATGACTGGATTTGGTTTAAAGTGGTTTTGTGAGTTTTTCGGGGTGTCTTTCCCTTTTTCTTTTCCCCCCTTTTTCCCGTTTTTTTCGATTTTCATCACATTGAAACTGTTTCCCATTTCCTCTCGGGGGCCCTTTTTAAATTGACTTCTTAAAGAAAGGGTTGGCCCCCCGGTATTTTTTTAGGGTTTTGGGCCCTGGTTGGTTTAAAGTGCTCTTCTTGTAATCGCAGAGGTCCAAGATGTCATTGGAAAAGAGCCCAAAGGCTGGTGTTTTTTTTCCCTCTGCCCGCCCGAGTACCTCCTCTGCTTTTTCCCGGGACTCCCCTCATTGAATTTTTTGGTGAGGTCATTTTTTTCCCATTGTCCAGGGGGGGTTAATGCCGCAAAACTTCCCCCAAAAGTTTACCCTTGGGAAAGACCTCCTGGGAAAATTCGGATCTTTCAGTTTGCCCACTCAAATTTGATAGGGGGTTTGCAGGCTTGTTTGTTTTTCTTCAGCTTCATTTTAAATTCCCCACGCAAAAGGTTGTGGTCGCTGCCATGTCATCCGGGGTATGTTCTTTTTTCTGGCCCTGTTGGAACTGATTTGAAGCGCCGAGGTTTGTTAAGAAAAAAATCTTTTTTGGTTATGGTTCTTCCCTTTTTGGGGCGAAATCCCGGGTTGCCCTCCTTGATGCTTGTGGGGATAGAGGGTATTGGCAATGGAAAAGTTTTTGGGTGCGGCAAACTCCAGAAGCCGAAAGTCCCCTGCTTTTGGTCTCCCCTTTCCCAAAATGCCCAAACTTTTCCCGGCCCCCTTTGGGTTTTTGAAAGACAGGACCTTTGGCTTTAAAAATAACCCCCCTTGGATGATAAAATGATGTCCTTCTTGGGTATTTTCTTAAGGGGTCATTAAAATTCTTCATAAAATTCTTTTTTACTTCTTCATCTTATTTAAGATGATGGTGCATAGATTTGTTGATGGTGATTTTTTCTTGGGCTTCCCGGCCACCCGGATTCTGTTTAATCCTGCTGGGAAGCCGGTTTTTTTTACAGCTGATAATGAAACCCCACACTTCCTTTTGACAAAAATGCCACCCATGTTTGGGGGGTTTCTTTTTGGGCCCACGGGACCAGACTTGTTGCCTTTTCAGCCCAATGCTCCCAAAATCCTGTAAAACTCACTTCCCCTAGCCCAAAATAATGCCCCCTTTTAAAAATGGGTTTAAAGCTCTTTACTTATTTCCCCTTTGTTTTTTTCTGCACGGGTGGGAGTGTCCCGGACGTTCCATGTTCCCAAGGGTGATTTTTTCTTTTAGGGAGTTTAAAGTAATGTTTTAACCCAGTAGTTGATTTGGGTCTTTTTCCCCACCCTGGTGTTGATCAATGGAAAGCGCGGTGGGTTGGGTAACCCGGGCCTCGACCGACCCGGAAATAAATTTCGGTTTTTTGCTTTTTTTTTTAAATTTTTTTTTGTGGGCTTGGGTTTTCCCTTGGGGCCCCAAAATTTCCTCTCCAAGTCTCCTTATTTTTTGGGTTTTTTCTATTGGGGTTTTTCCCCCCCACATTCGACGGGTTGAAACGGGGTTCATGGATCCCAAAGTAGCAGTAGCAGAGAACTTCTCTGACTGACCTGCCCAAAAAGGGCCTTTTTTTCCCTGCTTCCAAAACCCAAAAAAATTTTCCCTTTGTTGTTGGGTTGATTTTGCCCTTTCTCAAGTGAGCCCCCTGGGAATCACCCAGATATGCACCCTTTTTCCCCTTGCCCTTTCCTGGCATGTGGTGCAAATAAAAAAATTATTTTTATTTTTTTTTTGGGTTTAAATTTATTTTAAATCGGGGAAAAGGGAATAGGCACCGTGTGTTTTTTTTACATCCTTTTTTCCCCCCCCCCCCCCGTGTGTATGCATTTTTGAAAATTTTATCTTTTTCCCCACCGGCACAAATGTCCTACTCCTTTTTCAAAAACCGGAAACAGGTTTTAACTTTTGTGCGCAAGATGTTCTGCGTGCGCTTTTCACGGGGGCCTGGGTTTATATTCTCACCCCGAAGGACTTTTGGGGAGAGTGGAGTCCCCTGATGTTAACCCAGGGATAAAATCCCCCCCTTTAAAACGGGTTTGGGAAACCCGGTTGTCAATTACAGCGAAATTTTTCTAAACGGGCCCCTTTAAGGGAATGGGGTTTTGCTGAAAGGAGACTACGGCTATTACCCCTAAAAATATGTAATGGATGACGACAATAAAAATTTTTTTGGGAAAACGTACCCTTTAAACACTTTGCTTACAGCTTCTTTATACATTTACCTGGAAAAATTCGACCCCCACTCAATTGAAAAAACTGGTGTGTACCCCCAATGCTCACTCGCCCAGCCACCCCCCATCGGGCCCTGACCAGACAAAGAAGAACAAAAGCTGTACAAAAAAAACAAAAACAAAGGCTCTGAGTGACTACTGTACTCCTGTTTTAAAAACGGGTATTGACTCTGACGCTGAATTCCGGGCAATAAAGGGTTTCCCCTACTATGGGTATTTTGGGGGGTTAATACAGGATACAAAATTAACATGAGTGACAGTGGCACACCGGAAAAAAAACAAAGGTTTTGCGTTAAATGTCAAAAAAATGCATTGGTCCACCCCGAAGATCTGCGGAAAATCAGTGAAACAAAGAGAACAATGTTGGACGTTACAGTAACAAGGGTTCAATGTTTCTGTTGAAAAAGGGGAAAATTTTCTGGGAATGCTTGCAGCAAGGAACAGAGAGATCAATGAAAAAAGAAAAATTACCAGCAAGGGAAAAAATGAGAAATGGGTAGGAAATGAAGGCATAGACCCCCGGGTGTGGACACACAGCTGATGGGGAAAAAGAGGAAAAAGGAAGAAGAAGGGGAAGACGGGAAAAAGGGGAGGAGGAGGAGGAGGGGGGGGGTGGGAAAAAGAAGAAGAATGTAAAAAAAGAAGAAGGAGGAGGGGAGGGGAGGAGGAGGGGGAGGAAGAAGAAAAAATGCAAAGAAGGGAAAAAAAAGAAGAAGGGGGCGAAGAAAAGGAAAGGAGGAGGAGGGAAAAGGGAAAGAAGAAGACGAGGGAAAAAGAATGCAAAGAAAAATGCAAAAGAAAAAGGGGGTGGTAGGGAAGGGGAGGGGGAGGAGGGAAAACAAAGAGAGGGGGGAAAGAAGAAGAAGGAAGAAGAAGAACAAAGAAGAAAAATGCAGAATAGGGAAAAGGGGGCAAAAAAGCTCCTTTGCCGTAAATTTTTTCCCAAACCCCTTCAAAATTTTAGCCCATACGGCTGCGCCCCAACGACTCAAAACTTGCGGCATTTTAGTTAAAACTAGGCAACAATCTTGAATGCCCCTTTTCCCTATCTCTCTACTAAAACTGAAAGTAATACTAATTTATTTTTGATGGGTAAAACTATAAAATTATGGGAATTTATGCTATACTGGTACACAGAAAAAAGAGTTGAAGAGGGAGAAAGAAATGGGGTAGGAGACACACACCTCGCCGGCTGCTTGAATGACACACAGCACGCGTCGACCCTCAACACACAATAAGAGCGTCAATAGGCTTTGACAACTGAATAACGGAGATTTCAATAGGTAGCGCTAGGGTGTTTCCCGCCCCCGGTAAGACATATCTAGACATGTTACTTACCTTTCCCCAATCACAAGACTAGATAGAATCAGCTGATTAGTAACAGTGACGACATTTCCGCTCAGAACTCTATGTTGTTAGCAACCGAGCGCTAGCTGTCTTGTCATTTCCCAGTGTGAAGTAGTGCAGTGAAGACATGCGAGCTTTTCATTAAAAAAAGTGTTTGAATTTATCTTACCTGTACCTTGCTTAGTTTGTTAGGTAATGTCAGATATTTCGTCAGAATCAGAACAACCTCTCACCCTACCTAAAACACAGGATCTGCGAGCTTCTCAATGAAGATTATGCATAACTGCTCAGGTGCTGTGCCACTAACGAAAATGATGTGGTTCTAAAAATAGAAACGGTTACGCGTAACGGTGGATCTGACTGCACCATGATATATAACGTTTTTCACCTGCTTTCAATGCCTGCTTGGTCGCCTTGCTTCACTTCATTTATTCGTTAATTCAGTCATTCATTTGAAGTTTGTGAGCTTTGACTAGTCAACCTCAATGTTTCTAGTTGCGGAGAAGCACCACTGCTTCCTTCAGCCATGATAGTACACACATGTTTTACCACACTGGCTCCAAGTGAGCACTGCAGACCCGATCAGCCCTATCGAAGACTCATTACACTTCTTAACCTGCCAGCGGTCCTGTCGAGGACCCAACAAAAGAATCACTCAAGCATGACGACCTGGTAAACTGAAGCTCACCTAACACTGGTCTTTCCTCTCTCTCCTTTGAAGCGTGGCTTTCAGCTATAGGCTGTGATGTGTGCCTGTTTAATATTCATTTCAGGCGGTCTAGCTAGACCGTGGCAGTTCCCTGCTGTGGCTCTTGAGAAGATTGTGTTTCAAGCTGCATTGCTAGTTGAATGGAGTGGAGC
>CM054158.1:31891990-31894490 GCA_028751875.1 Rapana venosa
GTTGGGAAAAATAAACACAAAAACTCAATATTGAGTCATCTCAAGAACTACACTAATTAAGCTTTACCTCAGTTAGGGCCAAAGGTCATAAAAATGCATGATCTTATTTATCATTTCTATTTGTTTATTTTAATTTTAATTTATTATTTTTTTATTCTTTTATATCGAGAATAATGGAATAAGCACTCATGTGCTTTTTAACATCCAGTCCCCGTGTGTATGTGGTTTTGTAACTTTTGTCATCTGTTTCCACCGGCACACAATGGTCTACTCTTCCGAAAAGCGGAACAGGATTTAACGTGTGCCAAGATGTTCTACATGGGTACAAACACGGGGCCTCGGTTTATAGTCTCATCCGAAGGAACTTCAATCACCAACGTGCTTACCAAAAATGTAAAGGTTCATTGTTGTATCCACTAAACTAACACATCCATCTCATAACCCTTCCCCTTCAAAAGAAAAGACATAGTGAAAGAAAAAACAACTTTTTATTTCAAAGAGTATTTTAAATTTGCAAGAAAATCGAAAATATAATTGAGAGTGAGTATTAGACATGAGTTTTGCTACTACAAACACTCCAAACATCAAATTGTGTGAGCTTTAAAAAAAATCTACTTTATTTCCTGGTTTTGCGTTTCTCCACAACGAGTTGATGTGCATTAGAGGTTTACATCTTTTTCTGGTTGATCTTTGCAAAAGGGAAACATACAGTGCAATTCTTTCCTGAATCTGGATGACTGTTTGTAGTAGATGAAGACATTGACGGAACTGCTCAGCATTAGCAGACCGTGACCGGCTCGGTGTGTGGCGAAAAACATGTTCCTGTACGTTCCATCCAGAGCAAACTCCCTGACCAGGAGCCTCACGATAGCCAGGGACAGTTTGGGAGCGTTGCACGCGATGTACACGCAGGAGATAGTGATGAGCATTTTCACCAACGTCAGCTGTCGTTTGTCCATGACGTGACCGCTGGTCTTCTGTCTCCAGTCCATGGCGGTTCTCAGCTTTCTGACAGTGACCACAGTGACGAAAGAGACGATGAAGAAAGTGAGGAAGCTGATGATGGGAAGGATGGTGTCGCTGACAACGTCAAAAAGAAGTTTGTGATCGTGATAAATAGCTGTTTCCCTGATAACTACAAATGAATCTCCTCTTTCATTGCTTTCCCAGGGGGGTACAGGTTTCGAAGAAGGCAGGCACAGAAAATTTTTTTTAAAGAGTAACAGAAAATCAAACAAGCCATGGTTTTTTGTGCTGAAAATGGGGGCAATTTCATGGCCGGGGCACACAAAAAATCTCTCTGTAGCAATGATGGCATCAGCATTCCAGAACAGTACCAAAGCGTAAAAAAATTCAGATAGTACCGGGTGACCACTTGATAATATTTCCCAAAGGGAAATCAGACAGAGCAACCCTACAAAAGAAATGGGGAGGAAAAATCACACAAGACATAAAGTCCCCCCGAGGCCAGAGTGAAGAGACACAGGTTCATCTTGTCCCTCAGACCTTGTCGACAGAAGACCGCCATGTTGATGATGTTGGCAGGAAGACCCAGCAATCCCACGAGGGGTAGGAAGCCACATTCTATCACTCTCTGTGCTGTTTTGTACTCTTCGTTGCTTATGATGGGTTCTAAGTTGTTGGCGATTGTATCAAAGGTGGGTTCTTCCGTGAAAGCAGAACTGCTGACATCGCTTCTGTTCTGAACAGACATGTTGGTCCACCACGACAAACTGGTGTCTTCACTTCTTGTCTGATCCATGCCTGCCTTTCCTATGCCAGCTGGCAGATCTCTTCACTCCCTCCCTAGTGTTTGTGTGCAGTGACCCCAGTTATCAGATAAGGAGCTTTGGAGATCAAATTTATGAGTGAGATACTTTAAACCAGCATCAGATTTACCAGGAAAAAATAGAACACTTCCTACGTGGAACTGTATCCTGCTGCTTGAGGACAATCTGGATAAACATAGAAGTTGAGCACACGTTCAATTCGTCACTGTTTAGGTTATTTCTAAACCAGCTGGCAAGCGCTATGCCGCCTCAAAGAAGGATAACAGCTATAAGAAAAAAATGATTCTCAAGCCAACCACGTATGTACAAGAATAGTCAATAACCAGTGTAAAAATGTCAAGAAAAGCTGGAAGCTCAAAAGTATCTAATGAAAATGACTTCCTGTGCTCAAAATTCCATAAATTTTAAAGACATGAATGCAAATTAGATTCACACACACACACACAAGCACGCACGCCCCGCACGCAAAGCACGCACGCACCACACACCACACAAAACACACACACACAACACACACACAACACACAAACACAAACGCACACATAAATACAACTGACCGAGCGATATCTTTTGAATATCAGTAATAGTGAAATTAGGGGAGTCCTTTTTCTAGACTTTGCTAAAGCTTTTGACGTAATAAGCCACTCTCTCCTCATTAAAAAAATAAAATGCTACAGAATTTCCAATCAAGCATTAATATTTTTAGATTC
>CM054158.1:31899490-31914490 GCA_028751875.1 Rapana venosa
GTATGTATGTATGTATGTATGAGTATGAATGAATAAATGATGTATGTATGTATGTATGCATGTATGAATGTATGTAGGAATGAATGAATGAATGATGTATGTATGTATGTATGTATCTGTGTATGTGTATATGTTTCACTTGATTTGCAAGCATTACTTTTTAATTTTGGCTGATTGTATTACCTCAATACTTTCAGATATATTTGTTTCTTCTTATTGTTTGTTTCTTTCTAGTTGTTTCTGCTTCATTAGTCTAGACATATTTCAAATCAGTCAAACTCTTTCCTGTCAAATTGTCATTGTCTACCAGTGCTTTTAGTAGCTATGAAAAGCAATGCTGTACTTGATTTGAATTTGAAAATATGAGGGGAAATCTGGATTTTAAAAGTTTCTATGTCAAATTTAGGGGATGATTTTAACTTTCGAAATATTCATAGCGTTGAATCTGATTTTCACTGAGACGAGCATCGTGGTCTCTGTCATAGTCAATTCCTGGCACAGTCCTGCAGTATAACACGCCACTGATTTCCATGTCCTATTGATCATAATGCAATCTGTTTGCTCTCTCTCTCTCTTTCTCTCTTTCTCTCTCTTTCTCTCTCTCTTTCTTTCTCTCTCTCTCTCTCTCTCTCTCTCTCTCTCTTTTCTCTCTCTCTCTCTCTCTTCTCTCTCCCTCTTCTCTCTCCCCTCGCTCTTTCTCTCTATTTCTGTGAGTGTATGGGTATTGGGTACGCTTAATAATTATATGATGTATCCCTAAGGGCGAGGACTGAATGTAAAAAAGCACACGGGTGCTTATGCATTATCCTCGAAATAAAAGAAGTTATTATCGTCATTGTCAATGTCTTTCTCTCTCTGTCTATATCTATGTCCCTCTCTCTCTGTCATTGTGATATCCCGGTATAACGCCTTCTGACCGACTGTCCGAAGGAGGTTTCAGTAATCTGAAACCCATCACATGAGTATACTCGAAAAGTTTCAATAATCTCAAACTCATTAAAAGTTTGCTTGACAGAAGGATGCCAACCTGTCACCTCCACCTCGTTAATCTCTGTCTCTTTCCCAGTCCATAGGGGCCAACTCCACATTGCCTGTCCTCAACTGCATCATCATTCGGATACAGGTCGCGCGCCCATTGTGATACAGGTTTCCCATCTTGGTATTGGATATTGGACAATTTGATGACCATTATAAAACTGTTTGGGGGCGGGATAACTCAGTGGTCGGAGCACTCGCTTTCCCCCAGCCAAGTTAAGCAGGGTGGAGCGTGGTTACCAGTTGGATGGGTGACCGTTTACGCGCCTTGGTTTTAGCACAGTCTCCCAGTTCACCCAGCTGTAAATGGCTACCTGCCATCTTTAGGGTCAGGGAAGGTAAAGCAGCGAGGGAGAGGAGATGGGCGCCGCCCTCAATACGCTGGCCCCTATATAAGTGATGTCTCTGACGCCTCGCACCCCTACGGCCTTATAAGTTATGGGACTCCAATAAAACTTAAATTTTTCTCATTAGAGCTAGTGGATGCTGGTGTATATAAAAGTATTATGTTGAGAACATGATGGTTGGTATTCATTTATTTTCGGAGATTCCCCTGAGGGGATGCCGGGGGTCTATCAGAATGATAAATATAGCATCCCCACCTTCTGGAAATTCTGTGCTAGGAATTCCCGCTTTTCTTTCCCTCTCTTTGTTTATGCTTTGTTCTTTTTTTTCTGTCACATCCTTCTTGCCTATTTTCTGCCTGGTCCGTTATCGTGCCGTTGTTTTCCAGAGAGACCTCAAAGGTAACAATTCTCTCCCCTGCTGAAATGCGCTGGGCCTGAGTTGTCAGGAACTTAAAGGCACTGCAACGCATTTTCGCTTGTATGACAGACAACAATAAATTATAGTTGCTCTCTGAGCGTTCGACTGCGAAGAAGTTTCAGAGAGAGAATATGGTAGGTGGTAATTGCTGTATCGCATTGTTTGCCTAGCACAATTGCAACATCATTCAATTCACCCTTTTCCATTACCGCTACAGGCGACTGTACGGTCACCATGCAAAAAAGTATACCCTCTCTTTTCCTTCTTACTTCAACAAGACCAGTTGTATTCGTTTGTCTCATTTCCAACTATGTACTAAAAGATCTAATTTCCCTATCTCCCAAAACAACACTACATTCCAGGAATCAATATTGATGGTTTTCTTCCTTTTTCTGTTTCCTCCTTTTTACCTTTTTTTGTGTGCGAATTTTGATATGTTTGTATCCAGTAACGACTACTACTACGAGAATCATGTCTTCAACTACGTTATCTTAACGTGAGGAAATGATTCGAGTAGTAAATGTTCTAGAACACCCGTAGTTTTCCATGTTTCGATAAACTTTTAACAGAATAGATTTCTTTATCTTTAGACACAAATTCTAGAAAGGATAACCATTTCTATAGAGTAGACTACAAGTATGCGTACAGCTAATTATGAACACAGTGGCATATAAAATATACATCAAGCAGCCAATCCTGGCACTTATATCTCTACCAGCCATGGGGATCAATTCAGAGCTTTTGTTGATGATGAAAAGCTCGAAGTTGAACTCATGGAGTTATTTGCATATCTGAACGCCAAAAATCAAAACCAACCGTCCATTTGTTACTAGTCTCATCGCCTGTACTAACTACGATGGCCACACCAGATAAGCCAGCCACCATTGTGTAGAGTATTTACCCCAGCGACGCAGAAGAAGTGATAGCACAAATCTCCAGGTATTGGTGACAAACTGTGTGTCAGAAAGACAAAGGCGCAGACTTGGAAATGAAGAAACGTAGGCTGTTTTTGTGTGCGGTGAATATTGAGAAAGTCTTCCTTCAGTGGAATGTATACCAGAACTCACCTCACCTTACCTCCCCTATCCCGTAGTCTCTTGGACCGTGGGGGCACCACTGAAGATTTTGCATCCAGCTTCCTCCACTTCCCGCGGTCCCCTGCTTTCTGCAGCAATTATACCTGAACTTCCAAGACCCGAAGGCATTGTTAAGTGGCAATGAATCTGACGAGCCTTGTGGAAGATTATGTCCAAGACTTTCGCTGAAGATCTTGGCCATTTCTTTCTCGGATTCTTTTTTTTAAAACAAGTAACAGATATACCTTGTGATGCTGCCTGTGATGACACTGAGGGATCCACGGGGGTTTGGGTTTATGTTGTATATTGTTGTCATATTTATTGTGTTTGATGGGGCACAGGGTTTTGTGATATACAGGCGATATGTTGTTGTTTTTTTTGTCTGTCAGGGATGTGATGGCAGATCCACATCAGATGATAATGAATGTTGTCCTTCGTGTACCATTTGCTGAGGTGCAAGATTAAAATATGATATGTATAAAAAGAATTGTTCTCCTCTACCTGTACTGTAGCCAGAAAGCACACTGCAGACTTCTTGAAATTTCGTTTTCCAGATCACTAGTAAGGACTGCTGCCTTAATTGTGATTTCTGAAAGTTTTGAAGCTCATGAAAAGGTGATCTGATAGATGAATAGCAGCAGAGTTTGCTCTCTCTCCTTCCTCTTCCCCACCCCTCTATCTCTCTCTCTCTCTCTCTTTGCATAAAAAAAGCAAACAGGAGCACAAATGATACTACTATTACTTTGTTGCACAATGCATACTCTCATTTGAGAAAAAAACAACGGGCTCTTTTGTTCGCATACTCTTTATTGACTTTTCCTCTGCCTTCAATACCATCCAGCCCCATCTCCTAGCACTGAAATTGCTTTTATTGAATGTCTGTACTAGGCTTATTTTTTGGGTAATGAACTTTCTAATGAATCAAGCACAGTGTGTCTGATTTCAAAATGCAATACCAGCTGAAAGTCCACGTCCATTGGCTCTCCTCAAGGCACTGCTCTGTCTCCTATCCTTTTACTCTATACTCTAATACATGCACTGGCCCTGATATTACACCATTGATTGAATTTGCTGATGATTCTGCCTTTGAAGATTTGTCTTTTTCTTTATAAAGCTCATGGGTCTCCAGGTATATGTTAAGGTTTTGCAGAATTTCTATACATGATTTATTGAGTCTGTAGTTTCCTTTTCTTTAATAAGCTGGTATGGAACACAGAACGCTAAAAACAAAAACGTGCTGAAGTTATCGTACCACGATGTGGCACATTTGTGGGCTGTGTACAAATGAAGCTGAACGACCTGTATGAATGTCGTGTGAGAGATAAAGCAAGAGAAATTGGGAATGATGGTATGCACGTTCTGGCTTAATATTTTGAGTTCCTTTTATTTCAAAAGCACTACAGAGTTCCAAAATGAAAAAAATCTTCAAACCAAAAACAGCTTTTTCCCCAATTCAGTTCTGTTACTGAAGAAGGACTTAACAATAACAAGAACAGCCCAGACTAACTAGATCGGAGAGTGAGAGAGAAAGAGAGAGAGGGGAGAGAGAGAGAGGAGAGAGAGAGAGAGAGAGAGAGAGAGAGAGAGAGAGGAAGAGAGAGAGAGAGGAGAGAGATATGGATGATTGGAAACAAATATATGCAATTTTTATATTGCCTAATTTTTATACTTTTTAATAAATTGTGTATCTTTATTGTATGACATGTTATAATAATGTTGGAATTGCTATTGTGTTTTTTAAAAAAATATTCGAACCATATGAAGCGCTACTCTTTATTTATTTGAATTCTGTTCAATATTTTGAAGAATAGAGCATTAAGTTATATGATATTTATCTTATCATACAAACTGTTATAACAAACTGTTTCATGTTATAAAATTGTGTGCGTGTGTGCTAGTGTGCCCACTGTTTTTTTGTGATTTTGGGGTGTGGTGGGGTTGTGGGGTGTGTGGGGGTGGGGTTGGGGTGTGTTTTTTTTTGGAGTGGTTTTTGTTTTTTTGTGTTTTGTGTGGAGGGGGGGGGGGGGGGAAACGTTTTTGCCCTTTTTGTTTTTATCAGCAAATACGGGAATGTGTTTGGGTACAAAAAAAAAAAAAATTCTTGGGGATGTGGGGCTAATGTACGAATACTATTTTTGGTTTTGGTTTTTTTTTTAGAAATTTTTTTTCCTTTTTTTTTGGAATGTTTTGAAAAAGCCAATTGAGTTTCTTTTTTTGTGAAAATAAAAAACATTTTTTTGAAAAATGGAATTGGGGAATGAAAAGGGTTTTTTTAAAATTTTAATTATTTTATTTTGGGGAAAAAATACCCCTAAGCGTCATTGTTTTTTGTGTTGTTTACATCCACCCCTTGTTTTTGTGTGTGTGTGTGTGTGCAGGCAAACGTGCTGCTTGTGTGTGTATACGTGCGTGCGTGGTTTTGGCCCTGTGTTTTTGAAATGCATCCGTGCGGGTGTTGGGTGTGTGGGGGTGCGGCTTAAGTGTTTAAAGTTTTATGTTTTTGGGGTGGGTGCGTTGAGTGTTTTGGGTGTGCGAGGTGGGGCCCTTTGCATGTGTGTTTTTGGGTTGGGGGTTTTTTGTGCCAAAAGGGGGTGGGGTAATTTAAAAAAGGAAAATTTAAAATTGGTTGTTTTTCTAATTAAGGAAAAAACATACCATAAAAATTAAAAAAGAAAAAAAAATTGACTTAGTTGGGGTTTGTTTTTTTTTTTTTTTTGGGGGGGGGGGGGGTTTTGGGGGGGGGGGGGGGGGGGGGGGGGGGGGAGGGGGGGGGGGGGGGGGGGAAACCAAGCCTCATACCCCCAAAAAAAGATTTGTTCTATTTTGTGGTCCCCTAATACGGCACTTGGGGAAAATTTTTAATTTGGGGGCCCGGGAAAAGCCTATTTGGTTAGAACATTCGCTGGGCAACCCTACGCCCCGGGGTTTCGTTTCCCCGTTAAAGGGGGGATTTTTTTCCCGGGAAATGAAAATCAGTGAAGACTCCAGTGTGGATCGGTGGCTGGAGGTAACGCCCCTGTTTTAAAAGAAAAAAAGTCCGGGTCGGAAGAATGCGGTTGTTCCCCCTTTTAAAATTTTTCCCCCCCCCAAAAAAATTTGGGGGGGGGGGGTTTTTTGGGGGGAAAAAAAAAAGGGGCCCTTTTAAAAATAAATTTTTTTGGGGCCCAAAAAAAAAAAAAGGCAAAAAAATTTTCCCTGGCAAAAATTTGTAGAAAAAAAATTTTTTAAAAAAATTTTAAAAAAAAAAAAAGGGGGGGGGTTTTTGGGGGCCCCCGGGGGGGGGGGGCCCCTTTTAAAAAAGGGTTTTTTTAAAAAAAAAAAAAAAAAAAACCCCCCCCCCTTTTTGGGGGAAAAAAAAAAGGCCCCGGGGGGGGGAAAAAAAAAAAAAATTTTTTCCCCCAAAAAAAATTTGGGGGGGGCCGGGGGGAAAAAAACCCAAAAAAAAAAAAAAAAAAAAAACCCAAAAATTTTTTTTTCCCCTTTTTAAAAAAAAAAAAAAAAAAAAAAAGGGGGCCCTTCCCCCCCTTTTAAAAAAAAGGGGGGGAAAAAAGGGGAACCATATTTTTTTAAAATTTTTTAAAAAGGGGGTTTTTTTTGGGGGGGTTTTTTTTTTTTTTAAAAAAATTAAAGGGCCCTTTTAAGGTGACTGGAAAACCTTTTTTACTGTTCCCTTTTTTAAACCCCGGGAAAAAAAAAAAAAAAAACCCCCCCCCCCCCCCCTTTTTTTTTTTTTCGTTTCCCTTTTTTCCCCCCCCCCCTTTTTAAAAAAAAAAATTTTTTTTTTTTTTTTTTTTTTTTTCCCCCCCGGTTTTCTCATCCCCCCCTTTTTTTATCCTCCTCCCTTTATCATTTTTTTTTTTTTTTCCCCCCAAAAATTTTTTCCCCCCCCTTTTTTTTTTTTCCCCCCCCCCAAAAAAAAAATTTTTTTTTTTTGGGTTTTTTTTTGGGTTTTTGTTTTTTAATTTTTTTTTGGTTGGGGGGGCCCCCGGCCCCCCCCTTTTTTTTTTTTTTTTTCATAATTTTTTTCCCTTTTTATTAAAATTTTTGGGGGGGCCCCCCGGGGGGAATTTTTAAAAAAAAAAAAACCCCCCCCCCCCCAAAAAAAAAAAAAGGGGGGGGGTTTTGATGATAAATTAAAAAAATGGTAATTTTTGGGGAAAAAGAGGGAAAAAAAAAAGGAAAAAATTTTAAATTTCCCAAAGGCCCGGGGGAAATTTCCGTTCCCCCTTTCCCCTTAAAAACCCCTTTCCCCCCCCAAAAAAAAAATTTTTCCGGAAAAAACAAAAAAACCCCCCTTTCCAAATTTTTTTAAAAATTTAAATTTTTTTTTCCTTCTTTTTTTTTTTTTTTTTTTTTTTTTTTTAAAAAAATTTTTAAAAAAAATTTTTTTTTTTTTTATTTTTTTTTTTTTAAAAAAAAAATTTAAAATTTTTTTCCCCCCCCCTTTTTTACCCAAACCCCCCCCCACCCCCCAAAACCCCCCCCCCCCCAAAAAAACCCCCCCCCCCCCCCCCCCCCCCATCCCCCCCCCCCCCCCCCAAAAAAACCCCCCCACCCCAAAAAAAAAACCCCCCCCCCCAAAAAAAAAAACCCCCCCCCCCCCAAAATTTCCCCCAAAAAACCCCCCCTTTTTTAAAAATTTTCCCCCCCCCCCCCCCCCCCCCCCCCCCCCCCCCCCCCCCCCCAAATTTCCCCCCCACCCCCCCCCCCCCCCCCCCCCCCCCCCCCCCCCCCCCCCCCCCCCCCCCAAAAACCCCAAAAAAATTTTAAAAACCCCCCCCCCCACCCCCCAACCTACCCCCATTTCCCAAAAACCCCCAAAAACCCCCCCCCCCCCAAAAAAAAACCCCCCTTTTTTTTTAAAAAAAAAAACCCCAAAAAAAACCCCCCCCTTTAAAACCCCAAAATTTTTTCCAAATTTTTTTTAAAAAAAAAATTTTTTTTAAAAAAAAAAATTTACCCCCTTTTTTAAAAAAAAAAATTTTTAAACCCCCCCTTAAAAACCCCCCCCAAAAAAAAAACCCCCCTTTTCTTTTTTTAAATTTTTAAAAATTTTTCCCCAAAAATTTTTTCCCCCCCCCCCCTTTTTTCCCCCCTTTAAAAATTTTTCCCCCCCCCCCCCTTTTAAAAAACCCCTTTTTTCCCCAAAAAAAAACAACCCCCCCCAAAAAAAAAAAAAAAAAACCCCCCCTTTTTTAACCCAAAAAAACCCCCCCCCCCCCCAAATTAAAAAACCTTTTCCCCCCCCCCCCCCAAAAAAAAATTAAAAAAAAATTAAAATTCCTTTCCCTTTTTCCCCCCCTTTCCAAAACCGGGTTTTAAATTTTTTTTAAAGGGCCCCCCCTTTTTTCCCAAAATTTAAGGGGGCCCCCCCTTTTTTTTTTAAAAATTTTAAAAAAAATTCCCCCTTTTTTTTTTAAAAAAATTTTAAAAAAATCCAAATTTTCCCCAAAAAAAAAAAACCCAAAAATTTAAAAAAAAAACCCCCCCCAAAAAAAAATTTTTTTTCTTTTTCCCTTTAAAAAATTTTTTTTTTCCCCTTTTCCCCCCCCCAAAAAAAACCCCCCGGGGCCCAAAAATTTAAATTTTTCCCCCCCCTTTTAAAACCCCCCAAAACCCCCCCCCCCCAAAAATTTTTTCCCCTTTTTTAAAAAAAAAAACCCCCCCTTTAAAAAAAAAAATTTAAAAAAAATTTTTTAAAAAAAAAAAAAATTTTTTTAAAAAAAAAATAAAGGGAAAAAAGGCCCCCTTTTCCGGGAAAAATTTTTTAAAAAACCCCGGCCCCCTTTTTTTAAAACCCCCCCAAAAAAAACAAACCCTTTTCCCCCCAAAAAAAAAAAAAACCCAAAAAAAAAAAAAAAGGGGGAAAAAAAAAAACCCCCCCGGGGGTTTTCCCCCCCCCCAAAAAAAAGGGAAAAAAAAAAATTTTTTTTTTTTAAAAAAATTTCCCCCCTTTTTTTTTTTTAAAAATTTTAAAAAAAATTTTTTTTTTTGAGGGAAAAAAAATTTCCCTTTTTTTTTAAAAAAAAAAATTTTTTAAAAATTTTGGGGAAAAAAAAAATTTTTTTAAAAAAAAAAAAAAAAATTAAAAAAAAACCCCCCCCCCCCCCCCCCTTTTTTTTTTTTCCCCTTTTGGGCCCTTTTAAAAATTTTTTACCAAAAATTTAAACCCTTTTCCCCCATTTTTTGGGTTTTTTTTTAAAATTTTTTTTTAAAAAAAAGAAAAAAAAAATCCCAAAAAAAGGAAAAGGGGGGGAAAAGAATGGAAAAAAAAGGGAAAAAAATTTAAATTTTCCCAAAAAAAAAAAAAAAGGGGAAAATTTTTTCCCCCCAAAAAAAAAAAAAAGAAAGAAAAAAAAAAAAAAAAAAAAAGGAAAAAAAAAAAAGGGGGAAAAAAAAAATTAAAAAAAAAAAGGGAAAAAAAAAGAAAAAAAAAAAAAAAAAAAGGAAAAAAAAAAGGGAAAAAAAAAAAAAAAAAAAAGGGGGGGAAAAAAAAAAAAAAAGGGGAAAAAAAAGGGAAAAAGAAGAAGAAGAAAAAAAAAAAAAAAAGGGAAAAAGAAGAAAGGGAAAAAAAAAAAAAAAAGGGAAAAAAGAAGGAAAAGAAGAAATGCGAAGAAGAATTGCGAAGAAGAAGAAGAAGAAGAAGAAGATGAAGAAGAAAGAAGAAGAAGAATTGCGAAGAAGAATGCGAAGAAGAAGAAGAAGAATTGAGAAGAAGAAATTGCGAAGAAGAATTGCGAAGAAGAAGAAGAAGAAGAAGAAGAAGAAAGAAGGAAGAAGAAGAAGAAGAAGAAGAAGAAGAAGAAGAAGAAGAATGCAAGAAGAAAGAAGAAGAAGAAGAAGAGAAGAAGATTGCGAAGAAGAAGAAGAAGAAGAAGAAGAAGAAGAAGAAGAAGAGAGAAGGAAGAAGGAAGAAGAAGAAGAAGGAAGAAGAAGAAGAAGAAGAGAAGAAGAATGCGAAGAAGAAGAAGAAGAATTGCGAAGAAGAAGAAATTGCGAAGAAGAAGAAGAAGAAGAAGAAGAAGAAGAAGAAAGAAGAAGAAGAAGAAGAAGAAGAAAAGAAGAAGAAGAAGAAGAAGAAGAAAAATGCGAAGAAGAAGAAGAAGAAGAAGAAGAAGAAGAAAAATTGCGAAGAAGAAGAATGCGAAGAAGAAGAAGAATTGCGAAGAAGAAGAATCGAAGAAGAAGAAGAAGAAGAAGAAGAAAGAAGAAGAAGAAGAAGAAGAAGAAAAGAAGAAGAATTGCGAAGAAGAATTGAGAAGAAGAAGAATTGCGAAGAAGAAGAAGAAGAAGAAGAAGAAGAAGAAGAATTGCGAAGAAGAAGAATTGCGAAGAAGAAGAAGAAGAATTGCGAAGAAGAAGAATTGCGAAGAAGAAGAAGAAGAAGAAGAAGAAGAAGAAGAAGAAGATTCTTGTGTCAACTACTGTGATGAATGCTGTAAATGGGAAGCTTGAATGAAAAGGTCATTTTGTCCCTTTCACAATGACTTCACTTTCTTTTTCTACTATTTCCCCTGTCTACTGCATGCTATCAGACAAAACAGAGTAAAGAATCACGGCATTTGACTAAAACAATGCCCTTGTTTTCTTCTTGAAGATAAACCAATGCCATTCTCGTAGTTTTTTTCGTTGAAATTTGTTTTTCAGGTTCTCTTTGATTTCTGGACAACATTTTCGGCTGCAGTTGTTTCCAAAGGTATTGTCACTGTTTTCAAAACATTCCTGAAGGTGCAGTACTGGACTAACGCACTTTTTTGAATATTTTGAATACAGTGACCGGTTGAGAAGTGTGTAATTTAGCATTTCACTATGCACATACATAAAAACACAAATGGACATTTCAGTTAGTGCTGCGAACAGACCATGTACATACATAAAAACACAAATGGACATTTCAGTTAGTGCTGTGAACAGACCATGTACATACATAAAAACACAAATGGACATTTCAGTTAGTGCTGTGAACAGACCATGTACATACATAAAAACACTAATGGACATTTCAGTTAGTGCTGTGAACTATGTACATACATAAAAACACAAATGGACATTTCAATTAGTGCTGTGAACTATGTACATACGTAAAAACACTAATGGACATTTCGGTTAGTGCTGTGGACTGACTATGTACATACTTAAAAACACAAATGGACATTTCAGTTAGTGCTGGGACTATGTACATACATGAAAACACAAATAGGCATTTGAGTGAGTGTTGTAAGCTTTTATATCTTTGCGAATCCTCAGAAGATGACATAACTTGTTAAACGTCAATGTAAACACATGATTTTTACCTCGATATTAATCAAGTCTGCCATGATAATTTTGTCCAATAAATGCTGTACCAAAGTTTCAGTGGTTTACTCCAGTGACTCTTTTGTAACGAGAGAGGAAAGTCTATCACTTGATCTTCAGCATGATCATATTATACATACAAAAAAAAAGAAGTCAGAAACTAGTTTGCGCTTAAGCTGACATAGAAGCTGACAAAAATCTTCACCCTTAATCCATGACATATCGTGGGAGCTTTAATCAGCAACAGATTAACAAAAGAATTGGGGGTCCATAGCTGACCTACAAAAGTAATTCTACCTATCCCTTGTCACCTAAAAATACAGAACTGAATAGAAATCAGTCTTCATCCAAATGCTGTTTCAGATCTACAAGCAAATGATCAAGTCATCGAAAGGGATTCATAGACCTGGTGCTTATCATCAAGAGATGAAAAAAAAATCAAAACGTGTTAGCTAAAAACTTCAGCTTTTTATTCTGGTTTTTGTGTTTCTGCTGTAACACAGGCTCTCTATCCCTTCACTGGGTACATAAAGAGATTTCGGGTTCGGATTTCTTTCTTACAAAAGAAAAAGGACGAAATATGAATTGGCCGTTGACAATATTTTATTGACGTTATAGGTTCTTAGAAAACTAATGGTGGTACAACCACTGACAATGTCCCAAATCAAGCTCCCCAAGTTAGACAGTTGCTTTTGTCGCAGCAACACGACGTTTGGTGCTCTCTGCTTACATATATATTTCCAAATACGAACTATTTGTAAGCATTACAAAATAAAAGTGCTTGCTTTACAATGAAAAAACCCAATTTCAGCCTGCACACAAATCAAACATAACACAACAAATAGTCATCTTAACTGGACTAAAAACACCCACTGTGAATAGCACAGCCCAATACTAATTTAATGATGGCTACTTCAGCCGTTCTCCAAAAACTTTCATTTGGCTACATGAACTTTTTTGTTCATTAGTGGCTAGACAGAGGAATTTCACTCCCAGAGTGTTACTGTTCCCATTATATGCATGTCAATCCCATGCACCAGTTATAAAACTGCATATACACGGGGATTAGAAAGAGAAAAGCACGTGAGTGTTAATTCCATTATCCTCGAAATAAAAGAATAAATGAAAAATATAATTAATAAACACGCACACACACATACACACGTGCGGACTGATGTGCATGCCTTTACATTTTTTTATACAGTACAAATGATATGATTTCTTTCAAAAACCATGCAAGACCTGGTGATGTTAATGTATCCAAAACTGACACCAAGACTAAAGAGTTAACAGATTACAAAGGTAATTAGACTCTGTCTGTGTGTGTGTAATGATCTACATAAAATCACAGATATTTCAAGATAAGCTCTAAATCTTGTGTAAATGCCTCTACTGAATTTGATCATACGCCGTCTCAAAATCAAAATGTCCATCCTGACTTGTTATTCTAATCAAACTGACATCATGATTTAGTGGACAAGACTTAGGTTTTAACTGCAAACGTTTTTGAATCCTGTTTAATTGCTAAGTTTGACTTGAATCTGTTGTCAAAATACTCTATTATCAATCTGCTAACGTTGTTGGGTGTTCCCCAGCTTAACATCGTGGAGATCAACTCTAGCTATGCACACTTTGTCTTAGGCATCATACCTGACAATCACTGTAACACCTTAGGTACACACTGGATGAGAAGTTCGCGTGTATGGCTGTTTTACAAGTGCTTCACTATAATTATAGGCAGCTACGTACTGGTTCTTGGGATTTTTTTCTGTTTTGATAGAGAGTACACACCGTTACGTTAGGAGCTTGTCATATATTTGGATAATATTAACATAATGTTTCAAAGTATATCAACGTTTTCATGCAGGCCTTGGCTATTTGATTACGTGAATAACTAACAACACTTTTGTGCTGGTCACCATGATCCGCTTTATGAAATTCGAAGTTCGCCGAAATTAGATTTTTGTTCTGCCTGTTTTCTTCTAAATACAGGCATGTATCCAGTTCAAAATAACTGATCCAGTCTTTGAGATAGATAGATGTCCATAGTCTAAAGTTCTGTTAGTTACTGATGTAATCCATCAGCCAAGCAGATATTTCACCCTGGAGTTAACATTTCCGAATCCACTCTCCCCAAAAGTCCTTGGGATGAGACTATAAACCGACGTCCGTGTGCGAACGCACGCAGAACATCTTGCGCACACGTTAAAACCTGTCCTGCTTTTCGTAAGAGTAGGCCATTGTATGCCGGTGGGAACGGATGACAGAATTCTTTTTTAAAAAACTACATACACGCGGGGACTGGATGTAAAAAAGCACATGAGTGCTTATTCCATTATCCTTGAAATAGATAGATAGACAGATAGATAGATAGATAGATAGATAGATAGGTAGATAGATAGATAAAGTATGTTCTTTCGAGCCAGAAGGCCCATAGAGCCGGAGCTCATCCCGGTTTCTGTAGCGTTAAGCGAACTGATGGTTTTTCACCACCCCTGTGACAGGACGCTAGTCTGTCGCCAGATACTTCCCCAGCAGAGCTGGTACCCACTTGTACACCTGGGTGGAGTGAGGAAAATAGGAGTAAAGTGTCTTTCCCAAGGACACAACACCGAGCCGAGCGGGGATCGAACCCGCGACCTCTGGATCACGAGTTGACCGCCTAAACCACTCGACCACGGTACCTCCTTGATAGATAGATAGACAGATGGATAAATGAATAGATAGATAAGGCACGCACTAACATGATGGTGTGGGGTGTCAGGTCAGGGGTGGCACCTGTGACTCTCTGACAGACAGCAGTGTCTTCCATGGGGCAGACTTAGAGCAGTGGTCCTCACCTGACTCTCAACTCTCCTCACTATCTCCAGAACATTTTTCCCCAACCACATACCTCGGTGACTGCTTTTTTATTTGTCACTTCCACCTATCCCGTAGTCCTGTAGAAAGTGGAGGCACCACTGAAGATTTTTGCAACCAGCTTCCTCCACTTCCCCACGCGATCTTCAGCTTTCCGTAGTTAATCTGTCTTCCCACTCAGGGCTACCAGTCCACTCTTCTGATGGTGTCTTCCCACCGTTTTCTCTGTCTGCCTCTATGTCTGGCTCCCTCCTTGTACTGTTCCCTGTAGGACAGTCTTGTTCACAGGAGAGGAGACGGGTACTGGCCAAGGAAGAACTCCTCAGCCCGGTCAGGTACAAGAAACAACAACATGATGGTCGTAACACAGCACACACGTGATGCCTGATAGGTCAAGGCCCGGATTACCAACGACCTCTGCCATCCACTGCAGGTCACCGTGTGGGATCAGGAAAAGAGAAGTATACTACTGGTGGCAGATTTATCTCTTCAGAAGTTATCAGCGGAATAAATCATCATCATCATCATCATCGTCATCGTCATCGTCGTCGTCGTCGTCATCATCATCATCATCATCATCATCATCATCATCATCATCATCATCATCGCCATCGTTATTATTATTATTATTATTATTATTATTATTATTATTATTATCATTATTATTATAGAAACATGAGATGTTTTGCACCCTGCATGCCTGTGAGAGGAAAAAAAACCATGAAAGAGCTTGAGCAGAAACTGGCGAGATGATAATTATGGGACATTCTTAGACTTTCTGATGTAAAGGTGGAGGAGATTCGGAGAAACAACAACACGAGATGGCGACAAGATCGGATACAGTGGAGAAGAACGCCCTTCCCCCCAAAAAACCCCAAAACAAAACAAAAACAAACCACAACAACAACAAAAACAAACCCCAAAAACCCTACCCCCCCCTAAAAAAAAGTCAAGGAGTAGCCTTTCTGGT
>CM054158.1:31921990-31934490 GCA_028751875.1 Rapana venosa
GTCGAAAATGATGTACGCGAAGGAGATGATAGAAAACTGTATCAACAATGATGTTTAGCACCACCCAGCAGATGAAAAAGAGCATAGTCAGTTTAGCTAAGTGGATCTAAGCTGAAACTAAGATGACAAATACAAACGCTTTAGTCACGGCGTTTCTTTTGTCTTGCGCATATATTCGTGTGCATTCTCACGCTTACACACACACACACGCATAACCCACACACACCACACACACACACCCACACACACCCACACACACCACACACACACACACACACACACACACACACATATATACATACACGGAAAACACACACACACACATCAATATCTATATCTAGATAGATAGATAGATAGATAGATAGAAAGAGAGAGAGAGAGTTAAGAGAGAGAGAGAGAGAGAGAGAGAGAGAGAGAGAGAGAGAGAGAAGAGAAGAGAGAGAGAGAGAGAGAGAGAGAGATAGGTAGATAGACAGTTAGATTATAATTGGGAAACATATTAGAGAACATAATAATGACAAAGGCAGTTATTCATTTATTTATTTTTGGTGGTAATATATAGAATTTGTATCGCAATGAATGTTGTAAAGCAATGGAAAGAATGATGAGTGTGCGCAGGGACATACGCACACCCTCTCTCACTGACACATACATGCATGCGTGCGCAGGCAAGCGGGCGCGCGCACACACACAAACACAGATACACTCACAAACACACACACAGACGCTCACATACACACGCAAGCACACACACGCACACTCACACATACATACACACAGTCATACATGTACGCCGCGCGCACAGGGGTGATGTTATAGTATGGTGACATATAATGTGAAGGCTAAGTGATATCAGGATGTCTCGAAAACTGTTATGATAGAAAAATGTTATGAAAGTCTAGAAATGACATGACGATTGCGAAAAAAATAATGGTTTATAGATTATTAGATGAGCTAAAGATGTGATTTCCTGAAAATGATGTGATGTCCAGATAGTGTGATTGGTTAATGATGTGATGCCCTAATAGTGACATGGAACAATGAAATAATGGGCAATACGTGTGAGGGTCTGGTGATCTGACAAACAGTGTGATGGACAATGATGTGATGACCAGTGTGATGGGCTAAATGATGTGAGGGCCAGTGTGATGGGTTAATGATGTGATGACCAAACAAACAGTGTGATGGGTTAATGATGTGATGACCAAACAGTGTGATGGGTTAATGGTGTGATGGCCAAATAGTGTGATGGGTTAATGATGTGAAGGCCAAAAACACAGTGTAACGGGTTAACGATGTGATGGCCAAACAGTGTGATAGGTTAATGATGTGATGGCCAAACAAACAGTGTGATGGGTTAATGGTGTGATGGCCAAACAGCGTGATGGGTTAATGATGTGATGGCCAAACAAACAGTGTGATGGGCTAATGATGTGATGGGTTAATGATGTGCCGGCCAAACAGTGTGATGAGCTAATGATGTGATGGCCAAACAGTGTGATGGGCTAATGATGTGATGGCCAGTGTGACAGGTTAATGATATGTCGGCCAAACAGACAGTGTGATGGGTTAGTGATGTGCTGGCCAAACATTGTGATGGGTTAATAATGTGATGGCCAAACCAACAGACAGTGTGATGGGTTAGTGATGTGCTGGCCAAACCAACAGACAGTGTGATGGGTTAGTGATGTGCTGGCCAAACATTGTGATGGGTTAATAATGTGATGGCCAAACCAACAGACAGTGTGATGGGGTAATGATGTGATGGCCAAACATTGTGATGGGTTAATAATGTGATGGCCGAACCAACAGACAGAGTGATGGGCTAATGATGTGATGGCCAAACTAACAAAGTGACGGGTTAATGATGTGATGGCCAAACCAACAAACAATGTGATAGTTTAATGATGTGATGACCAGACAACGTGACGGGTTTATGATGTGATGACCAATTAATAAGCTTTGCTATTGATGTGATAACCCCCCAAAAAACAATCTGTTAGTTTAAAGGTGTGACGGCCAAATAGAGTGCTGGGTGATGTGATGACCACACAGTTTGATGGGTTAGTGATGTGATATAAACCAAAAGTGTGATGGATTAATGATGTGATGGCCAAATACTGCGACGGGTTAGTGATGTGATGGTTAAAACAGTGTGATATGTTAATGATATGAGGGCCAAAAAATGAGTATAGTCCATAACATATATGTATGTATAATTATGTCCTCGGTGTTTTTTGGGGTTGTTGTTGTTTTTGTTTGTTTTTTTGTTGTGTTTTTTTATATAAATAGTTATGTTTTGTTTGCTTTTTTTTTTTGGGGGGGGGGTTGTTTTTGTTGGGTGTTTGTTTGGTGGGGGGTGGTTTTTTTTTGTTTTTGTTTTGGTTTTTGTTTGTTTTTTGGGGTTTTTGGGGGGGTGGGTTTTTTTTTTTATTTTTTTTATATTTTTTTTTTTATTTTTTTATTATAGGGGGGGGGGGGGGTCTCTCCTGCTCCTGCTTTTTTCTGCCGTATGCTCCACTGTGTGCCCTCCTACATAGTGAATGCTTCATTTGAATACATGTGGCTCCACTCCAGGGATGGGGGTCACACTTGTAATATTGAGGAATGAGTGCGTTTGTTCAACCTCGTGCGACATGCACGCATACACCCGCGCACATGGGCACACAATCTTAGGCCCTTGAGACTGCGTATTACACACACACACACACATACACACACACACACACACACACACACACACAACACACACCACCACACCACACACCACACACACACACACACACACACACACACACGCACGCACGCACGCACGTACGCACACACACACACACAAGCAAATGCACTGCCTGTTCAATGTACCATCTGAAAATAAAAGTTTGACTTTGACACACACGGACCAACCACCACACACACACACAAAACACACACACACACACACACACACACCACGCACGCACACACACACACACACACACACTCACTCATTCATTTAATCACTCACTCATTTACTTAATCACTCACTCACACATATACGGTGGTTTAAGATAGAGCTGAACAGAGTACTCAGGAAGGGAACATGGTTTGCACCTTTTTTGCTCCTGCCTTCTTTTTTCTTTTTTTTCTCTTATGTATAACTAATCATCTGCCGGGAAATCAGAACTAGTTATCATCTTCTGTAGACACGGGCGGTGCGCATGGACTTGGGCATGCACATTGTGTCACAGGTGCGCGTGCGCGCGCGCGCGCACACACACACACACACACACACAGGCTCACAAGATGAATAAATTTCGTGTTTTTTTAATGTTTTTTTTAGGGTACATATGTATACCATACTGTAATCAACTTTATTTCTTTGGATGTATTTTGGTCAACGATCCACACGGTTGTTTATGTGACAACACGCACAATGTGCAGGAAGCTTGCCTTGCGTTTGTCAAGGATTGTCAGAATATCGGTGAATTTTGTTTGTATTATTTTTTCTTCTTCTTCTTGTCTTGATGTTTTTCTGTTTTGCTTTAATCGTTTCTTTTCTTTGTTACATGTTTGTCAAATGAATGTTGGTGTGATTTTGTTTACACACTCAACTTTACAGGCCATGTTTAGGTCTTGTTCTGTTTTGAAAAAAATGTGTATGCCATGACTCAAGATGTGGAAATACTGTTCCTGAAAAACTAAATGATTTGTCCATCTTAAAGAGTACATACATTATGAACAGGAAAAGATATTTACTTCCTTTATCATCAACATTTATTACCTCTTATGGATAGTATTACCCTTGCCTCAATGAATTGTCAGGGGTTGGGAAATTTGTACAAACGAAGAGATGTGTTCCATTATTTGAAACAGAAAAAATGTTCAATATATTGTCTTCAAGACACACATTTTGATAAAAAGGTAGAAAAATATGTAAGCTCGGAATGGGGATATAAATGTTTTTTTGCGTCTTTTAAATCAAATTGTAGAGGGGTTGCTATTTTTTTCTCAAATAATTTTGAATTTAAGATACAGGATGTAAGTAGGGATCCAAACGGTAACTTCATAATAGTAAAATTTCAACAATGGATAAAGATTTCCTTTTAGTTAATGTATATGGTCCAAATAGAGACAACCCACAGTTTTATTTCACTCTAAAAGAGACAATTAAGTCGTATAAGATAAATAATATAATTGCCGTCGGGGACTGGAATATCGCACTTGACCTAATCTAATTGTAATAATTATACACAAATTAACAATCCAGAGCTAGAAAAGCACTTGAAATTTTTACAGAAGAACTGCTCTATCTGATATATGGAGAGAGTGTAATCCAGAGTATAGGAGATATACATGGCGAAAAGCAACACCACTGAAGCAAGGTCGCCTTGACTTCTTTCTATTGTCGGAATACCTTATTTGGTATTTTGAAAACACAGATATACTCCCCGGATATCGTTCTGACCACTCACTGATAACGCTTACTCTAAAATTTGAGAAAAGAAAAAATAAGAAAAGTTTTTGGAAGTTCAACTCTTCTCTTCTTAGAGATAATCACTATGTAGAAGAAATAAACAGAGAAATTTCGAATGTGATCAAAGAGTACGCAGACAAAAAATATGACAAATCAGTAATAGATGAAAATTCCCAAAGCTGAAGTACATCTATCAGTCTCAGATAAAATCTTTTTAGACTTTCTGCTGATGAAAATTAGAGCTAAAACAATAGGATATGCAATTATGAAAAAGAAAAAAAACAAGAGAAAATGAAAATAAATTAATAAACGACATTGAACAACTAGAAAAGCTAGAACATAAAAGAGACAATGAAATAACACAACTTAGAGAAAAAAATAAAGAATTGGAAGAAATACGTAAAAAGAGAATGGAGGGGGTGTTGCTGAGATCCAAAGCATGATGGATTGCTGATGGTGAAAAGATATCCAAATATTTATGTAATCTAGAAAAAAGAAATTTCATCAGTAAACGCATGTCAAAGCTATTAACGGAGAATGATACAGTTATTGACAATCAGAAAGATATTGAAAAAGAAGTTACAGCATTTTATGAGAGTCTCTACAGAAAGAGAAACATTGAACCATGTGGGGATTGAAAGGTGGTTAAAACCTACCCCAAATACAAGAAGAAGAACAACAGCAGTTAGGTGGTAAAATAACTATTGAAGAAGCAGGATGTGCGTTAAAAAATATGAAAAATGGAAAAGCCAGGAACAGACGGCTTTACGGTAGAATTTTTCAGTTTTTGGAAAGAAATAGGTCATTTCATGTAAGAGCACTAAATGAAAGTTACAGGATGGTGAATTATCGGCTACACAGAAGGAAGGTCTAATTATCTGTCTCCCAAAAGGGACAAACTAGAGAATACATTAAAACTGGCGTCCAATAACCCTTCTTAATGTAGTTTATAAAATTGGTTCTGCATGTATTGCAAACCGGATTAAAAGAATCTGCCTACATTATCAAGCGAAGATCAGTCAGGTTTTATGCCAAATAGATACATTGGTAATAATATTAGATTATAATATAGACCTGATTAACACCTGGATAAAATAATCAGCCTGGGTTATTACTTAGTGTCGACTTTGAAAAGCATTCGACTCTTTAAGCTGGGATTTTATGTTCAAAGTCATGAAGGATATGGTTCGGTAAGCATGTCTATCAATGGGTCAAAACATTCTATACAAATATAAAATCAACAGTCCTCGTAAATGGTAACAGTTCAAAATGGTTTAGAATTGAAAGAGGGGTGCAGGCGGGTGATCCAATATCGCCCTACTTATTTATTTTTAGTGCCGAGATTTTGGCTATAATGATTAAAGAAGATACATCAATTAAAGGAATACACATTGGAGAGACAGAACATAAAATTTCCCAATATGCAGATGACACTCAATTGTTAAACATAGGAGATAAACTACATTTGAACATTCTATACATATTCTAGAGAAGTTTGGAAAATACAGGATCATAATAGTGACAAAAGTCAAGGTTATATGGCTTGGTAATAAAAAAGAATCAAGTAGTGTTACTGTCCCCACTAAAATACGTGGAATCCCCCAAAAGTTAAGATTTAGGAATTGGTTTACCCCAAATCTAAAGATTGAACTGTAAAATATGAAACTATAATTGATAAAATTTCTGAATTAAACGCTATTTAAAATTGGTTACAAAGAGTTACAACTCCACTTGGCAGAATGCATTTTAAAGTCTCTTATCTTGTCAAAAAAATTTACCTGTGGATGTAATTACCAGATCCACGGACATTTCATAAAAAGTCTACAAAAGCTATGTTTCCAGTTTGTTTGGAACAATAAACAAGATGAATAGGTAAAAGACGGCTATTAAAACCGTTACTCAAGGAGGGATGAGCATACCTGATATAAGAAAATATTTTATGCGCTGAAAAATTATATGGATAAGAAAAATTAGAAATGTAAATCACAAATGATAAGTATTGCAGAAAAAAACATATCCACTTATCATGAACTTAGAAAGCTATGGATCAGATATAACAGCCACATTTTCAAACATCAATCCTTTTGGTCACATACGTTTTAAAACTTATAGATTTTTCTCTCGTTGCATTAGTCCTTCAAATGCACGAGAAATGCTCTCTGAACCAGTTTTTTTACAATGAAAATATAACAGTAGGTAATAAAGTAATCAAAACACACGTATTTAAAACAGAAAGGTATATATTCTATTAAACACTTTACTCAATGAAAAAGGTGAATTTATTAATTACAAAGATTTCAGTTCAAGCTGTGGCAGGCCTATTGACTTTCTTACGTTTCATGATAAATTTCCTCAATGAAACAGTCATAAGGAAAGCTGGCATACAAATAAGTGACAAATAAGTAATATTCAAGAGAACCCACAGTACTGCGGATCATTGATAGTGTAAATAAGGGGACAAAAAAGTATTATGAATATCTGGTATCAGACAAACAACTTCCAAACTGTTGCACAAAGTGGACAGAAAAACTACATGAACATTTCCATTGGAAAGATATCTTTGTAAAAATACATAAATTAAAGATGTAAAACTAAAATGGCTGCAAATGAGAATAAATTCACCGCATCATTGCTACAAACGTGGTGTTGAATGCTATGGGTTTAGTGAACACAAACACTTTGTACTTTGTGTAATGAGACCAGAGACTCGATAGAACACTTTTTATGGGATTGTAAAAAATATTAGAACTTTTTGGACAAGTTTAGAACATGTCATTTAAAGAACGATGCACAAATGTCTGTAACATAACATTTTCTCGTAATTTAGTCATTTTTGGGGTAGACCAACACATTAAAACAGATATGACCTTTGATTTGATAATGTTGCTTGCAAAGGTTACACATCTACAGATGCAAAATTGACAGACAAGTACCAACACTTTCTGTTTTTCAGGCACAGCATACACAATAGATTTAAAACGAGCAGAATAATGCAAGAATTTCAAATAACCTTATGGAATTCGAATAGAATGGAATCACTACAAATCATTGTTTTTTGTCACATAAAAGGGTGAATAAAACATCAGAAGACACACAGCTTTGGACAAAAAAACCCAACAAACATCCCATCAAGCCATCCTGTAATGGGGGAGGGAGGAATGGCAATTGAAAAATTGTTTAATATTCTTCAAAATAGCATGGCATATGAATTGTGTACTGTATAAAATGCCGTTGTGTATATATATAATATGTATATATGTATGTATGTATGTTTGTATGTGTGTATGTATGTATGTATGTATGCAGGAATGCTGTATATACGTTATTTCTTTGTTATGTCTAGTTAACGTTTATTGATATTGATAATGCTTGTCATGCATACATGTATTTGTAACAACAAAAGGAATTTAAAAAAAAAAAAGAAAAAAAAGAAAAAAAAGGCAGTTATTCGCAATATTATTGAAAACAACATTTTTTCAGCAAACTACATTTATAAATAAATCAATCGGGAACACACACAATGGGGAGCGAATTCAGAAAACTTGCAAATATAAATTAAAAACAACAAAATGCAGCCCCCCAAAACAACAAAAACACTCAAACAAAACACAAAAAAACCAACCCTGTAAAGCCACTGGCTAGCAAATAACGATTTCAGTGCTCTCTCTCTCTCTCTCTCTCTCTCTCTCTCTCTCTCTCTCTCTCTCTCTCTCTCTCTCTCTCTCTCCTCTCTCTCTCTCTCTCGGGTTTGTGGGTTTTTGCTTGTTTGTTTGTGTGTGTGTTTGCAGGTGCGCGCGCGCACGTGTGTGTGTGTGTGTGTGAGTGTGTGTGTGTGATTGGAATTACACAGTGATGTGAGGTTCACAAGTCTTGTATCTTCTAAGAAAATGCAGAAAGCAGTGTGTTGTCAATGAAACATAATGCGATGGATAATAACACCTGGCTATATATATATATATATATATATATATATATATATATATATATATATTAGAAGATGATTTAAAATCAGAAAAAAATTAAAGCAAAATGCATATCCCCTTTTTTGTTTCAATTGTGATCTAGAATGAAGGAGATATTGAAAACAAACCAATAAAAAACATAACAAGGAGAAGAAGGTGGAGAATTTAATAGATAGATTAAAGTGATAGGAGAGAGAGAGAGAGAGAGAGAGAGATGAGAGAGAGAGAGAGGAGAGAGAGAGAGAGAGAAATAGAGAAAGAGAGAGAAAGAGAGAGAGAGTTTAAACAAATGCATCGACTTGACAAAGCATTAGAAAGCAGATTAACTAAACACGGACACAGTTAAACGATAAAACATTATCCAGATACTAACAATGTGTGAAACATCTAACACATGCTTAACAAATTCCGGAAGTAAAAATGGCCGAATATGAATGCAACACAAAAAGAATGTGCTTCGCTGTCGCTTTTCCATCACATAGGCATTTAACTTTGATGTCATAGTTTAATCAATTAGAATGCAAACTAGTCTACAAGATCCAAATTCTTGTCACACAACGAGTTTAACAAATCAAATTCAACAGGCAAAGCTTGTCCATATCAGTAAACAAGATTTCTTGTAAAAATCAAATGATTAAAGTTCTGATGAAGACAACAGACATGAAACATGAATAGCATTAACGTCATATCCAGTGCCATCCATTAGCAAGATAATCCGCACTTTCATCAAGGGCAAATACTGAAAAAAAAGAATCCTGTTACAGGCTACACACAGACAGCACTAGCATTGTTCAGGCAGTGATTTACAGTATTGAAAGACAGTGCGCAGTTCAGCTAGTCACCATCTAAGGACCACACTCATTCCTTCAGGCGTCAAAGTATCTGACACGATCATAACTGGAATCCATGACCACGAGTCTCTTTCCGCCGTCAGCTCTGCTGTAGTCGTCATCCGGGTTATTGCACACGTGATCATAGGAGCCAATGGAGTTTTCGTGTGCTTGAGCCCTGTTGTCGAAATCGAGGGAGTTGTAGTCATCATCGACATCTACGCTGGGGGATGGTCCTGTTTTGCCAGAGCCCGAAGCCATGTCGATTCTGTTATAAGTGTCGGTCTCTGGATCGGGCCTGTTTTCTGCACAACTAGCGCTATGCTGAGAAGATGTCCCTGATGCGTTGATTCGGTTGTAGGTATCAGAAACCCCATCCAAGTTTTCGTCGTCAACATGTTGCGTTTTGGTCGCGGCTGTATCGCCTTTTCTGTGACCGGGTTTTGGTGCAACAGCAGGTTTCTGGGATGTCCCGCTGTAAGCCTTGTCCAGGTCAGGTGGGTCTTCCAAAGCCATTTTCTTGCCTTGCTTGTTCACCCGAGTGTAGGCGTATCCCACGGCAGGCGTCTCCACAGGCTTCCCTCTCTTCTGTACCTGCGTGTAGGCAGAACTTGCCAGCGCTGTGGGGGCACTCCCGGGCGTGCTGATGTGATGATAATCATCTTCAGCTGTCTCTGGTGGAACAGCTCCGTCGGGAAATGCTCTCGCACTGATGCGGCTGTAGTCATCGTCTTCTGGATCTTGTGCGTATCCGGGTGTGTCTTCAGGGATCTGTTCATAAGGATCTATGTCCGGATCAGGGGAACGGGGTGAAACTTCATCAGACTCGAAGTAGCCACTGTCCTCCACAGGTATGGGGTGATCGAAGTGTGAAGCGCAAATTTCAGAATAGCTGTCTCTTCTGTTGTCTTGTGTTCTGGATGCCATCACACCTGAAAAATCATCAAATCAATAATTCTGGAATAAAACATTATCCCGTTTTCTCTTTCTGGATAAGGAAGCAAAATTCACGGCTCGATAGACGTGGTCCCATGTTTAGGTGCACGCAACTCTCGAAACCTTCTGGCTAAGAAACACATTCATGTTCTCTTTTGCAATACATTGCATTGTCTTTTATCGTTTTGTATTGCATAGCGTTGTGCTGCATTAAATGGTGTTATATTGTACTTCATATATCGAAGACTTGCCAGTACTTGAAGATCTGGGCACTGGGCTCACCTCAGAAGAACTGAGAAAAAAGCCAGTGATGATCTAGCTAACAGTGAGGCATCATGAAATAACTGCATAGTGTCCACATTCATCAAGAGATAACTACATAGTGTTCAGAATCATCAAGAGATAACTACATAGTGTTCAGAATCATCAAGAGATAACTGCATAGTGTTCAGAATCATCAATAGATAACTACATAGTGTCCATAATCATCAAGAGATAACTGCATAGTGTCCAGAATCATCAATAGATAACTACATAGTGTCCACATTCATCAAGAGATAACTACATAGTGTTCAGAATCATCAAGAGATAACTACATAGTGTTCAGAATCATCAAGAGATAACTGCATAGTGTTCAGAATCATCAATAGATAACTACATAGTGTCCATAATCATCAAGAGATAACTGCATAGTGTCCAGAATCATCAATAGATAACTACATAGTGTCCATAATCATCAAGAGATAACTGCATAGTGTCCAGAATCATCAAGAGATAACTGCACAATGTTCAGAATCATCAAGAGATAACTGCACAGTGTCCAGAATCATGAAGAGATAACTGCATAATGTCCAGAATCATCAAGAGATAACTGCATGGGATCCAGATTCATCAAGAGATAACTACATGGGATCAAGGATCATCAAGAGATAACTACATAGTGTCCAGAATCATCAAGAGATAACTGCATGGGATCAAGGATCATCAAGAGATAACTACATAGTGTCCAGAATCATCAAGAGATAACTGCATGGGATCCAGAATCATCAAGAGATAACTGCATAGGGTCCAGAATCATCAAGAGATAACTGCATAATGTCCAGAATCATCAAGAGATAACTGCATAATGTCGAGAACCATCAAGAGATAACTACATAGTGTTCAGAATCATCAAGACATAACTGCATAGTGTCCAGAATCATCAAGAGATAACTACATAGTGTCCAGAATCATCAAGAGATAACTACATAGTGTTCAGAATCATCAATAGATAACTGCATAGTGTCCAGAATCATCAATAGATAACTACATAGTGTCCAGAATCATCAAGAGATGACTGCATAGTGTCCAGAATCATCAAGCGTGGTATACCAGCCTTACTGGAACCTCTTCATGATTTTATTTTTTTTTTGCCTCTGCTGGGGAGAAGGGATAGATTAGTTTACAACTGCTAGAAATACTACCTCACATTTGGTCGTTCGGATGGTAGAGCATTGCGTTATCATCGCTATTGTTATTAGCAGTAGAAGCAGTAGCAGCAGCAGCAGTAACGACAGCAGCACACCAGCAATAGTAGTAGTAGGAGAAGTAGGAGTAGAAGTAGGAGTAGTAGTAGGAGTAAGAGTAGTATTAGAGGTGGTGGTGGTGATGGTGGTGGTACAAGCAGCAGCAGCAGCAGCAGCAGCAGCAGCAGCAGTAGTAGTAGTAGTAGTAGTAGTAGTAGTAGTAGTAGTAGTAGTAGTAGTAGTAGTAGTAGTCTTTACTCTCTACACTGCTCCACTCTCACATATAATAAACAACCACCATATTGATCATCATTTCTATGCCGATGATACTCAGCTTCAGTGCAGTGATACTGTTGAAAAACTTGCCTTCCCTCCTGACAAATATGTCCTACTGCCTTCAAGACATTCAAAACTGGATGACTCAGAACAAGTTACAACTTAATGCCGATAAAATCGAAGCCATAATCATAGGGACCCAACATAAACTTTCCTCTATCGCAAAAACTTCAATAGAATTCGGCAATACGTCAGTTCCTTTGTCCAATTCTGTGAAGTATTTAGGAGTAGTTCTTGACAACACACTCTCTATGAAAAAATTCATCACTCAGACCTGCCAAACATAGTAAACAAGATTGTAACCAGATGTGGCAAAATTGTGGGCTGTGAGCAAATGAAACTGAATGACTTGTATGAATGCCGTGTGAGAGACAGAGCTAGACAGATTGTGAGTGATGACACACATGTGCTTGCAAAATATTTTGAACTCCTGCCTTCTCAAAAGCGCTACAGAGTACCCAAGTCTAGAACCCTGCGA
>CM054158.1:31944490-31946990 GCA_028751875.1 Rapana venosa
GAAGTAGCAGTAGTAGTAGTGGTAATAGTAGTAGTATCCGTAGCAGTAGTAGCAGTAGTAGTAGTAGTAGTAGTAGTAGCAGCAGCAGCAGTAGTAGTAGTAGAGGTAGTAGTAGTAGTAGTAGTAGTAGTAGTAGTAGTAGAAGTAGCAGTAGCAGTAGTAGTAGTAGTAGTAGTAGTAGTAGTAACAGTAGTAGTAGCAGCAGCAGCAGCAGTAGTAGAAGTAGTAGTAGGAGTAGTAGCAGCAGAAGTAGCAGTAGTAGTAGTGGTAATAGTAGTAGTGGTAATAGTAGTAGTAGCCGTAGTAGTAGTAGTAGTAGTAGTAGTAGTAGTAGTAGAAGTAGCAGCAGTAGTAGCAGTAGTAGTAGCCGTAGCAGAAGTAGTGCTGCAGGCTGCCATCTGCCATTCGTTTGTTTTCTTTGGTTTTGTGTTTTGTCGAGAGTCATCATACCATCTTTGAAGGCTTTTAACTGGGTTTTCTGTCACTACATCAACAGCCTGAAAGGCTCCATACAAGGAACGTGCTTTGGGTTTTGCTTTCTGCAGCAAGACCTTCCGTCAAGTTTTCTTTTTCGTTGGCTAGTTTGTTTTATAGTCTGAAGTTCATCCCACATGAGGCCACTAACTTCTGTATTGTTTTTAGAACAGTACGTGTTTCGTGATTTTTTACCTTGGTAGGGAGAACTGTTGGATCGTCCATAACAGCTTTGAAAAGATTCACTTTTACTATCCACGTCTGAGTTGTGCTGGTCTGGTCTTTAGAGCTTTTAAGAATTTTTCATTGTAAAAGGTCACATAGCTGGTATGTCCTTCTGTTGTAGTTCATGTACCATGGATAGTTGAACAATAGCAACAGTAGCAGCAACAACGAATCAAATAAGCTTGCATGCCACATAAGCCATACATCCACGAAACAAAAAACTCGTTCTATAGTGATTAATGTAGGTAGTCTCAGAACATCAGTCTCACCTGCCCAAGTGCAGTGTCCTGGCTCCACTAACACTTTGAAAACCTTCACAGTGTTATTAATACCACTTCCACCGTAAGCCCGGAAGGTAACCTGGAAATAATTAGGGTATTAGTTTACAGGTAGTGGTTGGGTTTTCTTTCCAAAGATATCATACTGGACTGCTGATCAACACTATAAAAGAATAAAATAAAATAAATAAATATAAAACAGGCATCCTTCAGTCTTGTAAGACTACGGAGTTGCGCTCTGAATTTTCATTCTGGGACAGCGTCGGTTGTGGCTGGCCAGTCCCACACGGGATTGACAGACAGTGCCTATGGCAGAGGGCACAGATGAAGTCTAACGCTGGTCTGTCTGTCTGCCTGGGCTGCAGCCTTTTTTCTTATTCTCTTTGCCTCGTGCTGCTGAGCAAGTGTCTCTTGGAACTTGAAGATACCTTTCTGCACAGTCTGTCTCCAGGCTGACCGTTCGAGGGCTGTTGCTTTCCAGTTGTTCTGGTCATGTTCAGGGCTTTTAAGTCCTCTAGAACACGTCTTTGAATCGCAGCTGTGGTCTGCCTGTGGGACCTTTTCCCTGCACAAGTTCTCCATGAGGAGGTCTTAAGGGATACGTCCGTCGTCCATGCGCACGACATGTGTCAGATTCATTTGACATAGGAAATACAAGGCTGACATCGATATTACATTTTTACCAATAGCCAAGCTAAAACAAAACAACGATTAGCATTATTATATTGTTTTATTAACGGATTACACCATAACCATACACTGCAAATTATAGACTTCTAAACAAAAAGTGCAGTCACATAACATGACGAGAGGAAAATAGGCAAAAGATGAACAGCATGACAACCAAAATATACAGTATTAATCCCTGCTGACCGGCAACCAGATAGCTTCATGACACCAATAAATACATGGTGTGACATAGTATAGGAAGGCACAAGATAGGAAGGGATGGACAGTTTTGACAGGGGGATACATCCTACATTGAATGGGGAACGACTGGCTGCCAAGGTGTTAAATCACGCTCATTTCAGAGAAGCCATTTTGCCACCCATTGGCCGAGTTGGCTCTTTTCGTTTTTATTTTCGCCGTTTTATCTTTAAAAAAAACTATATGCATAAGCTCAACTTGCGACTACTGTACGAAAACGCTACACAATTCTCCGAAGCACTTTTATGCTCTGAAGGTAAGAGTATGATGAGTATGTGAACGTTGTTCTTTTATCCTTCTTCGTGTACCCAAATACACTCTTTTTTTTAACTGAAGAAAATGAAGGATGTGATTTGATTGCGCAAGGGCTACGGGAGGAGGGGCGAGGGAGATTGAGAACAAAATGGTTACAGTTTAAATTCTTCCCCAACTGCTATCGGTGATTGCTGTGCAGTGTTCTCTGTACTAAATAGACGGTAAAGGTAAAGGTGTCCCATAACCTATGCGGTCGTAGGGGAGCGAGGCGTCAGAGACCTCACTTCTCTAGGGGCCAGCATATTAGGGGCGGCGCCCATCTCCTCTCCCTCGCTGCTTTA
>CM054158.1:31954490-31961990 GCA_028751875.1 Rapana venosa
AGATGGCTTGATAAAAAAAAAAGCAAATGCATTGCTTATTCAATGTACCAACTGGAAATAAAAATTTCGCTTGACTTGACATATACACACATGCACGCACGCGCGCGCTGCGCGCACACACACACACACATACACACACAAGCACGCACACATACACACACACGCACGCACGCACACACACACACCACCACACACACAACGCAACACACACGAACGCATGCAGAACACCTTGCGCACGCGTTAAATCCTGTTCCGCTTTTCGAAAGAGTTGGCCATTGTTTGCCGGTGGGAACAGATGACAAAATTTACAAAACCGCATACACACGGGAACTGGGTGTAAAAAAAGCACATGAGTGCTTATTCCATTATCCTCGATATAAAAGAATAAAAAAATATAAAAAATTAAAAAAAACACACACACGCACACACACACACGCAAACACACACACACACACACACACACGCACGCACACACACACACACACGCAAACACACGCAAACACACGCAAAACACACACGCACGCACACACACACACACCACAGAAAGACAGAGAGAGACAGAGACAGAGACAGACAGACAGACAGAGAGCTTACTGTGGCAAATCACACGGAGTTGCATGACACGAGCACAGTGCAGAGAGGACAAAGAGGGAGGCAGCAACGGCTGGAGCAGCCATGCTTCTTCTGACTGAGAAGGATGGGGGGGGATGGACCTGGGAATCATGAGAATGAAGAGACTCATCAAACAACACACCACACGTCAAGATGTGTCCAAACAGTATCTAATAACAATAATGATACTACTACTACTACTACTACTACTACTACTACTACTGACTACTACTGCTGCTGCTGCTGCTGCTGCTGCTGCTGCTGCTGCTGCTGCTGCTGCTGCTGCTGCTGCTGCTGCTGCTGCTGCTGCTGCTGCTACTACTACTGCTGCTGCTGCTGCTGCTGCTGCTGCTGTTGCTGCTGCTGCTGCTCTGCTGCTGCTGCTGCTGCTGCTGCTGCTGCTGCTACTACTACTACTACTACTTCTACTACTTCTACTACTGATGATGATGACGATGATGATGATGATAACAATAATAATAATAATAATAATAATAGTAATAATATTAATAATACATGGAATTTATAAAGCGCTATATCTTGTAAAACAAACCAACAACCAACAAATCAAATCTACTGATGATAGTTTGGTTGTCTTCTGGTTTTGAAATATCCGTGGGGTTTTCTTTTGTTGTGTGTGTGTGTGTGTGTGTGTGTGTGTGTGTGTGTGTGTGTGTGTGTGTGTGTGTGTGTGTGTGTGTGTGTGTGTGTGTGTGAGTGTGTGTGTGTGGGAGGGGGTCGTATGTGTGTGACTCTGTGTGTGTGACTGTGTGTGAGTGTGTGTGTGTGTGTGGGGGGGGGGGCGTGTGTGTGTGTGCGTGTGTTTGTGTGCGTATGCGCATGCGTGTGTTTGTGTGTGTGCGTGCGTGCATGCGTGTGTGTGCGTGTGTGTGTGTGCGTGCGTGTGTGTGTGACTGTGTGTGTGACTGTGTGTGTGTGTGACTGTGTGTGTGACTGTGTGTGTGACTGTGTGTGTAACTGTGTGTGTGTGTGTGTGTGTTGGATCCTCGGTTAGACCTCCGAGGTGCCCCAATGGCTGTTTTCAGACTGAAGCCTGTGTAAAGGTCAAAGACATCGCTGCAGAAACACAAAAGAGCCAGTGTTGTCTTTTTTCCTCTTTATGTCTGCAAAACATGGATCCAGACAGCGGAGCTCTCAAAGGAGAGAGAATCCATTCCATGATAGAGCGATGCTGTAGGTATTTACTGAGCAACTGACACTCTGAGCATAGTTATCAGCAATGAACAATAGGGGGTTAACGATTGAATAGTAGGCTGGGTCAATGCAAAACTGTGCTGATATCAGATTTTAAGAAAAAAACCCAACTGTGTTGGCACGTCCATATACTCTGCTGATATCAGATTAAAAAAATAAAGAACAAACTATCTTGGCATGGCCATATATTCTGCTGATATCAGATTTTGTAAACTGAACCAGCCGCCATGGCGCAGTGGTTAGCGCCTTGGGTTACGGACTGGAAGGTCGCGGGTTCGATTCCCATAAGAGTCATAGGGATTTTTCGGACTCCGGCCGGCTCCTACCCAGAGTGAGTGTGCTGTGGGCTCAGTGGGAAGACTGGGACCACACAGTCGAGCTTCATCCACTTAACGGATGCGAATTTGAGAGTGTTGCTCAAATTACCTGACCAACACTGCAGGTGTCTGTATCTCTCGGGCCTGGTTGACGCCGGGATATATTATGATAGTAAGCGTAGAGTACATCCCTGTCAAGTAGTCTCAAAGCATATGCACTTCCACGGCAGCATAATTACGTCATCCTCATTGTCATTGATCATCATGCAATTAAAAAATTGCCTCTGATTCGGTGGTCCCAGTTGCTCTGGTCTCATGGTGACCTCAGATTCGGTTTGCCCATACACTTCTGTGCCTGTGGTGAGTTTGTGTCAAAGCCTTTGGGGTTGGAGGTTTGCGGGGGACGGTCGTTGGAGGGACGTTGTGGTGGTTGCCACCTCGGGTGGGCAACTCACTCAGTCTGGCTCCGCGACTGAGCTAATACTGTCGTTAGTAGGGGGCTTAGTAGGTGGTGTCCTGCGTATGTTAGCTCAGAACAGGCACCACTGAACACCACCAAAGTGACCCAGCAGCAGTGCAGGGCCCCTCTGGCTGGTGGCCCCACGGCGGCCTGATAGTGATTGGCTCCCTGTGGACCTCCGACTCTGAGGATGAGACATAACAAATCTGGGTATGGCTGTGGTGGGGAGATTGGAGTGAGCGGCGTGGGAACAGCAGAACGGGGGACGTCACAGAACATGAGGCAGCAAAAAAAAAAAAAAGATTTTGTAAACTGTGTTGACATGGCGATATATTCTGCTGATATAAGATATTTTAAAACTATGCTGGTATGGCCATATATTCTGCTGATATCAGATTTTAAAAATATGTTGGCATGGTCATATATTCTGCTGATATCAGATTAAAAATAAAGAACAAACTATGTTGGCGGGCTATATATTCTGCTGATATCATATTTAGATTTTTAAAAAAACCAAACCAATAACCTATGTCGGTCCGGCTATACATTCTGCTGATTCAGATTCTTTTTTTTTAACAAACCTATCAACCTATGTTATCATGGCCGTATCTTCTGCTAATTTCATTTTTATTTTAAACTATGTTGGCACGGCCATACAGTCTGATGATATTATATTGAACAAGCTATGTTGGTACGGCTATATATTCTGCTGATACTAAATGTTAAAAAATTACCCACAATATTAGCACAATCATTTACTCTGCTGATATCAGATTAAAAAAATTCTATGTCGTTACGGCCATATTCTGCTGATATTAAACACACAAAAACTATGTTGGTAGAGTCATATATTCTGCTGATATATTTTTTTTTAAAACTATGTTAGTATGACCCTATATTCTGCTGATGTAAGATTTTTTTAGATATGTTGGCACGGCCATATATTCTACTGATATAAGATTTTAAAAAATATGCCAGCATGGCCATATAATTAGTCTGCCGATATCAGATTAAAAAAACAAGCTATGTAAGCATAGCCATATATTTTGTTGATGTCAGATTTAGACAAGAAAAAATATGTAAGTACGGCCATAATTATATTATTTTGATATCAGATTTAAGCAAGAAAAAATAACACTATGCCAGCATGGCCATATATTCTGCTGATATCAGATTAAAAAAACAACCCAGCTATGTAAGCATGGCCATATATTCTGCTGATATCAGATTAAAAAAACAAGTTATGTAAGCATGGTCATATATTCTGCTGGTAGCAGATTAGAAAATGTTGTGTATGCACGGCCATTACTTCTGCTGATGCCAGATTTCAAGAAAAAGCAAACAGTGGTGGTACGGCAATATGACAAGATCCAAGCAGCCTTGCTAAAACGATTTTCCCGGGAACTATGAAGCAAAGAAGTCTAAGAGGTAGACAGGAGAAAACAACGTGGACTGACACTAAATGACGTAGAAACCATTTGCTGAGACCCAGGCTTTGGCACATAGACTTTGGCACACAGAATTTGGCACCAGGCTTTGGCACACAAGTTTTAACACACAGGCTTTGGCACATGGGCTTTGTCAAATAGGATTAGCACATAGTCTTTGTCATAATATAGGCTTGGCACATAGTCTTTGTCATATTATAGGCTTGGCACATAGTCTTAAGCATACATATACTTGGCACATAGTCCTTGGCAATATCGGATTTGATTTGCATCGATTTTTTGTTCACACATACGCATTAGCACACAGGCAACATAAATGGATAGAATGTGATGGACAGTGTTTCAATGAACGCACAAATGACACTCCTAAGAGGTACAGAAAGTAGATCTTTCACATTCTCGCAGATGAAACATCCTGCTCGGACAAATTTCGGTTGTCATACACCAATAGAACATCCTGAAAGATTTTCTGATTTGGTATGGCCTACACAGACCACTTGACCAAAAGGAGCACAGTTGTCCTCTTGGCAATATAATCATCAGATAACACACAGCTAAAAGAAAGGGCGCTTTAATCACCCGAAAGAAGTAATCCTATCGTTTAGTTTGCAAGAATAAAAAAAGCGACAATCTTTTGTCACTAATACAAACTTTCAAGTCTTCGTAGCCCGGACTAGATTAAAAGAAAACAGCCAGAATCCATTCAAAAAGAGATTGCAAAGAAATTTGCACCGACAATGTCAAAGTATAATGTCTGGGGGTTGTGTGTGTGTGTGTGTTGTGTGCGTTGTGTGTGGTTGTGGTGTGTGTGTGCGTGCGTGTGTGTGTGTGGTTCGTTGTGTGTGTGTGTGTGTGTAGGTGGGTGGTGTGGTTGTGGTTGTGTGTGTGTGTGTGTTTGTTGTTGTTGTTGTTGTTGTTTTTGTTGTGTTGTTGTTTTCTTCTATTTCTTCTTCTTCTTCTTCTTCAATTTAAGTCTAATTCACATTAAGTGGTATTGACACTTAAAGACATATCAGTGTGTGTGTGTGTGTGTGTGTGTGTTGTGTGTGTGAGTGTGTGTTGTGTGTGTGTGTGTGTGTGTGTGTGGGGTTGTTTGTGTGTGTGTGGTGTGTGTTGTTGTTGTTGTTGTTTTCTTGCTTCTCTTCTTCTTCTTCTTAATTTAACGTCTATTCACATTAAGTGATATTAGACACTTAAAGACATATCAAGTGTGTGTTGTGTGTGTGTGTGTGTGTGTGTGTGTGTGTGTGTGTGTGTGTGTGTGTGTTGTGGGGTGTATGTGTGTGTGTGTGGGGGTGTTGTGTGTTGTGTGTGTGTGTGTGGTTGTTTGTGTGTGTGTTGTGTGTGTGTGTGTGTGTGTGTGTGTGTGGGTGGTGGGGGGTTGTGTGTTGTGGTGCGTGCGTGTGTGTGTGGGGGTGTGTGTGTGTGTGTGTGTGTGTGTGTGTGTGTGTGTGTGTGTGTGTGTGTGTGTGTGTGTGTGTTAGCTATCCTGCGTACAGTCGCAGTGAATCGGTGGTCTAGAAGTAACGCGCCTGCCGAGAGAGCGAAAAGTCCGGGTCGGAAGTGTGCGGTGGTTTGATCCCCGTTTGGGCCCCAAACTCTCTCCCCCCCCCCCCCCCCTCATCCTTAGACCATGAGTGGTGGTCTGGGTGCTAGTCTTTAGGATGAGGCCATAAAGAGAGATCCCTCGTATATTACGCAAAATTATTTAGCGCACGTAAAAGAACCCACGGCAACAAGAGAGTTGTCCCTGGCAAAATTCTTTTTGAAAAAGGACCGCTCTGGTACGGAAAACAAATACAGTGGAAGACAGGAAAAGAAACAAAAAATAATAGGTGGCGCTGCTCTTGTGGCGACGTGCTCTCCCCTGGGAGAGAAGCCCGAATTTTACGCAGAGAAATCTGCCGTGACTGAAAATGGTATACAATATAACACAAAAATACAATACAATAAAGATTTTAAAAACCCAACAAAACAACACCAGACACTGTGTAAACTACTCTACCTAATAAGGGAACGCGGAAGAAGAAGAAGAAGAAGGCGTTATCTGTCCATGTCCCTCCATTGGCACTGTCTCTGTTTGTCTGTTTGCCTGTCTTGCTTGTCTGCCTGTCTGTCTGTCTGCCTGTGTGTCTGCCTGTCTGTCTACCTGCCTGTCTGCCTGTTTGTTTGAGTGTCTGCCTGTTTGTCTATTTTCCCGTATGCCTGCCTGCCTGTTTGTATGCCTGCCTGTCTGCCTGTTTGTCTTCCTGTTTGTCTGTCTGTCTGCCTGTCTGTCTGCTTGTATGCCTGTTTGTCTACCTGTCTGCCTGTTTGTCTGTCTGTTTGTCTGCCTGTCTGTCTGTTTGTCTGCCTGTTTGCCTGCCTGCCTGTTTGTCTCATTACCTGTCTGTCTGTCTGCCTGTTTGTCTGCCTGTTTGTCTGTTTTCCCGTCTGCCTGCCCCTCTGCCCCTCTGCCTGTCTGTCTATCTGTCTGTCTGTCTGTCTGTCTATCTGTCTGTCTGTCTGTCTGTCTGCCTGTTTGTCTGTCTGCCTGCATGTTTGTCTGTCTGTCTGCTGTTTGTCTGCCTAATTGTCAGCCTGTTTGTCTGCCTATTTGTCAGCCTGTTTGTCTGCCTGTCTGCCTCTTTGCCTATTTGCCTGCCTGCCTGTGTTCCCGTCTCTCTCTCTCTGTCTGCCTGCCTGTTTGTCTGCCTGCCTGTTTGTCTGCCTGTTTGTCTGTTTTCCTATAAGTCTCTTTGTCTGTTTGTCTGTCTGCTGATTGGCGGTCTGTCTGTTTTTCCGTCTGTCTGTTTGTCTGTCTGCTGATTGGCGGTCTGTCTGTTTTTCCGTGTGTGTGTTTGTGTGTGTGTTTGTGTGTGTGTTGGGTTGTGTGTGTGTTGTGTTGTGTGTGTGTTTGTTGGTGTTTGTGTGTTGTTTGTGTTTGTGTGTGTGTGTTGTTGTGTGTGTGTTGTTTTGTGTGTGTTTGTGTTTTATGTGTTTGTGTTGTTTTGTGTGTGTGTTGTGTTGTGTGTGTTTCGTTGTTGTGTTGTTTTGTGTGCCTGTTGTGTGTGTTGTTTGTTGTTTTGTGTGTGTTTGTTGTTGTGTTGTGTTTGTGTTGTGTGTGTGTGTTTGTTGTGTTGTGTTGTGTTGCGTGTGTTTTGTTGTTGTGTGTTTTAGTTGTGTGTGTTGTTTTGTTGTTTTGTGTGTTGTGTGTGGCGTTTTGTTTTTGTTGTTGTTGTTGTTTGTGTGTGGTGTTCTGTGGTGTGTTGTGTGTGTGTTGTTATGTGTGTGTGTTTGTGTTGTGTGTTTTGTGTGTGTGTGTGTGGTGTGTGTTTGTGTGTGTGTTTTTGTGTGTGTGTTTGTGTGTGTTGTGTGTTGGTGTTGTGTGTGGTGTTGTGTGTGTGTTGTTGTGTTGGTTGTGTTTTGTGTGTGTGTGTTTATTGTGTGTGTTTGTTGTGTGTGTGTT
>CM054158.1:31966990-31976990 GCA_028751875.1 Rapana venosa
TCAACAGATGGGCTTCCAATGCACAGTCTACTATTTGCAAGACAAGCGATTCCAAAATCTGTTTGGTTCGTATAGTGTGAGTGTGTGTGTGTGTGTTGTGTGTGTGTGTGTATGTGTTGTGTGTGCGCGCGCGCGCGCGTGCTTGCATGCGTGTATGTGTGAATGTGTGTATGTGTGTGCCTGTGTCTGTGTGTTTGTGTGTCCGTGTGTGCGCGCGAATCGGTTAAAACAACAATTATCGTGAACTTAAGTGTGTACTCCTTTTATATTGTGCAGTCTCGATAGAGTTTTCATTCGCATAATCTCTTGTTACTGCAGTTATTTTGTGTCGTGTTTTTCAAGTGTTCTGATATATATCTTTTTAAAAAAAAAAAGGATGTGCTAAGCAGTTTGAAATTTAATTTCGAGTTACTCTTGGACCGGGTTCGCAAAGTTCAATACCTTTAATCCAGTTAATGACAAGAAATCTATTTAAAGACACCACCCCCACAGTTAGTTGTGTGATCACGATTCGCTTTTGTGGGTATACCTGGGGTGCTGATCAAAATAGCATCAGGAAGTTTGTTGACAATAGCTTGCTACCCAGTCTGTATTCAGTCTCTCTATAGTGGAAAATGAATATCCTCAGCGTCTATTTTGTCTGTGACTCTGTGTGTGTGTGTTTCTTTGTGTGTGTGTGTGTGTGTGTGTTTCTTTGTGTGTTTCTGTGTGTGTGTTTCTTTGTGTGTTTCTTTCTCTGTGTGTGTGCGTCCGTGCGTGTGTGTGTATCTGGCCTATCCTAAGTTAATAATCTATCCTTGAAAATATACATACGTCAAAATATTCAATAAACATACAAGTACATAAATCAAAGAAACATCCTTACACAGTCCTAAATAACATCAACAAATAATATAATCAAACAGCCATACTGCACACTAATTGCGATCTGTTCTGTAAATTTCAATAGCCTATCGCACACACACACACACACGCGCGCGCGCACACACACACATACACATACACACACACACACATACACACACACACGCACGACACACACACACACACACACACACACACACACACACACACACACACACAAAACACACACACACACAATACGCTCAACTAATCAGTGCCGGCATATTAAGTGGCTGCTTTTAGAATCACATCACACACACACACACACACACACACACACACACACACACACACACACACACACACACACACACACACTGTTTCAAAACGTGTTGTTTACAAGGAAAGTACACCCGATACGCTTTATCAGTTACTTAAGGGGGTTTAAAACATTTTTTTCCTAGCTGATAGCAAGTACCTGACATTGTGTGGGCTGGTTTTCACGGTATCAGTTTTCTTTCATGTAAAAGCTTGGGCAAGGTAGATTCATGCATTTACCAGGAAAACTACTTGTGTGCCTATGGACGTAAATCCGTGTGAATCCGTGTAAACGTAAATCCGTGTGTGAGAATGATGACATGGAAGGGGTCCAGACTTTGAGACGTCTGTACGAGCCTTTGTCCACGCTTCCATTCACGATACTTACACACGATAGTGCTTGCATTTTCTTTCTTTCGTTCGTTCGTTCTTTCTTTCTTTTCTTTCTTTCTTTCTTTCTTTCGTTCTTTCTTTTCTTTCTTTCTTTCTTTCTTTCTTTCTTTCTTTCTTTCTTTCTTTCTTTCTTTTCTTTCTTTCTTTCTTTTCTTTGGTCTTTTCTTTCTTTCTTTGTTCTTTCTTTCTTTCCTCCTTTCTTTCTTTCTTTCTTTCTTTTCTTTTTTTTCTTTTTTTTCTTTCTTTCTTTCTTTCTTCTTTTTTTTCTTTTCTTTCTTTTTTTTTCTTTCTTTTTTTTTTTCTTTCTTTCTTTCTTTCTTTCCCCTTTTCTTTTTTTCTTTTTTCTTTACTTTCTTTTCTTTCTTTTTTTCTTTTTTTCCTTTTCTTTCTTTTTTTCTTTCTGTCCTTTTTTCCCTTTACCTCTTTTTTCCCTTTTCTTTTCTTTCTGTTTTTTGCTGCCTCATTTTTTTTTGGGGGTAAAACACGAATAGAAAAAATTTTTCTTTATACACGATCTCAATGACGAGAGGATATGAAAAAATTTCTGGATGGAGGTGCATTTCTTTGAAACTACAAGGCAGGACGGTCCCAACATTCCTTCATAATATTCCCCCCAGTGTCAACCGGGGCCCAAGAGCACAGACCCTGCAGTGTTGGCCCCAATAATTTGAGCAACTCTCTCAACTCGCACATTTTTAAGTGGATAAAGCTCGACGACTTTTGGGGTTTCCCCAGTTTTTCCCACTGACCCAAAAGCAAATCACTCTGAGTAGAAGCCGGCCGGAGTCCGAAGAAAAAGCCCCATGACTCTTTTGGGGTTTTAACCCGTGACTTCAGCTGTAACCCCAGGCGGTCACCACGCCCAAAGTGTCGTTCACTGTGCTGGCTTTCTCCACTCTACCTATCATCGGATAATCCACTGAAAGCTTTCTCATCTCTCCTTCTCATGTTTTTAAAAAGTAGAAGCCTTTCCCCCCTCTTTCCATCATCGAAAATTCCTTAAAACCTTTTCTTCCTATCATCATGATATATCCACTTAAACCCTTTCCCTCTTCCATCATCTGATATATCCCCTGTAAAACTTTTCTTCCTCTCTTTTCCCATCACATGATAATCCACTGGAAACCCCTTTCCTCCTCTCTTCCATCATCTGATATATCCACGTAAGCCCTTTTTCCTTCCTACATCATGCCACTGTAAAAATTTCCCCCTCTTTTCCCATCATCTGAAAATATCCCTTAAAGCCTTTTAACTCTTTCCCATCATGAAAATTTATATCACGTAATCCTTCTCTACTCTTCCTATAAATTCACGATTTCCCTTACAAACCCCCTTTTTATCTCTTCCTACATCATGATATACTACTTACAAGACTTTCTCCACTCTTCATATCGACATAATACCACTGTAAACCTTTCTCCTCTCTTCCATCATCAGATATTCTACTGTACAACCTTTCCCTCTTTCCTATCCATGATATACCACTGTAAAAGCCTTTCTCCCCTTCCTATCATCTGATATATCTACTATACAAGCCTTTTCCCTCTTTTCCTATCATCATGATATATCATGTACAAGCCTTTCCCCACCTTCCTACATTATGAATATCTACTGTACAAGCCTTTTCCTCTCATCATGAATATCACTGAAACCCTTTTCCCGCACTCTTCCATCATCATGATAAACCCACTAACAAGCCTTTCCCTCTCATCATGATAATCCACTGTACAATCCCCCCCCCTTTTTTCCTATCATCAATATATTCCCTGTAGAACCCTTTTCTCCACTGTTTTATCATCAGAAATCCACTGTAGAAGCCTTTTCTCCATTTCCTATCACAGATATATCCACTGACAAGCCTTTCTCCACTCTTGCTACATCGTGATAATTCCACTGTACAACCCTTTTATCATCTCTTCCTATCTCATGATAATCCGCGTACAACCTTTTGTCCTCTTTTCCTATATCATATAATTCACGTACAACCTTTTCCGCCTTTTCCTATCATCATGATAATCCCTCACAAGCCTTTCCCAACCCTTCCTACATCAGAATATCAATCACAAGCCTTTCCCCTATCATCATGATTATCCCTTTCCAGCCTTACCTCACCTTCCTATCACATGATATATCCACGTACAACCCTTTTCCATTTTTTTCCCTATCATCATAATAATCCATGTACAACCCCTTTCCTCCTTTTCCTATCACATGAAACCACTGTCAAGCCCCTCCTCTCTTCCTATCATCATGATATATCCACGTAAAGCCTTTCTCTTCTTTTCCTACATCATGAATATCCACTTGAAGCCTTTCCCCATTTTCCCCTACTTCATGATATATCCACTGTAGAAGCCTTTCTCCACTCTTCCTATCACATGATATATCCATGACAACCCTTTTCCCCCACCTTCCTACATCATGTTTAAATCCATTTTACAATCCTTTCCTCCTCTCTTCCACATAATGATGTATCCACTGTACAAGCCGTTCCCCTCTCTTCCTATCATCATGAAAATCCACTGCCAACCTTTATCACTCCCCCTTCACATGATATATCCACTCGCAAGCCTTTCCCCACTATTCCTATCAACAGATATATCACTGTAGAAACCTTTCTCCCCTCTTCCTATAATAATCCAAAAAAAAAAAAAAAAAAAAAAAAATGTAGATTTTACATAGCGCTGAATCTTGTAAAGCAACAAATCAAAGCACTCAGATGAATCGAGGATAATGGTATAAGCACTCATGTGCTTTTTTTTGCATCCATTCCCCGTGTGTATGCAGTTTTGTAAATTTTGTCATCTGTTTCCACCGGCACACAATGGCCTACTCTTTCGAAAAGCGGAACAGGTTTTAACGTGTGCGCAAGAGGTTCTGCATGATATATCCACTGTACAAGCCTTTCTCCACTCTTCCTATCAACATGATATATCCACTGTAGAAGCCTTTCCCCACTCTTCCTATCGTGATATATCCACGGTACAAGCCTTTCTCCTCTCTTCCTATCAACATGATATATCCACTGTACAAGCCTTTCCCCACTCTTCCTATCGTGATATATCCACTGTACAAGCCTTTCCCCACTCTTCCTATCATCATGATATATCCACTGTACAAGTCTTTCCCCACTCTTCCTATCATCAAGATATATCCACTGTACAAGCTTTTCCCCACTCTTCCTATCATCATGATATATCCACTTTACAATCCTTTCTCCTCTCTTCCTATCATAATGATGTATCCACTGTACAAGCCGTTCCCCTCTCTTCCTATCATCATGATATATCCACTGTACAAGCCTTTATCATCTCTTCCTATCATCATGATATATCCACTCTACAAGCCTTTCCCCACTATTCGTATCAACATGATATATCCACTGTAAAACCTTTCTCTCCCCCTTTCCTATATAAAAAAATAATAATAATAAAAAAATATTAAAAATTTGTATGGATTTTATATACCAAATCTTGTAAAGCAACAATCAAACCCTACTCAATGAACGAAATAATGGTAAAGCACTCATGTGCTTTTTTTTGCATCCATTCCCCGTGTGTATGCGGTTTTGTAAATTTTGTCACCTGTTTCCACCGGCACACAATGGCCTACTCTTTCGAAAAGCGGAACAGGTTTTAACGTGTGCGCAAGATGTTCTGCATGATATATCCACTGTACAAGCCTTTCTTCTCTCATCATGATATATCCACTGTAAAGCCTTTCTTCTCTCATCATGATATATCCACTGTAAAGCCTTTCTTCTCTCATCATGATATATCCACTGTCAAGCCTTTCTTCTCTCATCATGATATATCCACTGTACAAGCCTTTCTTCTCTCATCAGAAACCCACTGTACAAAGCCTTTCTTCTCTCATCCATGTTATCCACTGTAAACCTTTCTTCTCTCCATCAAATATATCCCCTGTACAAGCCTTTCTTCTCTCATCATGATATATTCACTGTAAAGCCTTTCTTCTCTCATCATGATATATTCACTGTACAAGCCTTTCTTCTCTCATCATGATATATTCACTGTACAAGCCTTTCTTCTCTCATCATGATATATTCACTGTACAAGCCTTTCTTCTCTCATCATGATATATCCACTGTCCAAGCCTTTCTTCTCTCATCATGATATATTCACTGTACAAGCCTTTCTTCTCTCATCATGATATATCCACTGTACAAGCCTTTCTTCTCTCATCATGATATATCCACTGTAAAGCCTTTCTTCTCTCATCATGATATATCCACTGTACAAGCCTTTCTTCTCTCATCATGATATATCCACTGTACAAGTCTTTCTTCTCTCATCATGATATATCCACTGTAAAGCCTTTCTTCTCTCATCATGATATATCCACTGTACAAGCCTTTCTTCTCTCATCATGATATATCCACTGTACAAGCCTTTCTTCTCTCATCATGATATATCCACTGTCCAAGCCTTTCTTCTCTCATCATGATATATCCACTGTACAAGCCTTTCTTCTCTCATCATGATATATCCACTGTAAAGCCTTTCTTCTCTCATCATGATATATCCACTGTCCAAGCCTTTCTTCTCTCATCATGATATATCCACTGTCCAAGCCTTTCTTCTCTCATCATGATATATCCACTGTACAAGCCTTTCTTCTCTCATCATGATATATCCCCTGTACAATCCTCTGTATGTGTATGTGTGAGTGTGTGCAAGTGTGTGCGTATGTGTGTGTGCGTGCATGCGTGTGTGCGTGTGTGTTTGTGCGTGTGCAGAAGGGGAGAGAGAGGGGAGAGAAAAGAGAGAGTGTGTGGCAGGGTTTGTGTGCAGTGTGTGTGTGTGTGCAGTGTGTGTGTGTGCGTGCGGTGTGCTGTGCGTGGGGTGTGTGTGGTGTGTGTGGTGTGTGTGTTTATCGTTTTTCCTTCTCTTCTTTTCTTTTCTTTTTTTTTTTTTTTTGATATCTACATACACTTTTTTTTTCGTTTTTGGTTTTTTTTATTCTATAAACTCTTCGTTTTCTTCTCTCTCCTTTTGGACTGGGAGTGTAGAATGCAATGGTAGGTTTAGGGCTGAAAGCTGAAGAAAAGGTTGGCATAGACTGCAAAGCCTGGTTGGTTAGTGTGATGCGCACTGCGCTCGTAATCTGCTAACCCGGGTTCGAATCCCGTTCAAGGGGGTATTTCCTCCTGGAGTTAACATCAGTACCGACTCCACTCTCCCCCCAAAAAGTCGTTCGGATGAGGCTATAAACCGAGGTCACGTGTGAGAACGCACACAAAACTTCTTGCGCACACGTTAAAACCTGTTCCGCTTTTGGTAAGAGTATGCAAAAGTGTGCCGGTGGGAACGGATGACAAAATTGATCAAACTGTATACACATGGAGATTGTATGTAAAAAAAGAAAAATCACACGAGTGTTTATTCCATTCTTGAAATCAAAGAATAAATAATATTAAAAAAAGAGAATAAATATCAAAACTGACGCAAATATTGGAAGATATATTGGAAGATATTCTTTATTTAAGTGTGTGTGTGTGTGTGTGTGTGTGTGTGTGTGTTGTGTGTGTGTGTGTGTGTGTGTGTGTGTGTACGTAGCGTGCACACGCGCAGGTGTGTATGAATATGTGTGCGCGTGTGTATGTATATGTGTGTAATTTGTATTTTCCAATGTATTATCTTATCAATTTTCCTCTTTTTGACTGGTTTAATTCAATGGTAAAGGTTGCAATAATGTTGTATTTCAGTATAATCATTAAGAAATGTTGTTCTTAGATAGACGGCTTGATGAAAAAAACCGCAAATGCATTGCTTATTCAATGTACCAACTGGAAATAAAACTTTGACTTGACTTGACTTGACTTGAAGTTGACGTTGACTGGGCTTGCCCTCATGACTGTGAAAAATGCCGAGGAAAATGGCTGATGTTGTCATCACGCATGCATCCTAGACACCCATGGGAAATCCTGGTAACAACCATTTTCCTCTTACAGTTTGGCTCGTGACAACTTGAGTCTTGTCTGTTTAAAAATGACGGTTTGGGTTTTTATTCCTGTAAAAGTGTCAGTTCTGTACAGAATTTACTGGATGAATGATGAAACAAAACAAAAAAAGGAGTATTTACAGCTAACAGTTGCTGGTTAAAAATTACCCCAGTCCCGTATCAAAACATCAGTCTCTCTCTTTTCCTGTCTATGGCTTCGTCATTCTCTTTTCTTTCTATTCTCCTCTCTCTCTCTCTCTCTCTCTCTCTCTCTCTCTCTCTCTGTCTCTCTCTCTCTGTCTGTCTGTCTGTCTGTCTCTCTGTGTCTGTCTCTCTGTGTCTGTCTCTCTGTCTCTGTCTGTCTCTGTCTGTCTCTCTGTCTCTGTCTGTCTCTGTCTGTCTCTCTGTCTCTGTCTGTCTTTCTGTCTGTCTGTCTCTCTCTGCCTCTGTCTGTCTCTGTCTGTCTCTCTGTCTCTGTCTCTGTCTGTCTGTCTTTCTGTTTGTCTGTCTGTCTGTCTCTCCATTTACCCTCAAGAAAACATTCGAGTTCGAGTTCGAGTTCGAGTTCTCTCTCTCTCTCTCTCTCTCTCTCTCTCTCTCTCTCTCTCTCTCTCTCTCTCTCTCTCTCTCTCTCTCTCTCTCTCTCTCTCTCTCTCCATTTACCCTCAATAAAATTCGAGTTCGAGTTCTCTCTCCCCCACCCACTCTCTCTCTCCCATTTACACTCAATAAAAAATTCGAGTTTGAGTTTTCTCTCTCTATTTGAGGAACACACACACATTAGTGTGTACGTACACACCCATGGCCATACACACATACAAACGTGCGCGCGCGCGCGCACACACACACACACACACACGTGCGCGCGCGCGCGCGCAGAGAGAAGGGAGCAAGGAAGGCAGAGAGAGAGGAGAGAGAGAGAGAGAGAGAGAGAGAGAGAGAGAGAGACAGACAGACAGACAGACAGACAGACAGACAGACAGACAGATACAGAAAGAAATATACAGAGAAAGATAGAGACTGACAGAGGGAGTCAGAGAAAGAGGCGTACATTTACGTTCAGGTAAATGAAGATTAGTGTGTGTATGTGTGTGTGTGTGTGTGTGTGTGTGTGTGTGTGTGTGTGTGTGTGTGTCTGTGTCTGTGTGTCTTTGTGTCTGTGTCTGTGTGTCTGTATGTCTCTATGTCTCTGTGTTTTTGCGTCTGTGTGTATCTTAGTATGTCTGTACTTCTTGTGTGTATGATTGTATGTATGCGCGTGCGTATATATCCATGTGTGAGTATATTATGCGTGTGCGCGCGCACGCGCTCGCGCCCGCGCCCGCAAGCCTGCCCACACGCAGTACACACAACTTTGTGCGCGCTTGCGCGCCCAAGTGCATGTATGTGAGGACGTGTTTTTTTACAACGTTGTATTTAAACCAGCAGTTGTCACAATCGTGTCTTTGATTTTTCCATTGTGCATGGCAATTGAAAAGATCTTTTATGCTGTGATCAGGAAGCTCTGTGTGGTGTGTGTGTGTGTGTGTGTGTGTGTGTGTGTGTGTGTACTGTATACGCGTTCTACTTCAGACTGAAGCGGTTGTGTAACTTTTAAGAACTGTGTGCTACACTTGTAACGGGCGACCCTCATGTGTTTGTGATGTATGAGTGTGTATCAATCGTCGTCTAGTTGAAACAATACAGTATTGTGTAAGTGTTAGTTTTTTTGTTGGTGTTTGTTGTGGACTTTTGTTGTTGTTGTTGCTGTGTTATGTTATGCTGATGAATGTGGTTGTGTTGTTCGTTATTTCGTTGGGGTGAAGAGAACGAGGACTGTACGTGTATCAAGAGGTAGGATTGACGGTATGTTTGTTATGGTTTATTTATTTATTTATTTTATTTATTCTATTCTTTTATAGCGAGGATAATGGAATAAGCACTTATGTGCTTTTCTACATTCCGTCCCCGTGTGTATGCGGTTTTGTAAATTCTGTCATCTGTTCCCACCGGCACACAATGGCCTACTCTTGCGAAAAGCGAAACAGGATTTAACGTGTGCGCCAGATGTTCTGCGTACGTTCGCACACGGGGCCTCGGTTTATAGTCTCATCCGAAGGACTTTGGGGGAGAGTGGTTCTGAGTGTGTGAGTGTATAATATATATATATATATATATATATATATATATATATATATGTATGTATATATATCGAGAGATAGATAGATAGATAAGTAGATAGATAGATAGATAGATCTGTGTGTGTTTTGTTATTATAGTTCAATTTAAAGTCTATCCACATCTTGAGATATGGGAACATAAAAATGTGTGTGTATGTGTGTGTATGTGAGTGAGTTTGTGTGTGTGTTTGTGTGCTGGTGTTTGTGTGAGTTAGGGTGTGTGTGTTTGTGCCTCCCCCTCTCTCTCCCCTCTCTCTCTCTCGTTCTCGCTCTTGCTTGTGTGTGTGTGTGTGTGTGTGTGTGTGTGTGTGTGTGTGTGTGTG
>CM054158.1:31981990-31991990 GCA_028751875.1 Rapana venosa
AATGGAATAAGCACTCATGTGCTTTTCTACATCCAGTCCCCGTGTGTATACGGTTTTGTTAATGTTGTCATCTGCTTCCACCGCCACACAATGGCCTACTCTTCCGAAAAGCGGAAACAGGATTTAACGTGTGCGCAAGATGTTCTGCATGCGTTCGAACACGGGGCCTCGGTTTAAAGTCTCATCCGAAGGACTTTGATTGTTTGTTTGATGATGACACTCTAAGGACTCCCCGAAGCCTTCACGAGGAAATGACGTAAAACACTTTGCAGAAATCATGACATCATAAAGCAAAGTTCTGCTTGCAAATGCCACAAAGCGCTCTTGTGCGTTCGTCAAAACCCATCTATCCTTGAAGAAGAGTAGGCCGGCAACAAGGAGGACATACTACAAGACTTTGAGTTGTTTGAATTGGCAAAGTGAAATGAATGTTAATGTGACTTCATACTCGTGCTGTCCAGTGATGCCAGTGTGCACGGTGTGTGCAGTGTGTGGTCTGGATGCCGGGAGTTGTCGCTTCACCGATCAGACAGGCCTGTGTTCCTACCGGCAAGGATGTGCTGACCTTGGAATGTCCAACTGGACAGCGAGCCAAGGTTGGTCACAGAGCTCTCTCTCTCTCTCTCTCTCTCTCTCTCTCTCTCTCTCTCTCTCTCTCTCTCTCTCTCTCTCTCTCCTGTTTGTAAAAGTGGCCTGGACCATATAAAGTGCCAAGGTCTATCAGAAAATAGTGCTATGCCTTGAAATGTTATGTAGGTATTGTCTTTTTTTTAATCAATGACATGTCCTTAGCTTAACATACCGATCAAAGAAGAAACAATGTCCTCTGAAGTAGAAGTATGGCTTCCCTTAGGGTGAGGTTCTTACAATTAGTCAGGCACAAAAGATTCTTAACCAGTGTTCATTCACAGTCTTACGGTGACTCGCAAGTGTGAGGAGTAATCCATCAGCTCTCAAAACCGCAATAGTTACACCTCTACTAAAAAAGCATGACCTTGATCCCAACATTTTAAAGAATTACAGAACTGTCTCTAACTTACCTTTCATCTCCAAAGTACTTGAAAAAGTTGTTCTAAAACAACTCAATTACCACCTTCATTCTAATAATCTCCTTCCCCCTTTTCAATCTGCCTATCGCGCCAACCACAGCACCGAAACCACCCTAGTCCACACTTTAGATACACTTCTACTTGCTGCTGATGCAGGGAAAATCTCCCTCCTCACTCTTCTCGACCTATCTGCTGCATTTGACACTATAGATCACTCAATTCTTCTTTCTCGCCTCCAGAATATGTTTGGTATTAATAGCACTGCCTTCACCTGGTTTAGTTCATACCTCACAAACCGATACCAGAAAGTTATTGTCAGCAAAATTCAATCAAAACCTGTCAAACTGGAATGTGGAGTCCCACAGGGATCAGTTCTGGGTCCTGTTCTCTTCACTCTCTACACTGCTCCACTCTCACACATAATAAACCACCATCATATTGATCATCATTTCTATGCCGATGACACTCAGCTTCAATGTAGCAATACCCTTGAAAATCTGCCTTCCCTCCTGACAAATATGGCCCACTGCCTTCTAGACATTCAAAACTGGATGACTCAAAATAAGTTACAGCTAAATGCCGATAAAACAGAAGCCATGCTCATGGGGACCAAACATAAACTTTCCTCCATCACAACGACTTCAGTGGAATTCAGCAATACGTCGGTTCCTCTGTCCAGCTCTGTGAAATATCTAGGTGTGGTTCTTGACAACACACTCTCTATGAAAAAATTTAATCACCCAGACCTGCCAGTCTTGCTACTATCAATTACGGCGCATAAGTGCAATTCGCAAGTATCTGTCTACTGAAGCAACATCCAAACTTGTCACATCTCTCATTCTTTCTCGACTGGACTACTGTAATTCTCTCTTGGCTGGTTTGTCGGCATCATCCATCCACTCCCTTCAACGCATACAAAACTCTGCAGCTCGACTGGTCCTTAGAAAGAAAAAAATCTGAACGCATCACTCCTCTTTTGCGATCTCTTCACTGGCTGCCTGTCTCACAAATAATAAAGTATAAGATTAATACCCTTTGTTTCAAATGTCTCCACAAATCTGCACCTTCTTATCTCTGTAACTGTCTTCACCTGTACATTCCGTCCCGTTCCCTTCGTTCATCTGTAGATACGTTGTGCTTTCGAACACCCAGATTTAAACAAACCCCTGTTGGCCGTCGCTCTTTCTCTGTTTCCGGTCCCTCCACATGGAACAACCTCCCTCTTCCACTTCGCCACAAAGCCTTCATTTGATTCTTTCAAATCTAGCCTCAAAACGCACTTATACTCGACTTGAGATCTTCCCCTGTTATATGTTCCTACTTCTCAATAGCTGCCTTCACCTCCACCACCCCACCTAAGTGTGTTGTGTATATAAATTTGATATTTGTTTATCTTGATGTTTATGGATGGTTGCATGCGTGTGAATGATTTGAATGCAAGCGCTTTGATTTGTTTACTTTACAAGATTCAGCGCTAAATAAATTCCATACATTATTATTATTAATACATGAGGCATATTCTGGGTGACCTTAAGGGTGCCGAGCTGGAAAACGCCCAATGCAAGAAGAACTTGAAAAGAAAAGGGGTTGATTTGCTATAAAGCAGACAGACAGAAATAGCTCAGTGATAAGAGAATCAGACTGGTAATCTGAAGTAACGGGTTCAAAGCAAGGATTTAGTCCCCCTGACCTGAGGGAATTCACCACGGAGTTAAGAACAGGGCCTAGTTTGCACTCTCCACTTCTGAAAATACTTTGTGTGACATCATAAATCGAAGTTCTGCTTGCAAATGCGCACAAAGCGCTCTTGCGCGTTCGTCAAAACCCATCTATCCTTGAAGAAGAGTAGGCCGGCAACAAGGAAGACGTACTAACGCTGTGCAGTAACCGCGGAGAACTGAAGCGAAATAGGAACGAAGCTGCAGGTGCAAAACTGTACAGAGAAGCCAGTCAGGGAGTCAAACCACTACCGTCCAAGGCAAAGTGGAGAAACGTCTTCTCACAAGACGAAAAAGGTAGTTTTTCAAAAGTGGACAGAGTGCTGCTCCGATTTGCGCGCTCGCGCGCACACACACACACACACACACACACTCACACACACATACACACACACACGCACGCACGCGCGCACACACACACACACACACACACACACACACACACACACACACACACACACACACACACACACACACAGGGATACGTGATAGCCTAGTGGTCAGAACATTGCGCTCGCAATCTGACGACCCGGGTTCGATTCCCGTTCAAGGGGACATTTTCCCCTGGAGTTAACATCAGTGCAGACTCCACTCTCCCCAAAAGTCCTTCGGATGAGACTATAAACCGAGGCCCCGTGTGCGAACGCACGCAGAACATCTTGCGCACACGGTAAATCCTGTTCCGCTTTTCGTAAGAGCAGGCCATTGTGTGCCGGTGGGAACAGATGACAGAATTTACAAAACCGCATACACACGGGGACTGGATGTAAAAAAAGCACATAAGTGCTTATTCCATTATCCTCGATATAAAAGAATAAAACAAAATTTAAACACACACACACAGAGCAACACAAGATCCCAAGGTGATGGATATGCCCCGCTGCCAACCACCAACAGCTACCCCACCCTGCGCGCGGGACTTGCCTGAAGCTGCAGTAAAATCCCCGAAGAAAGAGAAGTCGGCAGGAGGGACCACTACTCCATCAGAACTGGTCCAGACAGGAGGAGAGGCCATGATAGACGCGTTATACTGATCATCTGCAATCAGATCTGGTGGACAAGCAAGGGTCCAGTTCCTTGGACTTCCCTGATCGTCACTCTCCTGAAGAAAGGAAACTGACAACTCTTGCACAGCTACCACATCATCAGCCTGATTAGTTGCCCAAGTAAGGCCATGCTGAGAATCTCCCTGAATGGACTGGAAGCACGAGCTGAGGAGATCATCAAAGAAGAGCGGGCAGGTTTCAGAGCAGGACAGAGCACACCAAAGGAAGCTTTCAACCCTGGAAAATACTCAGAAGTACCTGCACAACCTCAAGATCATTACCACGTCTTCGTGGACAGTCAATAAGAGGTTTGGCAGAGTTTAGCATACAGCTTTGTGGGAAACCATGAGACGGTATAACATCAATGCCAATCTGATCAGAGCACTAGAACTTGATAAAATAATTACCTTGATAAGGCATCTACGGTATATGGCATTCAGATCAATGCAGAGAAGACGCAGTTGGTGACAAATAACACCAATTGCATCAGCACTAATAAGCAACAAGAAAAAACTAAGAACGTTTATAGCTTTAACTGTCTGGGAGCCACATTATCAGATGAAGGATCAAAGCTCGTAGAACTCTCCAGGATAGCCCAGATCACAGCTGCAACGACCAAACTAACAGTCATCTGGAACGACAAGAGCATCACCATCGGCTCCAAGATCAGACTGACACGATACCTGATCGATCATGTCCGTATTTTTGTACGCGCGTGAAACGTGGGCTGGATTAGCAAACATTAACATAAGAATACAGGCAATGGAACTGAGATGCCTCTGTAAACATCTTGGTACATCGCAATGAGCTCCGACAACGAAGGAAGAAGTGACGATGAGAACTGAAATCCCCATAGGGCCATATGGAAACCTCGGCCTTCTGAATTCGGTGAACAGACGCAAACTGAAGTGGTACGGGCACGTCACAAAAACACATGGAATGGCCAAGACTGTCCTACTACGGAAGGTAAGAGATAATCCAGCCTCGACAATGACATAGATAACCGGAACGTACCTAGCATGCAGTCTGCTGGCGTCAGTAGAATTGGCTCTGCCAGTCAGTTTAGCTTGCATTCGTGATTCCTTACGGAGTTTCCAGACAAAATCTGGCGCGCAGAGACAGAGAGACAGACAGACAGAGACAGAGAGACAGAGACAGACACAGACAGAAAGACAGACAGACAGACAGGCAGAGACAGAGAGACAGAGACAGACACAGACAGAAAGAAAGACGGACCTCGTCTATCATATCTGAGAGACACAACGAAACAAAGGGAGAGGAACAGTGCAGGAGAACTTGCAAACAAGACACAGTCGGAATTTGAGCAAGAAAATCTTACCAGAATTCAAAAGTCATTACGTACAAAATAATCTCACCCCAAACAGAACAAGGAACAGTATTTGTTTTTTTTTTCTTCTCTTTTTCTGTGCTAGGTAAAGCAGAAGTCAGACAGGAAAGGGTCTACATCTACGACAGAGATTGCTATCACTCTGTGCTGGAATCCCCCTGGTTGAGCTTCTCCCAGGTGTCCTGTCTGAGGTTTACCTATGAAAGAAACATACCAGCTGCTCTGGATGTCGTCCTGCACCGTAGGAATGGAGATGTTCTGACGATCCTCAACAGATCAGACAACGCTCGTAGCGGTATAAGGGATGATATCAGGAGAACCATTAACCCTGGCATTGGGAAGGTATGTACACTTTTAGAATTTGTCTGTGCAAGATACAGCGCTATGTAAATTCCATTTATTATTATTATTATTATTATTATTATTATAGAATATATTTGTCTCTACTGCTTGTTTACTGTCTCTGTCTGTCTGTTTATCTGTCTCTTTCTCTCTCTCTCTATGCGCATGTAAGCGTGTTTCTTTTTCTGTCATTCTCTGTAAACCTGTCTTTGAAACGCCTCTCCCACCCCCATCCCCCCCCCCTCAGCGCGTGCGCGCACGCGCACACACACATACATACACACACACGCGCGCGCGCGCGCGCGCGCAGATCGCCCAAGTTTTAACCAATGTGGCAGTATCAAAACATTGTGCACTTTAAAGATCAGCCACAGTATGCATATGGATGCACACATCCATTCAGAAATAAATGCTGACTCGATGGTTAAACAAACACTTTGTCAGTAATTGATGTAAGTGAAGTGGCAAGGTCTTCAGGTAGACAAGGCCTTCAGTAAAATGTTGTGTTTTAAAATGTTATCATGACACTGTCCTCATCATAACAAGCTTTTAACTTAACAACCTGTACTCTAATAAAAGTAAAGAAAAAAAATAAGCGAGTGTATGGCTGCCTGTATAGCGTGGCATTTGAAAACAGCCATAACCGTGAACTTCTCATCCATTTACTATCTCAAGTCATTCTCTGGTGTGATGAATGACGTAAAGTGCATGCGAGACTGGATAATGGTACTTGTAAAAGTCAATAAAAAAACCAACTCTGAAATCGAAAGAGGGGTAGAGTTCAGTGCAGATCATCAAAGAAAGCAAAAAAATGCAACAGAAAGAAGAGAAATATGACAAAGCGTACGTTTCTTGAATCGGGCATGTCTTGTTCCGGTGGAAGGACAGGCAGATAGGGGCGAAATAGCCAAGTGGCCAGCGCATTGGACTTGTGATCCTATCATAACCTGAGGGTTGAGGGATCAAAACGCCGCTGAGGAGTCTATTTGAAGACATTTTTCCCTCACAAGGTAGCTGTAACTTCGATTCCGATCCCCTTTAAGCCCTTTAAACAAGACTATAAATGAAGACCTCGTGTGCAAACACACACACAAAATCTAGCCCTCTTTTTAGAAAGCGTCCATCTGTTAAAGAAAAGCGAGCCCGATACGGCCAGTAGTATGGATATTGCTCACAGAGACTGCATCAGTCTACGATCTGGAATAGGAAGGGCTCCGTTAGGTTGATTATGTCCAACACGCATTGCCTGAAACTTTCACCCCCAGCACCCTAGTGATGATCCACACAGAAAGTCTGGTCAAGTCTGGAGGCTGGTTCAAGATTAAAACAATTGGTATCCAATCTGAAATAAGCACGATGATAATGTTGCAATAGTTTGCAGCCTCATCTTCTGCCGCGTTCTTGTACAGCTCTTCCCGTTCCGCCCATTCTGACCCCTCTACCGCAGCTGTGTCCAGGTTTGTCACGTCACAGCCTCAAGGTCCGACGTCCATGTAGAACTTAGCAATGTCAGGCAACTCTTTTTTTTAAAATTGCATATTTATAACTAGTGATGATAATGACGTAATGATGCTGCTATCTATGCTTACTATTATCATAATTATACCCTCATGCCAACCATGCCAGATAGATACAGACACGTGCAATTGACGTTTCTGTTGTGTCAAATAAGTCTACATGACTTAAATGGCAATAAAATATTCTGAATCTGAATCTGCAAGATGGGTCGAGTAATTGGAGCAACACTGTCACCATTGTGTCAATAAAGGAGATGAAGCTCAACTGTGTGGTCCCAGTCTCCTTAACGAGCCAATGGAAAAATGACTTTGGATAGGAGCTGTTCAGATCAAAACATTATCTCACGGGATTTGAACCCGTGACCTTAAAGGCTATTGCCCTACCGAGCTTACCACTGCGCCATGGCGTCTGATTACTTTAGCCCTTTTCTGCCTGATTTTGTTGCCTTTTGTAATGTCAAGTAGGGGGTGGGGGGATGATATAATTCTTGTGTGTGGTATTTTTTCTCCTGACAAAGTCGATTTTCTTTTTAGCAGATTTTGTTGCAATATGGAGGTATGTGGTAAAATAATGAGATTCGAGAAGGGTGGTGGGGTGTACTTTGTGCTTCCATTCAAATTTGCAAAAATGTGTAATTTTGATTATTCATTGTATCATTTCTCCCTATAATTTTGCTTAACTGAGCTCATGTTCCCATAACTATTGTAAACCCTAGACAAAATAAATTCAGATCGAAACGTTGATAAGCAGTCAAGTACACAAACGAAATACTGACCAAAAACAATGCCATTAAAAGTCATATCCTCTTTATTTTCAGATCACATTTCGGGCGTATGGTGGTAGTGGTGTCTTAGATGCATCTGTGAAAGTGTTCACAGTGACTGTAGAGCCAGGACACTGCACTTGGTCAGGTGAGACAGTCATCTGAAGACCTCTCAATGGATCTGGCTAGCAAACTGTTTCGTTTCCAGGATTGATTGTTACCTCTTTTCAACAATCTTGTTAGTCTTTGTGTGGTGTTTTTTTAAAAAATTGTTGGTCCTTGTTTCTTTCATAAACATGACACTAGGTGCTCAAAGTCCTTCAGCAACAGTAGGACGTGTGTGCAATATTCATTCTGTGATCCTTAGACGTGTAATCCTTTGCTCGTAACCTACATCAATTTCTCTGTTTGAGATAATAAAGTATTTATTTGGCTTGGGAGAATAAGCAATCGTGTGACTGATTTAATGCAGCAGCTGGACTCTGGCAGGCTGCTTGCTCTCACCTACTCTCTTCAACATCTTTCTTGAAAGAAGCGTGGATGACGCATTGGAACGTCATGCAAAAAACACGGTTAGCATCTGGGACAGAACAACTATCATCCTACTTTTAGCTGATGACATTATTGACCATGCAGGAAAAGAAAAACGAATTCACAAATTTACCAATTTGCATAGACAGTGACGTCATCAATAACAAGCTTCAAGCAAAACAAGCTCCATCCTTCAAAAAAGGAGAAAGAAATCCTCTGAAGTCAGAGAATCACTGACTATAATAGTGAGGTAGTTGAAAGCACCCACACTAGTGTAATACCTAAGACGGCATGGAAAATAGAGATTCAAAGACCAGCCTGGTGACTGGTAACATCAATGGCATTGGCAGGGACATCAAAGCTAATGCGATCAATCTAAGACAACCCATTGCCTCAAACACCTTGCAGCATGCCTAACAGACTGAGGATGAAGGCCTGAACTACTCTCCAACCTTGCACAGACTGCTACAGCTCTGACGAAGCTGAAGACCATAGTTATGGAGTGACAGACATATCCCACTCAGTTTCAAAAACAGACTTGCGAACTCCTGAGTTATCTCACCATTCCCCGAGTCCTGGACTCTGATGGCAACTGTAGAGATGGGGATTCCGGCTATGGAGATGCTGCTGTTGTTTGGCATACCCCAGCTTAAGCACCTTGGAGGGGGCTCCCAGAATATACACTCTGTCTTATGCATCACGCCTGGAAATAATCACTGTGAAAGTACGTACTAGTTGAGAAGTGTGGGTGCTTTCAACTACCTCACTATCATAGTCAGTGATTCTCTGACTTCAGAGGATTTGTTTCTCCTTTTTTGAAGGATGGAGCTTGTTTTGCTTGAAGCTTGTTATTTAGGATGACAATTCTCACATACTATTTATTGCATAACAGCATGTTCATGTAGGTCTGCACTCTTGGCTTACGTTTATAAGTGACAAAGCTTGCAGCCAAGGCCACCATCTGGGTAAGGGCCATGGAGATGAAAATAGTGCTGTCCAAAAAGCCCTGGTATCTCCTACAAAGATTATCTTGGCAAAGGAGAGGTAGAAAAACAGATTACGGCAAACTATAGTACCCCGTGAAAACCACCTGACCAATGTTAAGAAACAAAAATTGTGAGTTGCAAGGGAAGGAAGCTTATGGATTCTGTAAACATGATCACTTAGCAAAATAAAATAAAAATTCCTAGCTGAGACTAGCACATGAGATTAGTAACTCTTGGAGAAAACCTAAAATGAGCTTTGGAGACCAGACACAAAAAGTAGTAAATCTCAGTAACAACAGTGTCGAACATGCCCTCTGAAGGGCGCAGGTAGGTCAGTGTTGAGTGGTCCAGCTCTCTGGCTTCCAGGTCTCTGGAATTAATACTGGTCTCTTTTCCCCTGCAATTTCTTTCGAATGAGACTATAAATCGAGGTTATTTGTGTAAGCACACATATACAACCTTGCAGGCATGTTCAGAGCTTATCTATCTTTTGTGGGAGAGTAGATTGATTTAGCTATGGTCAGTTGTATGTATGACACAAACGAGCCTGCATGTACCGAGCCTTTACAAGTTTACTGGATTATGGCACTGATGTAGCATAACCAAGTTGATTTATTTCTTAGTCCACGTGGTGTACTTTGTGTAGAATATTCCGCATCCTGTTTTATCTCCTGGAAAAGCTAAAAACTTAAAGAAAAG
>CM054158.1:31996990-32016990 GCA_028751875.1 Rapana venosa
TCTGTCTGACTGACTGTCTGTCTGACTGTCTGTCTGTCTGACTGTCTGTCTGTCTGACTGTCTGACTGTCTGACTGTCTGTCTGTCTGTGTGTCTGTCTATGCACTGCAGGAAAACGCCAGAGTCAGGAGACGAAGCCAGTCCAGCTGTATCCCTAAGGAGTCTGGCATATGAAGAGACTCGCAGAGATGGTAAGAAACTTTGTGTGAAATACTCGTTTTCTAATGCAGAACTTTCTTGTAGGAAATAGTATGAAAATGATAGTAATAACCCCTAAATTACAAAACCGCATACACACAGGGACTTGATGTAAATAAAAAGCATATGAGTACTTATTCCATTATCCTCGATATAAAAAAAGAAAAAAAATTGTCATCTGAGCGCTTTGATTTGTTGCTTTACAAGATTCAGCGCTATATAAATTCCATACATTATTATTATTATTATTATTATTATTATTATTATTATCATTATTATTATTATTATTATATGTTTCTGCTACTCTCTGTCGCTATGTAGGTGTCTCTGTGCGTGTTTTATTATTTTGTATTTTTTATTTTATTTTATTCTTTTATATCGAGGATAATGGAATAAGCACTTATGTGCTTTTTTTTTTATATCAGTCCCCCGTGTGTATGCGGCTTTTTGTAATAATTCTGTCATCTGTTCCCACCGGCACACAATGGCCTGCTCTTACGAAAAGTGGAACATGATTTAATGTGTGCGCAAGATGTTCTGTGTAAATGTGTGTGTGTGTGTGTGTGTGTGTGTGTCTGTCTGTCTCTACTTCTGTATGTATGTGTGTGTGTACGTGCGTGCGTGCGTTCGTGTGTGTGAGTGCGTGTGTGTGTGTGTTTGTGTGTGTGCGTGCGTTCGTGTGTGTGAGTGCGTTCGTGTGTGAGTGCGTTCGTGTGTGAGAGTGCGTTCGTAAGTGTGTGTGTGTGCGCGTGCGTGTGTGCGTGCGTACGCGCGCGCGCGTATGTATATGTGAGTCTGTTTTCTATTGAGAGACATTCATATCATATATTTTGATGGCATCTTAGTTATTTCACCAAAAATTACTGTCATAACCACATCATCATTTTCGTAATGAACGTTCAGAACCGCAGCACTTTCAAACGACACAGTACAAAAAGGAAAAGTAAACTTGCTGTTTTACAATTCGTTTCTGTCAGGAAACAACACAGCTGTCCTCTCATCCCCGTACAACTATGACACCGTGGGTGACTTGAGTCCTCCGAATGTGTACGACAGTCTGCAAGCGAGGGAGAATGACGCCGCCTCTGCGTCAGTGACGTCAACGGCACCCGTGTGTTACGTCAGCCAGGTAGATGCAGCGTCATATTACAATGTCGGAGGACAGGCGCGGCCTGAGGTCCACCCTTACTGCAACGTTGAGGATGTGACGACACCGTACTAGATGATGACGAAGACGAAGAAGGAGAAGAAGATCGTCCTTACGAGTGACTTAGGGTATTTTTTATATATAAACGTTTGTGATTAGACGATGGCTTTGAACTGTGTTGCCTGCGTCATGTGTCGGGGTCAGTGGAGTTAGTGCAGGCGTTGTATTCTGTTTTTGTTGTATTGATTTATTTCTTATTTAGTTTATACCACTTTTAAGTCACTGCCGTGTTTCTCGGGGTGAAATTCGGGCTGCTCTCCCCTGGGGAGAGCTCGTCGCCACGAGAGAGAGAGAGAGAGAGAGAGAAAGAGAGAGAGAGACACACACACACACACACACAGACAGACATACAGACAGACAGACTCACAGACACACAGACAGACACACAGACAGACAGGATGGTGGGGCAGGGGAATACTCATTCGTTTCGGTTTTGACAACGGTCTAGAACCTTTTACTTCGCTTTGACTCATAAACATTCCTTGCATTCCATGAGTTTGACTAAAAGAAGAAAAAGAAAGAAACAAAGTGAGATCGAAAGAAAGAAAGAAAGAAAGATAGAAAGGTGGAAGGAAAGAAAGAAAAATAGAAAGACAGAAAGAAAGTGAGATCCATAGGAAAGAAAGAAAGATGATGGAAAAGGGAGGAAAGAGATAAAGAAAGAAAATGAGATCGAAAGAAAGAAAGAAAGAAAGATGAAAGAAAGACAGACAGAAATACAGAAAGAAAGTGAGATCGAAAGAAAAAAGACAGACAGAAATAAAGAAAGTGAGATCAAAAGATGAACGAAAGAAAGATGAAAGAAAGAAAAAGAAAGACAGAAGGAAGGAAGGAAAGAAAGAAAGATCGAAAAGAGGAAACAAGGGAAAGAAAGAAAGAAAGATGATGGGAAAAAACGGCGGAAAGAAAGAAAGAACGAAAGAACAAAAGTGATATCAAAAGAAGGAAAGAAAGAAAAAAAAGAGTAAAGAAAAACAAAAAAAAGAAAGAAAAGAAAAGTAAAAAAAGTAAAAGGTAAAGGACGATAGAAAGAACGAAAGAGGAAAGAAAGAAAAGACATTAAAATTTGCCGTTTAATTTGGCAAACGCTTGAATGAATACATAGAACATTTACTCAAGAATGTATGCATATTTATACCTGTATACAGTTTTCAGAAGACGTTCTGAGGGTGTTAGAAGAGAAAAACTCTTGTAGCATCTGCAGTTTTTGTATAGTGGAATAAGAAAATATGCATGTAAATCTTTGTTTTGTATTCTGTGCCGATTCATTTTTGAGTTACTTATGTGATATTTATCTGTACTCCTCTTCAGAGGGGACCATGTCCTATACTGATTGAACCTTGTTTTCAATCTTCAATTTTCAAATCTATCATATCTCTCTCTCTCTCTCTCTCTCTCTCTCTCTCTCTCTCTCTCTCTTTCTTTCTTTCTTTCTTTCTTTCTTTCTTTTTCGTTACTTTCTATTTCGTGGAATTGTATGTTGTGTTTTTTTGCTGACGTTATTGTTTTCTTATTTGATACTGTATGTGTTTATGTTTTTGAACAAATTTGACAATACCTCAGCATAATTGCTGTTGTCTTTTTAAAAGTTGTTTGATGCACAGGTGCAGCCAATTGTTCAGTGTGGTGCAGAAATATGGGCTTTCTTTGCAGGGCATGAAATTTAAAAATTACATTTATTCGCAATGAAACAATTCCTACTTATTAACAGGCGAACACCAAACGATCTAGTTTATGGTGAGCTTGGAAGACATCCATTGTATTCAAATTCTTATGTGAAATACATTGCGTGCTGGTTAAAAGTGGCCCCCAATAATTATGTAAACACAGACTGCCTGCCCAAGCATATAAGCTTTTGTGTGAATTGGATGAGAAAGGGAAGATAACAAAGGGGACTGGTCTGGGTTTTGTGAAAAGGGCTTTGCATTTGTGTGGCTTAATCAGGGTGTTGGGTGTGTCCAAAGTGTTCTGGCCTTTAAACAATCTATTATAAATTGTAGATGGCAACATAGGAGAGCCACATTCAAAGCAGCGATATATTTTCTTTGTATAAACTGTTCAAAACAAATCCCATTGTTCAACCATACGTAACTTTGAATATCAATGAGATTGTAAGTTGTATATTGAACAAGTTTCGATTTGGGGTCACCTGATATAATGGTGCATGATCAAAGATATAAGAAATATGACAGACATATGACGTGCCCCATGTGTCAACTGAATAGAGAAGATGAGGTACATTTTGTTTTCTGTTGCCCAGCACTGGAAGCTATCAGAATAAAATATATTCCATCTAAGTTTTAGAAGAGACCAACAATGTTTTGGTTAGTCTTACTTTTGTCCCCCACCAATGAAAACACTATACAAAATGTTGCTATATACCTGTTTAAGTCCTTCAAAAGAAGAGAATCGATGATGTCATAACTTCACTTTAAATTGAAAAAAGAAATGTTATGTATGTGTTTGATGTACAGGACTCATGTGTGGAATGTACAAACCAATACCAATTATGTATACCCCTTCAAATGGGGCCATGGCCTTTTCTTGAATAAATTATTGTCATTATTCATTGTCATTGTCATAGTCATTCATTCTCTCTCTCTCTCTCTCTCTCTCTCTCTCTCTCTCTCTCTCTCTCTCTCTCTCCCCTCTCTCCCTCTCTCTGTAAAAAGTATGTGAATGCTTATCTGTAACCCTTGAAATTAAAGATTAATGAAAAATTATTCTGAATCTGGCTTTGCATACTCTTTTGTCTCTCTTATGACACCCCCCTCTCTTCCTTTGTCTGTCTGTCAGTCCATCCGTCTGTCTGTCTGTCTGTCTGTCTGTCTGTCTCTCTCTCTCTCTCTCTCTCTCTCTCTCTCTCTCTTTGTGTGTGTCTCTCTGTGTCTCTGCATTCTATGTCTTTCTCTCTCACTATGTCTCTCTCTGCCTCTTTCTCTGTCTCTCCCTCTGTCTCCGTACTGTCTGCCTCGCCCCCCCCCCCCACTCCACTTCTCTCTCTCTCTCTCTCTCTCTCTCTCTCTCTCTCTCTCTCTCTCTCTTTGTGTGTGTCTCTCTGTGTCTCTGTCATTCTATGTCTTTCTCTCTCACTATGTCTCTCTCTGCCTCTTTCTCTGTCTCTCCCTCTGTCTCCGTACTGTCTGCCTCGCCCCCCCCCCCCCCATACCATCTCTCTCTCTCTCTTGCTCTCTCATCTCTCATCTCTCTCTCTCTCTTCTCTGTAAAAAGTATGTGAATGCTTATCTGTAACCCTTGAAGTTAAAGATTAATGAAAAATTATTCTGAATCTGGCTTTGCATACTCTTTTGTCTCTCTTATGACACCCCCTATTTCAATATCTTATAGTTATGTGTAACAAGTATGTGTACCATTTGACATTGTGTAGATGTTTATCTTTATGACTTATTAAGTTTGGTTGTGTTATTTTTCTTGGCTCTGTTGTTGTTCTTGTTGTTGTTGTTTGTCTGTTTTTTCTCTTTTTTATCTTCTTCTGTTGGTTTGGTTTTTCTTTCTCTTTTGTTTGTTTGTTTGTTTGTTTTGGTTAGGGATTTTTTTGGGGGTGGGGGTGGGGGGTGGGTATTTTAGGGTTTTCTTTTATTTGCTTGCTTTGGGGAGGGGGGGTTGTTGGGGGGGAGCTGTTTTGAAAAGGGTTATTTCCCCTTGTTTTTATTGTGAGACTGTATAAGTATTGGGTTATTATTATTAAGATGTACCCCTAACGGGCGGGGACTGGATGTAAAAAAGCACATATGTGCTTATTCATTATCCTCGAAATAAAAGAATTTGTCATTGTCTCTCTCTCTTTCTCTTTCTTTCTTTCTTTTTCTTTCTCTGTTGTAAATTTGATGCATGTACGCGTTTGTATCTCTATACGTTCACGTGCGTGCGTGTGTGCAAGTGTGTGCGCGCGTGCGTGCGAGTGAGAATGGGCGTTTTTGTGCGTGGGTATGGTATCTGTATGTAGTAGGTGTGTATGTCTGGGGACAAAGGAGACATGGGGAGGGGGGATGATTGGTCTGTCTGTCTGTCTGTCTCTATGTATGCATGTCTGTCAGTCTATCTTTCTCAGTTTTTCTATTTCTGTATGCCTCCGTATGTCTGTACTTTGAGTCTTTGGGTGTGTGTATGTGTGGATATGTGTGTGTGTGTGTGTTGTGTTGTGTGTGTGTGTGTGTGTTGATGTGTGGGTGTGTTTGTGTGTCTGTGTGTGTATTTGTGTGCGTGTCTGTGTCCTGCTACTGGTATGCGCGAGTGTGCGCATGTGTCTGCATGTGTGTGTGTGCTTGCATATTTGCGTTTGTGCGTACACGTGTGTGTGTGCATGTGTATGTCAGTATGTACGTGTTTGGTTGCATGTGTGTGAGTGTCAAGTTAAGTCAAATGAAACTCTTATATTTCGACAGACAGATAAACAACAGCTACAGCCAGTAACAACAACCAACTCGTCCACCCCCCACCCCCACCACCCCCACGAAAAAAAGCACCAAAATAAACCCTCAACCCACCCATCCCTAAAAACACCAACATAAAAACAAGCAAACGAACAAGAGGAAAAGAAAAAAGAAGACAACGAGAAATAAACCCAGAGAGAGAGAGAGAGAGAGAGAGAGAGAGAGAGAGAGAGAGAGAGAGAGAGAAGAGAGAGAGAGAGAGAGAGAGAGAGAGAGAAAGAGAAAGAGAAAGAGAGAGAGAGAGAGAGAGAGAGAGAGAGAGAGAGAGAGATTCAAGCATATATTTTCCAGAAGGTGGGAATACTAGAGGTTCCCACAGGTGAGGGGGGGGGGGGGGTGTGAATTCTTTGGAATAAAAAAAAAGATCTAAAAACAGTTTTTAAATCATAACAATCAACATGTCTGACAAGTGGGTGTGGGTGTGTGTGTGTGTGTGTGTGTGAGTTTGTGTGTGTGTGTCTTTTATATCGAGGATAATGGAATAAGCACTTATGTGCTTTTTTACATCCAGTCCCCGCGTGCATGCAGTTTTGTCAATTTTGTCATCTTTTCCCCCTGGCACACATTGGCATACTCTTATGAAAAGCGGAACAGGATTTAACGTGTGTGCAAGATGTTCTTCATGCGTTCGCACACGGGCCTCGGTTTTTAGTCTCATCCGAAGGACTTTTGAGGAGAGTGGAGTCTGCACTGATATAAACTCCAGAGGAAAATATCCCCTTAAACGGGAATCGAACCTGGGTCTTCAGATTGCTAGCGCAATGTTCTAACCACAAGGCAGGTGTGTGCGTGTGTTGTTGTGTGTGTGTGTGTGTGTGTGTGTGTGTGTGTGCGCGCGCGCGCCTATATGTCTGTGTCTGTCTGCATGCTTGTTTTATCAAGTGTGTGTGTGCGTTTGTGTGTTGGTGTGTGTTTGTGTGTGTGCGTGCTTTTGCTCACATTCACAACTTATGTCTGTGAGTCTGTGGGAGTGTGTGCGTGTGCATTTATGTCCACATGTGCGTACACGTGCCTGTGCTGGCATTCCCACTTCAGTATGTATGTTTTGTCAGTGCCAGTGTATAATTATAAGAGAGGTGTAAGTGAGTTGGTGCCAGTTTGGGTAACACTTATTTTTGTGGACTAGGGCCTGTGGCAGACCTTTGAATGCTCTCCTCTTTATATATATCTTCTTTTTCTGTAACCTGCTGTTAGAATCAAGCTTGTGTGAGTTAGCAGGAAGTTGTACAAGCACGCTGTGCCCACCTACTTTTTCTCCTTCATATAAAGTGTGTGTGTGTGTGTGTGTGTGTGTGTGTGTGCATGCGTGCGTGCCCACATACTGGTTTTTTTCTTCTCCTCTGTTGATTGAAAACAAGGATCTAAAACCTGCTTTCAAGCTACAATGATTCACAATATATCACGCTCGAGGTTGTGTGTGTGTGTGGGTGTGTGTGTGTGTGTGTGTGTGTCGCTACTCTTTTATTTTGCACCCGTTCTTGCTAGCCAGTATCCTCAAGCTTAAAGCAGCCCTCAGGGGATCACCCAGAGTATGCACTCTGTCTCATTCATCACACAGGGGGATACCGTAAGTACACACTGGTTGAAATGTGTGTGTGTGTGTGTGTGTGTGTGTGTGTGTGTGTGTGTGTGTGTGTGTGTGTGTTTATGTGTGTGTGTCAAAGTCAAAGTCAAAGTCAAACTTTTATTTTCAGATGGTACAACGAATAAGCAAGTGCATTTGCTTTCTTTTTTTTTTTTTATCAAGCTATCTATCTAAAGAGAAACAAAGAGTGAAAAAAAGAGAATATATATGCAGACAGAAAATTTAAAAAAAACAACCTAATCAATGTGTGTGTGTGTGTGTGTGTGTGTGGTGTGTGTGTGTGTGTGTGTGTGTGTGTGTGTGCCTGTGTGTGTGTGTGTGTACACGGATGTTGTTTGAAATCTCTCACCATTTAGGTAGCCTACTGTGATTTTTTTTTAAAGGGCTTTTTCTCCTGTGCTAGAGAATTCAGGTCGTTATGTTATGGTTTTAACATGGGTGACTATAATCTCAGCATAAACGCTTTAAACTATAACGACATTTTGATGTAGGCTTTGCTCTCGTTCTTATAATTATGTCACCAAGTGACAAAGATCATGGCTTGGGTTACTTTCGTTGGTTCATTTGGTTTTAGTTTTGTTTTGGGTTTTTCCTTGTTGTTTTTCCAGAAGCAATGTCATGCAAATTGCTTACGCTCTAATGTGTGCGCTAAATACTGATATGTTTTCGTTGATGTTTCGTTTGAGGGACGAGCATAAATTTTCAGGATGCAAAAAAATGTTTGATGTGCGATGTTTTTCTTTTTACGTTTTTCTTTGGCGTTTTTACATGACAGGATGATATATATACACTGTATCCGTTAATTCTCTCTCTCTCTCTCTCTCTCTCTCTCTCTCTCTCTCTCTCTCTCTCTCTCTCTCTCTCTCTCTCTCTCTCTCTCTCTCTCTCTCCCGTGGGGACGGGATAACCTAGTGTTAGAACATTGCGCTCGCAATCTGACGATTCGGAATCGATTCCCGTTCAAGGGGATATTTCCCCCTGGAGTTCACATCAGTGCAGACTCCACTCTCCCCAAAAGTCCTTCGGATGAGACTATCAACCGAGGCTCCGTGTGCGAACCACGCAGAATATCTTGCGCACACGTGAAATCCTGTTCCGCTTTTCGTAAGAGTAGGCCATTGTGTGCCGGTGGGAACGGATGACAGAATTTACAAAACCGCATACACACGGGGACTGGAGGTAAAAAAGCACTTTAGTGCTTATTCCATTATCCTCGATATAAAAGAATTTTATTTTTTTTAATTTAAAAATTGAAAATCTCTCTCTCTGCGCGCGCGCATGTGTGTGTGTGTGTGTGTGTGTGTGTGTGTGTGTGTGTGTGTGTGTGTGTGTTCTTTATCACAGGCTATGGGATGTATCTGGTGGCTTGTCATCACTGCAGTGTTCTCACTGTGGCCTTCTATTGTCGGCAGCATTTGCATGTCTCCAAGGTAAATGGCAGCACACACACATGCACATACACACACACATACACACGCGCTCGTGCGTGCATGCGTACACACACACATACACACACACACATGCGCCCACGAGGACCTGCATGTTTCCTCCAGAAAGTAGGCATACCACAGGGCTCTGTTAACTGAACTGTTTGATTTCTTTATGATGCTATAGAATTTTATAACATAGGTTTTTTTTAGAGAATCTACTAACATCATTAAGTATGATAGTAGAATTATTAGGATCAATATTGCACTTAAAAAAATGAACAGTCATGTACACTACACTTATAAATGAACAGCCATGTACACTGTATTTAAAAATGAACAGCCATGTACTCTATACTTAAAAATAAACAGTCATGTACACTGCACTTTAAAATGAACAGCCATGTACACTATATTTAAAAAAAACAGCCATGTACACCATACTCAAAAATGAACAGTCATATACACTACACTTAAAAATGAACAGTCATATACACTATCTTTAAAAATGAACAGCCATGTACACTATATTTAAAAATGAACAGCCATGTACACTATATTTAAAAATGAACAGCCATATACACTACACTAAAATTGAACAGCCATGTATACTATACTTAAAAATGAATAGCCATGTACACTACACTAAAAATGAACAGCCATGTACACTATACTCAAAAATGAACAGCCATGCACACTACACTAAAAATGAACAGCCATATACTCTATACTTAAAAATGAACAGTCATGTACACTGCACTTCAAAATGAACAGCCATGTACACTAAATTTTAAAATAAACAGCCATGTACACTATATTTTAAAATGAACAGCCATGTACAATAACTAAAAAATGAACAGCATGTACCTATCTTAAAAAAATAACGCCAGTTACATATACTTAAAAAGAAGCCATGTACATTACTTAAAATGAACAGCCATCTCACACACTAAAAAGACGCCATGTACACTACATTAACATGGACAACATGTATCCTATAATTTAAAATGACAGCCATGTACACTTATTAAAAATGAACAGCCATATTATCATCGAAAACGAACAGCCATGTACTATGACAAAAATAATGAACAACCATTAACATTTACTTAAAGAATGAGCGGACCATGTATACTATAATATACCAATATATTTTTAAGCAGCGCTTTATAGCTGAAACATAATACATAAAAAATGAATAGCTTTTAATTTTTGGGCATGTATATTTATACCTAATTATTGATGAAATGCGAATCTCACGCCATGTACATCCTTAAGCTAACAACATTACAGTTTACTATTTTCATGAAGACATGATCTGAAAGGAATTACAGGCTTAGGTAACCATTTACAAAATATCCATTAATTTTACAAAAATTCTTAATTCAGCTCGAGAAAGAGCGTCCCTGTAATGATTTAAGTCAAATTCCTAGGTGTTGTCTTAGTTGCAAATTAAAACTGGATGGAAATGTGATGCCATTTACAAAACCATATTAAAGGCACAGTTTTCAAACTGTGCGGAAGCAAATATTGAGCCAAAATTCTTCAAAGCATGTTTATCTAATTACGATTCTTTTTAAAGAAAAGATTAAAACTGGCATACAAATTATGGTCTTGGTATATCGTTGTGTCTGTACCTGGTACTTAATCTAAAACGAAAAAATACAAAGCTTTGATAGCAGAAAATGAACTTAGTGGTAGGAGTTCCAGTTCATACAATTTCCATTCATTCATGCACAACAGCAGGCAGTTAAATCTCCAACTGAGATAATAAAACTAGTGTTCGCAATGGTTATCACTCAAACTTATGCTGCTGACAGAAAACCCAGCAAAGCCAGAGCTGGCTGTAAGATCTGCTTCATAGTGGTCAAATGAATCAAATCGAATACAGCTTTACAACAAATTTCCTTTGTGCATTTTTCAATCTTCAGACACTGACCTAGAAAATGTTGCATGTTGCTCTCGAAATAATTGCTTTATCTGAACAAGAGTAGTCTTTTTGATAACAACGTGTAGGAAAGACACCAATCTGAATTATTTTTTCCAGCGCTACTATCAAACTGCTCATATGACGGTTAACTGACTGACTGATTGATTGATTGATTGTATGATCGTCATTGATGGATTGACTGGTTGAATGATTGAGTCATTGATTGATTGATTTTTTTTTTGCAGTCCAGGCCAATGTGTCACAAACAACAGCAAGCATTTTGGCGACAGAGAAGGTATGGTGTAAGAATGGCCATATTCTTAAATCCTTAATGCGATATGCAGTATCATGTTCTACTTTTCACATCAAGCACATATCACAGAGTTAAACTTCCTCAATGTACACGCAAAGACGAGGAGTTTTTTTTTCTTTTTTGGAGAATGACTGAAGGAACGTGTGAATTGAATTTTTGTATGTTTTTCCCGTCGTGTTCGACGATGACCTTCAAAACAGCAGAGGAGGCAGCTGCTGTTTCGGAAATTGGGCAGAAATTTGATTATTGTGGAGGTGCCTTGCCCACAGTACATCCCCACTCTCTCGGTCAAGAGGGCATAAGGACAGTCAGTGTTGGAGATGTTCTCCAAAGGTCAACCAGCCCCCAGGGCTGCAGCACATAAGGACTGTGCGAGTCAAGCCTCCTAGTCAGAGAGTCGTAGTCGATCACTAAAGACTAAGCTGTAAAGTGGAATTCCATGAGTGGGAAAGAAAGCCACTGATCATACAGCCTCTCACTTTGCTGTTGCCCCCCAGCGTCAATGAATTGCATAGAGCAACGCAAAATACCTGCAACTTTGTGCATGGCCACAAAACTGCCTGAAGAGAACGGTTTCTGTCTGGCTTATAGGTAGTGTTTGAAAATGCGTGTATGTGTGTGTGTCTGTCTTTGTTCTCTGTGTCTTGCGTCTCCCTATCTTTCTCTGTCTCTATCTGTTGCGTGCGTGCGTGCGTGCGTGTGTGTGTGTGTGTGTGTGCGCACACATACACACACATTCACACACACATACACACATTCACACTCACATACACACACAAATACACACACAAACGCACGCACATACACAACACACTCACACACACACACTCTCTCTCTCACATTAAATAAATAATAATAATAATAATAATAATAATAATAATAAATGGAACTTATATAGCGCTATATCACGCAAAGACAAATCAAAGCGTAATGCGCTCAATCTAATTTTACACAGTCATGCAACCAATGACAAACAATCAATAGTTTAAACAAACAGATATAACAAACATGGTAAGCTACCGACCAAAATCTATGAAATAAAATGTCAATAATTAAATGTTTACACACACACACACACACACACACAGACCATATACTTTAGCAGGGTGGTGAGACATGGGTTAGTAGGACATTACTGATATGAAACAGGAAGGAAAAATCTTAGGTTTGAAATAAATTCACACACACACATCACACTCACACTCACACACACACACACATTAAAACACACACACCACACACACACACACACACACACACACACACACACACACACACACACACACACACTCTCTCTCTCTCTCTCTCTCTCTCTGCTCTCTCTCTTCTCTCTCTTTCTCTCTCTGACACACACACTCACACACTCCACACACATACACACACACACACACACACACACACACACATACACACATTTACCTAGGTATTCCTACCTTTAACTATCCCCCTCTCTCCCTCTCCGCCCCACCCTCACCTCCCCACCCCACACCGGCCCTTCCTTGTCGGATCATAAATATAATAAAGAATACTGTAACCATAACAGGCTACCCTGTTCTGCTGTATCTTGTGGCATACAGGTATAGTATGTTGTCATCGTGTTCGACGATGACCTCCAAAACAACAGAGGAGGCAGCTGCTGTTTCGGAAATTGGGCAGAAATTTGATTATAGTGGAGATGCCTTTCCCACAGCACATCCCCACTCTCTCGGCCAAGTGGGCATAAGGACAGTCAGCGTTGGAGATGTTCAGTTATATAGAGGTAAAGCGAAAGAAACATGCGGAACATTTTGTCAGCAGAACAAAGAGCCTCGCGCCTGCTCTGTGTATATACGTGTCACACTCGACATACAACGCATTGAAAAGAGGGGAGCAGAAGTAAATACAGTAAACATTCATTCTAGATCAGAGCTAACCGCTTCAATCCTGAACAAGTGACACGCGATGGAGAGAGAGAATATATAGGTGGGATAGTTCTGATAATTATGAAACAGGAGGGGGGGGGGGGATTAGGTTTGAAATAAATTCGACAATACACAACAAACACACACGGACACACACTAGTGAAATCAAATCCCACCAAAACACACACATCACACACAACACACACACACACACACCTCTCTCACACACACACAACACACACACACACACACACACACACACACCACACACACACACACACACACACACACACACACACACACTTCTCCCCCACACACACACACACAACACTCACACACACACACACACACACACACACACACTCTCTCTCTCTCTCTCTCTCTTCTCTCTCTCTCTCTCTTTCTCTATCCTACATGATGCATTGCATTATATTGTAAATGTTTGTTTGTATTAAATTTAAGGGTGTTGTGTTGTGTTGTTGTATCGCATTGTATTGTGTTGTGTTGCGTTGGATTGTGCTGTTTGTGTTGTATATTGTATTGTATTGTAATGATATCGCCTCGTATTGTATTGCATTGTTTTGTATTGTATTCTATTGCGTTGTGGTGTGTTATATTGTATTGTATGGTATCGTATTGGTTTATATTATATTGCATTACGTTGCATTGTTTTTGTAAACTGTACATTATTGCATTGTATCGTATTGTATCGAACTGTATTGTACGATAATTATGTGTACATTATGTCAGATCTTTCTGTCTTACTTATGCGTTGCAAAAACAAACCTCTCGGGCTTATAATTTATTATCTATTGCAATATTATCTTTTTAACACATTGTTAATTGCAGGCTATGTGCGCTGCTGCAGTAAATGTGACTGGGTTTGTGAAATTTCAGTGTGTAAATCTGGCTATTTTTTATTGATTAATTATTTATTTATTTATTCTTTTATATCGAGGATAATGGAATAAGCACTCATGTGCTTTTTTACATCCAGTCCCCGTGTGTTTGCGGTTTGTCATCTGTTTCCACCGGCACGCAATGGCCTACTCTTCCGAAAGCGGAACAGGATTTAACGTGTGCTCAAGATGTTCTGCATGCGTTCGAACACGGGGCCTCGGTTTATAGTCTCATCCGAAGGCTATGTGCACTGCTGCAGTAAATGTGACTTTTGGGGTTGTGGAATTATCAAGGTGTAAATCTGGCTTCATTTCTTGTGCATATTCTGGGTAGAGAAAGGGCGGTGATGTACCCCGTAATGTACCCGTGATGTACCCCGTGTGATGTACCCCGTGATGTACCCCGTAATGTACCCGTGATATACCCCTTGATATACCCCGTGATGTACCCGTGATATATTCCGTGATGTACCCCTTGATATACCCCGTGATGTACCCCGTGATATACCCCGTGATGTACCCGTGATATAACCCGTGATGTACCCTTGATATAACCCGTGATGTACCCGTGATATACTCCGTGATATACCCTTGATATACCCAGTGATGTACCCCTTGATATACCCCGTGATGTACCCGTGATATACCCCGTGATGTACCCGTGATATACTCCGTGATGTACCCCGTGATGTACCTTGATATACTCCGTGATGTACCCCTTGATATACCCGTGATGTACCCGTGATATAATCCGTGATGTACCCGTGATATACTCCGTGATGTACCCGTGATATACTCCGTGATGTACCGTGATATACCCCGTGATGTACCCCTTGATATACCCCGGAAGTACCAAGAAGTCCCGTGAGTCCGAAGACCCAATAACCTCGTGATGCACACGTGTAAAACCTGATGTACCCGCCTTTTCCTAAGAGTAGCCCGTGTGTGCTGCGTGAAGGTCCGTGCGGAAAGACAAAATATCTTGGCACACAAACGTGTGCTCGGAGTGGTTTGTGTTTTTATTTACACGCATTGAGCGCATATTTTTTTCATTTTCCTCCTCGAAGTAAAATGTAAGGGAACAAAAAAAGAATGAAGGAAGTAAAGAGTTGAAGTAAGTATGAGTGCACTCCTGGCAGAACTGTTTGTTCTTATTCATCGTGTTGTATTACGTTGTGTTGTGTTGTACTTATTGTGCTGTGCTGTGCTGTGTTGTGTTGCGTTGTGGTTGAGTTAGGCTGTGCTGTGCAGTGCTGTATTGTGTTGTGCTGTGCTGTGCTGTGTTGTGTCGTGTTGTGTTGTTGTGCGTTGTAGTGTAGTGTAACATTGTGTAGTGTTAGTTAGTGTAGTGTTAGTGTTAGTGTAGTGTAGTTAAGTGTAGTGTAAGTGTAGTGTAGTGTTGTTGGTAGTGTAGTGCAGTGTAGTGAAGTGTAGTACAGAGTAGTGTATTGTAGTGTAGTGTAGTATAGTGTAGCAGTGTAGTGTAGTGTAATGTAGTGCAGTCTAATGTAGTGTAGTGTAGTGTAGTGTAGTGTAGTGTAGTGTAGCTGTGTAATGTGTAATCTCGGATGAGACAATAAACCGAGGCCCCGTATGCGAACGCATGCAGAACATCTTGCGCACACGTTAAATCCTGTTCCGCTTCTCGAGAGAGTAGGCCATTGTGTGCCGGTAGGAACAGATGACAAAATGTACAAAACCGCATACCCACGGGGACTGGATGTAAAAAAGCACATGAGTGCTTATTCCATTATCCTCGATATAAAAGAATAAATAAATAAATAAGAATAAAGTAGTATGTTGCATCTTTTGCATTGTATTGTATTTATTGATTTTGTCTTGTATTATATCGTATAGTATCATACTATATGCATTGTACTGCATGGTACTCTATTATCGTTTTTGTTGTTGTTGTTGTTTTTTGCATTGTACTGTATCACATTGTACTATACCTTAACATAAATCATCTTCATTATACAGCATTGTCTTGCATTGCGCTGTATTTGTACTGCATGCCTCCTAAAGGGTTAAGGGAAGAAAGTGTGAAGCAATAGTCTGCAAGTCAACGAGAGTGCAGACCTGCCAGTTCATCATTGCCTTCATGACCACGGGCATGATATAGTGATCGGTTTTGGTTTTGTTTTGTTTTGTTTTGTTTAATGTCTATTCACTTCATGGTGATTTAGACACACCCGCATTCATACCAAAGTATCTATTATTACACACCCCATCTCTCTCTCTCTCTCTCTTCTCTCTCTCTCTCTCTCTCTCTCTCTCTCTCTCTCTCTGTGTCTGTCTGTTTGTCTGTCTGTCTGTCTGTCTGTCTGTCTGTCTGTCTCTCTCTCTCTCTCTCTCTCTCTCTCTCTCTCTCTCTCTCTCTCTCTCTCTCTCTCTCCTTACACACACACACACAACACACACACACACATACATATATAAATATGTATATATGTGTGTGTGTATATATGTATATATATATATATATATATATATATATATATATATATATATATATATGTGTGTGTGTGTGTGTGTGTGTGTGTGTGTGTGTTGTGTGTGTGTGTGGTGTGTGTGTGTGTGTGTGTGTAGTCGATGTTAAATTTAGCTGAAATAGGTTCCCAAGGAGGAAACTGAGGAACAACTTGTAAAATTGGAATTGTTGATATATTGATGTCATTTTCTTTCATAAATGTGTCTGCATAATTTTTATTTGGCTGCAGAAATGAAACATTGCGTGCTCGTTTAGGAAAATCAGTGTCTTGGTTCATAAATATTTCCTCTTTTACTGAATTTGGAATAGAGAGACTACGAACCACGTATTTTGATACTGCCAGTTTTCGCTGATCAGAAAGAGATAGTAAGTGAGCTTCTTTATAAGTATTAGCTGTATTTGCATGAGCCGGAACACAAAAGAGCTATCTTTACTGCTTTACTATCTAGACTTTGTAATCTTTTTTAAGGAGGTAATCTGCAGCAGAAAAGTAAACTTCTTGTCCGTATATCAATTTTGAACGTACCAAGGACAGAGCCAGATGTATCAGAGTCGTAGTGTCTTGACTCCATGCCTGAGAACTTAGTTATCTTAAGAAAATTCAAGTCTTTTCCTAGCTTCAGTTATCATTTGGTTGATGTGCATCTTCCAGTTCAGCTTTCTAGTGAAAAATACACCTAAGACATTGACATCTTGTTTGTATTGAAGCACCCTGAGAATGATGGGTGTGGATTGTGTGATGGTCTGTTTCAGTGCTGACTCTGGACAGACTCTCCTGCTCTTTCCGCGGCAGTCTGTGTTCCTTCAGACAGGGATGTCGGGATGGAAACATGTCCCCTTGGGCTGTAGGAGATGGTAGGTGAAGCATGTCCCCTTGGGCTGTAGGAGATGGTAGGTGAAACCTGTCCCCTTGGGCTGTAGGAGATGGTAGGTGAAACCTGTCCCCTTGGACTGTAGGAGATGGTAGGTGAAACCTGTCCCCTTGGGCTGTAGGAGATGGTAGGTGAAACCTGTCCCCTTGGGCTGTAGGAGATGGTAGGTGAAACATGTCCCCTTGGGCTGTAGGAGATGGTAGGTGAAACATGTCCCCTTGGGCTGTAGGAGATGGTAGGTGAAACATGTCCCCTTGGGCTGTAGGAGATGGTAGGTGAAACATGTCCCCTTGGGCTGTAGGAGATGGTAGGTGAAGCATGTCCCCTTGGGCTGTAGGAGATGGTAGGTGAAACATGTCCCCTTGGGCTGTAGGAGATGGTAGGTGAAACATGTCCCCATGGCTGTAGGAGATGGTAGGTGAAACCTGTCCCCTTGGACTGTAGGAGATGGTAGGTGAAACCTGTCCCCTTGGGCTGTAGGAGATGGTAGGTGAAACCTGTCCCCTTGGGCTGTAGGAGATGGTAGGTGAAACATGTCCCCTTGGGCTGTAGGAGATGGTAGGTGAAACATGTCCCCTTGGGCTGTAGGAGATGGTAGGTGAAACCTGTCCCCTTGGGCTGTAGGAGATGGTAGGTGAAACCTGTCCCCTTGGGCTGTAGGAGATGGTAGGTGAAACTCCACCCACACATTGGCAGGTTCATTGTGGGCATGTGTACGTACGCGGGTCGGCGTGTGTGTGCGTGCGTGCGTGCGCGCGTGTGTGTGTGTGTGTGTGTGTGTGTGTGTGTAGTGTGGGGTATGTGCGTGTGTATGTGTGTGTATGTATGTGTGTATGTGTGTGTGTATGTCTGTGTTTTAAAAAAATTATTTTATTCTTTTATATCGAGGATAATGGAATAAGCACTTATGTGCTTTTTTACATCCTGTCCCCGTGTGTATGCGGTTTTGTCAATTTTGTCATCTGTTCCCACCGGCACACAATAGTCTACTCTTACTAAAAGCGTGTGTGCGTGCGTGCGTGGTGCGTGCGTGCGTGCGTGTGTGTGTGTGTGTGTGTGTGTGTGTGTGTGTGTGTGTGTGTGTGTGTGTGTGTGTGTGTGTGTGTGTGTGTGCATATACATATTTGTGTGTATATATGTATATATACTACATATAATGTATTGTAGTAAATATCTACACAGTATACGAAATATAAATAAAAAATGAATCATAGATATAGATCATACATTGAAGATTGTAACTGTATAATGAAAATGAATATAGTAACATGATAATGAAATCAGTGACATGATAGATCAGAATCATGCGTTGTAAAATTGATAATGACTAATATATGTGAAATATGCAAACCGTTAGACTGACCCACCAACCACCTCCAACACTCCGCAGATATAATGCGTTGGTAAAACTGATAGATACTACACTGATTATGTGAAAGATGAAACCCGCATAGACATGAAACACCCACCCACCACCTCCAACACTCCGCAGATATAATGCGTGGGTCAAACTGATAGATACTACACTGATTATGTGAAAGATGAAACCCGCATAGACATGAAACACCCACCCACCACCTCCAACACTCCGCAGTGGTAAAATTGATAGATACTACAATGATTATGTGAAATGCAAAACCCAAAGGGACATGAAACACCCACCCACCACCTCCAACACTCCCGATTTTCCATCAGCCGCCACCCAGTAAACTAAAAGGACATGTTCTGTCATTTCTGTCAGGTTTCGCATGGGCACGACAAAGAGCATCGGAAGGGTCGTGTTCGGCTTTTTGTTACTCTGTGTTGGAGTCTCCCTGGATTAACTTCACCATCCCAGTCTGCCTTCACTTCAGCTTCAGCCGTTATTTGCCCCAGGCCCTGGCTGTCTTCCTGGCCAGCAGAACCAGCAGTGATGCCGTGACTGCACTCCTGCAGGAAGATGACAAGAAGTTTGTGAATGGACAGGAACAGACGGAAAGCTTGACCATCCCACAGTTGGTTGGAAAGGTAACAATGTACAGATTTACAGTCAATAAGAAAGTTACATTTTAAAAATAAATAAATAAATCGTATACTGGTGGGTTGGTTGGTTGGCTGTTGATTAGTTGGTCGGTTGGCTGGCTGGTTGTTTGCTTTCTTGCTTGTTTGCTTGCTTAGCTGGCTGGCTGATTGGTTGGTTGGTTGGCTGGCTGGCTGGCTGGCTGGCTGGTTGGTTGGCTGGCTGGCTGGCTGGTTGGTTGGTTGGTTGTTTGCTTGCTTGCTTGTTTGCTTGCTTAGCTGGCTGGCTGATTGGTTGGTTGGTTGGTTGGCTGGTTGGCTGGCTGGTTGGTTGGTTGGTTGGTTGATTGGTGGCTGGTATCATCATCCTTAAAACAAATTGCTCTCTGGATTGTCAGGTAATGGATGTATGATGTAATTTCAATGATTGAGTAATGCTTAGCTGGAGTGCGTGAGCGTGTGTATGTGTGTCTTCATGTATGCGTGAGTGCGTGTGCGCGTGCGTGCGTGTGTGCAGGCATGTGTATAAAGCTAAGTGCTTGCATTGTGGATATTTTCGAGCTTTGCAAAACAATGCTCAACGCTCGCATCGATTGAAAGAAAGGAGGACCGCTTCATTGCACACCTTTAGCTTTGTTGTCAGACTATGTTCCGTATGTTTAGAACTGTTTCAAAGCCTTCCCCAGTGTCTAGCTTGCTTCATTCACTAGTGCGGGCACAGATTTC
>CM054158.1:32024490-32051990 GCA_028751875.1 Rapana venosa
TATGTGTGCGTGCGTGCGTACGTGTGTGTGTGTGTGTGTGTGTGTGTGTGTGTGTGTGTGTGTGTGTGTGTGTGTGTGTGTGTGTGTGTTGTGTGTGTGTGTGTGTGTGTGTGTGTGTGTGTGTGTGTGTGGCTATTCATATAAAACGTATTCAAGACTGTGTGCTTCAGTAAGGGTATCCATGTACCCTTATTCTCAATTTCAGATTGAGTCTTAGCCTGTAATGTAGATCTTTTATTCTTTTCTTATTTTCTTACCCGTTTTCTTTTTGTCCAAGTACATGCACACACGCACGCGCGCGTGCACACACACACACACACACACACACATACACATACAAACACACACACACAGCTCCACATTTTGCTTTTCTGTCAACTTTTTCATTAAAGTAAATACCACAGTGCGAGGGTATCCAGCAAAATGTAACACCAGTGCCTCGTATCATCAGAAAATGAATTAGATGACTAATCTCAATTATGAAATCTTGTCTCACTTTTGAACTGAAGTTTCTCAGGGCAAGTAAGACTGACCTGGAATCAACACAGAAAAGTATTTGAAATATGTCTTTAGGAAAATCTAAAAGATAATATAAAGCCATCAAAATAGCAGACAATTCAGCTGTAAAAATAGATCGATTTTTTTCCTACATAAAATGATTTCTCTATTTTCAAAGATGGTATGACAAACGCTGCACCCGCCTCATTATTGTTCAAAAGGGAACCATCTGTGTAGATTTTTAAATGAGCATATCGATGGGTCTTGCAGCATAAGTGTTCCTCTATCCATCCATGAGGGCTATAGCATGTTACAAAATGCATGTTGGAAACACTTTAAAAAGAAACTACAAAGTACCGGTTATTCCTGGAGTGATGATGTAGCCCATGTATTATCTTTTGATAAGATCAAATATCATAATTTACATGAATATAGAAATGTTGTATCTCTTATATACAGGTTTAAGCTCAATGCTTTTAGAACAAAATTTTTTAAAAAAGCAACATGTATCTGTGGTGAAAATCTTACCAATGATCACATTCTTTTACGATGCAGAGATCTGAAAAACATCTTACCTGCCTTCCCAGTCCTTAGCTTACAGCAAGTTCTTAAAGACATTCCATTAATGAAAGAAATTGTATTGTCATTAAGCCATACTCCTATGTTCAGACTCCTCTGATATAAGGATAGCTTCAAGTTATATGAATTGGAAAGTTGGTATTTTTGCTGTTTGATGTTTTTGGGGTTGGCTGTCTTTTTTTTTGTTTTTTTTTTTGTTGTTGTTGGTTTTTTTTTGTTTTTGGGGGGGGGGTTTGGGGTTTTTTTTTTGTTTTTGTTTTTTTTGTTGTTCCCCCCCCCCCTCCTCCCGAATTCTTGTTTATGCTTGTTTCATAATAGTTGTTTATTGCGATTGATTAGTTATATGCATACCCCTCCCCCCTACACACACACACACACACAAGCACGTGCGCGTGCGCACGCACACACATACACACGGGCACACACGCACACACACATACACACACTTTCCTGTCTGATATCACTATTTAGTGGAAGGACGTTAAACTGAAGAACTACTACACACACACACACACACTCGAACACACATACGTTCTCTATATGTGACACTTTTTTCGTCTAATATCACTTTGAGTAAACAGACGTTAAATGAAAGAAAGTACACACACACGAACACACACACACACGAACACACACACACACACACACACACACACACACACACACACACACACACACACACACCACACACACACACACACACAAGCTTGCCACCCTCAGCTTTCTTCATTTTGTTTCGCTCATTCTCTACATATTTTCTTTTTTTTAATTTTAATCTTTTATATCGAGAATAATGGAATAAGCACTAATGTGCTTTTTTTTACATCCAGTCCCCGTCTGTATGCCGTTTGTGTAAATTTGTCATCTGCTCCCACCGGCACACATTGGCCTACTCTTACGAAAAGCAGAACAGGATTTAACGTGTGCGCAAGATGTTCTGCGTGCGTTCACACACGGGGCCTCGGTTTATAGTCTCATCCGAAGGACTTTTAGGGAGAGAGTGGAGTCGGCACTGACGTTAACTCCGGGGCAAAATATCCCCCCCTTGAACGGGAATCGAACCCGGGTGGTCAGATTGCGAGCGCAATGCTCTAACCACTAGGCTATCCCGTCCACCATAAGCCTCTGGTGTGCTGTAATGAATCTAGTATTCTTCCACTCAGATTGTCTTGAGGGGTCAAAGGCACAGAAGCCCAGGCGGAGTAAAGGTGACCAATATCCAGGGGTCCAGTGGATCCTGTCAGACACAGCCACCCAGTGCAGCGGTCAATGTCACCCTGCCGCTGAGGTTAACCACACCCGACCTTCTGGGGTCAACCACACCCGACCTTCTGGGGTCAACCACACCCGACCTTGCTGGATTTCAAGGTGTTGTATCTGAAGATGGAGATGTTATTGTGGATTTTTCTTTCTTTTCTTTATCTTTTTTTTAAAATTTAATTATTTTATATCGAGGATAATGGAATAAGCACTTTTATGTACTTTTTAAAAAATCTAGTCCCCGTGTGTATGCGGTTTTGTCAATTTTGTCATCTCTTCCCATCGGCACACAATGGCCTACTCTTACGAAAAGCGAAACAGGATTTAACGTGTGAGCAAAGATGTTTTTGCGTGCGTTCGGTTTATAGTCTCATCCGAAGGACTTTTGGGGAGAGTGGAGTCTGCACTGATGTTAACTCCAGGGGAAAATATTCCCCTTGAACGGGAATCGAACCCGGGTGGTCAGATTGCGAGCGCAATGTTCTTACCACTAGGCTATCCCGTCCCCCAGTGTGTGTGTTTGGTTATTCTGTCTGCAGTGTCTAAATGGCTTTGTACTTTAAAAAAAATTTTTGGTCTGTGTTTATTTTTCTGTCTGCAGTGTCTACATTTCATTACTTTTATTTTGTCTCCCTGCTGGAGTTACTGCATTGTCTGTAGGTCTGTCCTCTTGATTTTAGTCTGGGGATACTGCATCTGCAGGCAGGATGGCATGGACACACATTGAATATATATGGGCACACAGACATACACATATACATTCATTTATTTATTTACTTATTTATTTATTCATTTATTTATACCACTTTTAGTCACGAGATTTCTCTCCGTGAAATTCGGGCTGCTCTCCCTGGGGAGAGCGCGTCGCCACAAGAGCAGCGCCACCCATTTTTTTTGTCTGCATCTGTATTTGTTTCGCTATCAGAGTGGCTTTCTTCTAAGAATTTTGCCAGGGACAACTCCCTTGTTGCCGTGGGCTCTTTTACGTGCGCTGAATAATTTTGTGCAACACACGGGACCTCGGTTTATCGTCTCGTCCGAAAGACTAGCGCCCAGACCACACTCATGGTCTAATGGATAGGGGAAAAGTTTCGGGCCCAAACGGGATTTGAGCCACCGCACACTTCCGACCCGGACATTTCGCTTTCTAGACAGCGCGTTACCTCTAGACCACCGATCCACGTACGCATGCACTAAAGCATATACGCATGACAAACAAGGCAAGATTGGACTCTCATAAACAGGGATGCGCGTGTGGGTGAATGCAGACAGATAGACAGGTAGACAGATACATAGATAGACATACAGACACACACTCATACACACACATCCACAAAACACATACAGACACACATACTCATGGGCATACACACACCACATCAAACCACACCCCGCCTCATGATAAAACACCACACCACAGCACGAAACAACAAACAGAAAGTAACATAGCGACCAGCCGTCAAGGCGAAGTGGTTAGCGCCTTGGGTTACGGACTGGAAGGTCGCGGGTTCGATTCCCATAAGATTCATAGGGAGTTTTCGGGCTCCGGCCAGCTCCTACCAAGAGTGAGTGTGCTGTGGGCTCAGTGGGAAGACTGGGACCACACAGTCGAGCTTCATCCACTTAACGGATGCGAGTTTGAGAGTGATGCTCAAATTACCTGACCAACAGTGCAGGTGTCTGTATCTCACGGGCCCGGTTAACGCCGCCGGGATATATTATGATGGAAAGCGTAGAGTACAACCCTGTCAAATAGTCTCAAAGCATATGCCCTTCCATAGCAGCATCATTACGTCATCCTTATTGTCAATGATCATCATGCAATAAAATAAAATTTGCCTCTGATTCGGTGATCCCAGTTGCTCTGGTCTCATGATGACCTCAGATTCGGTTCCCCCACACACTTCTGTGCCTGTGGTGAGTTTGCGTCAAAGCCCTTGGGGTTGGAGGTTCGCGGGGAGCGGTCATTGGAGGGACGTTGTGGTGGTTGCCACCTCGGGTGGGCAACTCACCCAGTCTGGCTCCGCGACTGAGCTAATACTGTCGTTAGTAGGGGGCTTAGTAGGTGGTGTCCTGCGTATGTTAGCTCAGAACAGGCACCACTGAACACCACCAAAGTGACCCAGCAGCAGTACAGGGCCCCTCTGGCTGGTGGCCTGATGGTGATGGGCTCCCTGTGGACTTCCGACCCTGAGGATGAGACATAGCAAATCTGGGTGTGGTTGTGGCGTGGCGTGGGAGATTGGAATGAGCGGCTGTGGGAACAGAACAGCAGGACGGGGGACGTCACAGAAGATGAGGCAGCCCAACAAAAACAAAAACAACAAAAAACAGAAAGTAACATAGCACAGTGTGACTCCAAAAGTTCATTTCCAGCGCTAACCGGTGTTTCAGACAGAACCGTTATCGGAGGAACCATTGGCGCGGTCATTGTTGTCCTCGTCGTCGTCGCCATCCTCGTTGGCATCGTCTGCCACAGAAGGAGGCGGAAAAGGTAAGCCCGCGCACGTTAAAGAACGAGTACAAGCGAATGAATGAGTCAATGAATGAATGAATGAATGAATGAATGAATGAATGAATGGATAGATGAATGGATAGATGAATGGATGGATAAATGAATGAATGAATAAATGAATGAATGAATGAATGAATGGATAGATGAATGGATGGATGGATGAATGAATGAATAAATGAATGAATGAATGAATGGATAGATGGATGGGTGGATGGATCTTATCGTTGTTGTTGTGCGTTCCCCAGCTTAACACTCGATGGGGGTGGGGGTGGGGGGGTGTCACCCAGAATGTGCACTCTGACTCACTCATCATCCCACCTGGAAATCTACCTTGAGATTGAAATTGCACTCTAAAAGAGAGAGGTTTGCGTGTATGACTGGTGTTGTTTTTTTTTTAAAGTACCTCGCCATATGGGTAGCCATACTCTGACTTCCGAGGAGAATGAATGAATGAATGGATGAATGAATGAATGAATGAATGAATGAATGAATGAATGATCAACCAATCAGTCATTATATATTCTTGTGTACGGTACGCTGCTTCCTGTTAAAAGCAGGATTCTCCGAGTGAAATCCGAACTGCCTTTTTGAGGAAGAACACGTCGCTATGAAAGCAGAACCACCTTTTCAACAACCTTCTCTCTCTCTCTCTCTCTTCTCTCTCTCTCTCTCTCTCTCTCTCTCTCTCTCTCTCTCTCTCTCTCTCTCCTCTCTCTCTCTCTTTCTCTCTCTCTCTCCTCCTCTCCTCTCTCTCTCTCTCTCTTCTCTCTCTCTCTCTCTCTCTCTCCTTCTCTCTCTCTCTCTCTCCCCTCTCTCTCTTTCTGTACGTGTAGCAATTTCCCCGTTAGAGGGAATTATCACACACGATTTTGCCCAGGACAAAGTCCCTTTATGCCACGGGGCTCTTAAAGCTCAACACGTGTTGCATACAGGACCTCGACTGATCGCATCATCCGAAAGACTAGAACCCAGACCATCCATCACTCGAGGCGTAAGTGGATGGGATAATAGTTTGACGTTCTTTTGTCCCACCTCAGTTATATCTCCGAGTTTCACCATCGGTGAAATTTTGGCGTATGCCACCGTCTTTCCCATCTCTCTATTTAGGCAGCCGCATTGCGTCTTCGGAAACAGCTTGGGTTCAAATGGGGATCCTAACCTCAAGTTGTCGTTTTCTAGTCGGTTTCATTTTCTCTAGACCACCAAGGAATCGATGAACCAATCGTTGAAAAGATCCCGCCCATGAATTTAAAAACACAATGGGTTTCAAGCGAGTTCACTTTCGAGTACATTACTCGTGTATGTAAGTACTACGGGCTGCTAGGGTGGGGAGGGTGGTGTTCTCGCATTCTAATGCACACGCGCACTAGGTAGATGTGTGTGTGTGTGTGTGTGCGCGCGCATGTGTACATGTCTGCACGCTCATGCGCGCGCGCGCGTGTGTGTGTGTGTGTGTGTTTTTGTGTGTGTGCGTGTGCCCGAGCGCGTGTGTATATGTGTAAGTGTGTGTAAGTGTGTGCGTGCGTGTCTGCGTGTGTTAATGACTGCGTGCATACATACATACATGCATATCTACATGCATTCATATATGCACAATACACACATACGAACATACATGCAAAGAGACATAATACATGCAAGCGTGCATACAAACATACAGAAATAAATACTTTTATACATGAATGCATATAAACAGACAGGCAGGGTACATGCATGCATAAGTCAAAAGACATAAGGAACAATTAATCTGAGTTGAAAATACTTTACTCGTAGAATACCAATGTCGACTACCTCGCAAACATCTTAAAATCATCATAAAATTCCATCACAAACATCATGCATATATGTTTCCTTCTTTTCCTCATACCTTGAATCTACTCATCACCATTCACCATTCTCCTCCTCCTCCTCCTCGTCACCGTCGTCATCATCATCATCATCATCATCATCATCATCATCATCATCATCATCATCATCATCATCATCATTGTCATTGTCATTGTCGTCATCATTATCCTTGTTGTTGTTGTTGTTGTTCTTCTTCTTCTTCTTCTTCCACCTCCTCCGATGATGATGATGATGATGATGATGATGATGATGATGATGATGATGATGATGATGATGATGATGCTGTTTACAGAAAATCTGGAAGAAGGAGTGTGGACATGGTAGCAGCATCCAATCAGAATGGTACTTTAACTGTTTCTCTGTCAGTGTGCCTGTCTGTTAGTCTGATATGAATAAGCCTTTTAGTCGCTCAGTCAAGCTATCGGCCTGTGTGTGTGTGTGTGTGTGTGGTGTGTGTGTGTGTGTGTGTGTGTGTGTGTGGTGTGCGTGCGTGCGTGCGTGCGCGCGCGCGCGCGCGTGTGTGTGTGTGTGTGTGTGTGTATGTGTGTGTTTGTGTGTGAGTGTGTGTGTTTATATGTGTGTGTATGTGTGTGTGAGTGAGTGAGTGTGTGTGTGTATGTGTGTGTATGTGTGAGTGAGTGAGTGTGTGTGTGTGTGTGAGTGAGTGTGTGTGTACGTGTGTATGTGTGTGTGAGTGAGTGTGTGTGTGTGTGTTCAACCTGTCAATCTCTTGGTGGTAGATCCATTAGAAATCTGAGGTTTTCTGATGACATTGATATCCTATTATGCAGTAACAGCGAACTTCAAAAGAACAAGCAAATTAGAAAAACGAGCCAGCGCTTATGGTATGGCGCTGCAGAGAAGAGCAGGATCATGGTAAACAGTACCAGTGATGTTACAGCTAGTATTAGGAAATGATAATAATAATAGTAATAATAATAATGAATTGAATTTATATAGCGCTATATCTTGCAAGGAAGGAAGTAGTGGGGTGCATTATCAGCTGTACACCGGCTTCCAGCAGGATTATCAGCATCCGGGTGTCGGCCAAGCCCAAGAACATCACCATCATACAAATCTATGCACCATCATCTGACCATACAGATGAAGAAGTAGAAGAATTTTATGAAGATCTTGAAGTGACCATTAAGAAAATACCCAAGAAGGACATCATCATCATCCAAGGGGATTTTAACGCCAAAGTAGGTCCTGACTCTTACAACCAATGGGCCGGAACAGTTGGTCAGTTTGGAACTGGGGAGACCAACGACAGGGGACTACGTCTGTTGGAGTTTGCCTGCACCCACAGACTTACCATTGCCTATACCCTCTATCCCCACAAGCAGTCAAGGAGGACAACCTGGCATGCGCCAAACGGCAAGATCCATAACCAAATAGATTTTATCTTAACACCACGGCGCTTCAAATCCAGCATCAACAGAGCCAGAACAAGAACCTACCCTGGAGCTGACATAAGCAGTGACCACGACCTTGTGCTGCTGGTATTCAAAATGAAGCTGAAGAAAAACAAACAGCCTGCAAACCCACGTATCAAATTTGACGTGGACAAACTAAAAGATCCAGATGTCGAGGAGATCTTCCAAGCTAAGCTTGGCGGACGTTTTGCGGCATTAACCCTCCTGGACAATGACATCAATGACCTCACCAACAACTTCAATGAGGCAGTCCGAGAAACAGCAGAGGAGGTACTCGGTCGTCAGAGGAATAAACACCAGCCATGGACTACCAATGACATCTTGGACCTCTGCGATACAAGAAGAGCACTGAAACCAACCAGGTCTTCCAACCCTAAAGAATACCGGGAGGCCAACAATCTCGTGAAGAAGTCATGTTAAAGCCAGAGAGAAGTGGATCAGTGATCAATGTGATGAGATCGAAAAAAACATGAAAGTGGGCAACAGTAAAAAGGCATACGACACCCTGAAGAAACTCACAAAACCACTTCAAACCAAATCATCAGTCATTGAAGACAGCTCCGGAAACCTCCTCACAGAAAGCTCAGCTGCATTGAACAGGTGGTCTGAATATTGTTAAGAACTGTACAACTACCCAATACAACCTGACAAGAGCATAATAGAAGAGAAAGCAGCAACATCAAGAGCACCCTCGCCATTACCTATACTGAGGGAAGAAGTGGAAGAAGCCATCCGCAGCTTACCAGTAGGAAAGTCCCCAGGAGCAGACAATATACCAGCAGAGCTGCTCAAGCATGGTGGCGAAACAGTCATCACATATGTTACAGCTATCTGTCAGAAGATTTGGGAGACAAAACAGTGGCCAACAGACTGGACACAATCACTCATCATACCCCTGCCCAAGAAGGGGATTTACGCCAATGCCAAAACTATGAACAATCAGCCTCATCAGCCACGCCAGCAAGATCATGCTCAAAGTTATTTTGAATCGACTCAAAAAGGAGGCAGAAGAACACCTTGCAGAGGAACAAGCTGGGTTCAGGGCAGGCAGGAGCACAATCGCACAGATTTTTAACTGCCACATCATGATGGAAAAACATCTTCAACATCAGAGAGACCTGTTCCACAACTTCATCGACTTCAAGAAGGCTTTTGACAGAGTATGGCACGAAGGCCTGTGGCAGGTCCTCAGAATGTTTGGCATTTGAAGAAGGACTAGTGCAAACCATTCAAGCACTATACAACACTGCAAGCAGTGCAGTCCTTCTGAACAATCAGGTCGGAGACTACTTCAAAACCACAGTTGTGGGTCCGACAAGGATGCCTGTTATCTCCAGTCCTGTTCAATCTGTTCTTGGAAAACATCATGAGAGAGACCCTCCATGACTTCCACCCTACCATCTCCATTGGCGGCAGACCCCTCAAAAACTTACGGTTTGCCGATGACATTGACCTCATGGGCGAAGTAACACAGAGCTGCAAGATCTTACGACCAGACTTGAGAACAGAGCTGGAGCATATGGGATGGAGGTGAGCTCGGAGAAAAGTAAAGTACTTGTGAAACAGCACGAGCAATGCGACCGCTAAAATTTACATGAACGGCCAACAACTGGAGGAGGTAGACGCTTTTAAATACCTCGGCGCTACACTCACAAAGGACGGGCGATCGACGACAGAAATCAAAGTCAGATAGCCATGGCAACATCTTCCATGACAAAACTCACCACCATATGGAAAAGTAAGAGATCAGTTTCCCAATTAAACTAAAGCTCTACAAAGCCTAATTCAGTCGATCCTGCTGTACGGAAGTGAAACCTGGACATTGACTGCTGAAACAGCAAGCGAATCCAGTCATTCGAAACAAAATGCCATAGAAAACTACTGGGCATATCTGGAGAGAACGAAAGACCAACGAATTGTCAAGAGTCAAATAACACGGCTGGCAGGTCCACAGGAACCCCTTCTCACCATCGTCAAGAAGAAAAAGCTGACATGGTTCGGCCACGTCACCCGCCACAACACTCTGCCCAAAACAGTACTGCAGGGAACACTCGAAGGTGGCAGAAGGAGGGGAAGACAGAACAAGTCATGGATGGACAACATCAGAGAATGGACCAGGATGAATGACTCGGCACTACTGCGCAGAGCCGAGGACCGAGATGGATGGAGGAGGCTTACCACGGCATCGTCTTTCATGTCTCCCCCACGACCGCCAAGGTCACGGGTCTGATGATGATGATGATGATATCTTGCAAAAAAGAAATCAAAACGCTTGTATTCAACACGCCCATACATACAATAAATAACAATTAACAGAGTTAACAAATTCTAATGTACATACACACACACGCGCGCACACACACACAACAACACACAACCAACACACACACACTATATATATATATATATATATATATATATATATATATATAATATATATAATATATATATATATATATATATATATATATATACAGGTTATACACTTGGCAGGGTGATGGGATTTGGGCGGTTTTAGGCAGGGATGGATTTGAGGTGAAACAAGAGGGAGGAAATCAGATTTGGAATAAATATGTCTTGAGGCTGGATTAAAAAGTGTCATAAGTAGACTTCTGGCGAAGAGAGAGAGGGAGGTCATTCCAGATCACTGGACCAGAAACAGAGAAAGAGTGTCGGCCAACACTGGATTGGGGGAATCTAGGTATTCGTAAGCACAAGGTATCTGCAGCAGAGCGGAGGGAACGTGAAGGAGTGTATAGGTGAAGACATTCACAGAGGTAGGAGGGTGCAGTTTTGTGGAGACATTTGTAACACAGGGTACTGATCTTATAATTTACTCTCTGTGGCACAGGCAGCCAGTAGAGAGATTGCAAAAGAGGAATTATGTGCTCAGATTTTCTCTTTCTGAGTACAAGTCGAGCTGCAAAGTGTTGTATACGTTGAAGTGAGTGGATAGATGATGCTGGCAGACCAGCCAGAAGAGAAATGCAATAGTCCAGACGTGAGAGAATGAGAGGCACGACTAGTTTGGATGTTGCATCAGTGAAGAGGTACTTTCGAATTGCACTAATACGCCATAATTGATAGTAGCATGTTTGGCAGGTCTAGGTGATAAATTTTTGCCTGGAGAGTGTGTTGTCGATAACAACCCCAAGATACTTCATAGCAGTGGATAGAGGAATTGACGTATTGCGGAATTCTGTTGAAGCTGTTGTGATAGGAGAGAGTTTGTGCTTGGTCCCTACAAACATGTCTTCGGTTTTGTCTGCATTTAGCTGTAATTTGTTCTGTATCATCCAGTTTTGGCTATATCTTGAAGGCAGTAGTCCATATTTTTCAAAGAAAAGGGCAGATTTCAGGTATCAATACTAAAATGAGAGTCATCGGCATAGAAATGTGGTTATCTTGATACGATTATTATATGTGAAAGTGGAGAGCAGTTAGAGAGTGAAAGAACCCGGGCCGGGAGAACAAACCCTGGGAGACTCCACATTCCAGTTTGGTGGGTCATTGATTGAATCTTGTCTATTGAAATATGTATATCGGCCTGAAGGTATGAACTAAAACAGGTGGGGGCCCCGTGCCTGTAATACCAACTTAAAGATTAGACTCCTCAAATGTCTTGCCTATGCTGACAAAGAGGGCCGCTCTGCAGCTGAGGAAGACAACTACCCTTGCAACCTCGACCATGGCAAAGTGAACAGCATTTGGAAAGCAAGGAAATCATTTACCACACAAACTGAGTTGTTTAAAATCTCGTCATTTCCATTTGATGTTCTGGTTTGTGACAACTGGACTTGGACTGCAGAATTGGAAAGAAAAAGCCAGTCTTTGAAACGAACTAATTCAGAAACTTCCACATTTCCTGGGAAAACAAAAAGAACTAACCATGTGGCGGAAGTGATGAAGCCCTTTCTTGGCCACTGGGACCCCTTCTGGCTGCTGTAAAGAGGAGGAAGCTGGCGTGATTTGGGCATGTCACGCGTCATAACTCTCTTGCCAAGACTATCCTGCAGGGGACAGTTGAGGGAGAAAGGCATAGGGGCAGACAGATGAAGACTGGATTAAGAAAACCAAAGATGGGACCGGTCTTGACATGGCACTTGTGATGCGAAAGGCTGAAGGTCCATCAGACTGGATTCAAATATGGACTAACGCGTCCCTCATGTGCACCCGATGACCATCTTAGTCAAGGGACTGCTGATGCTGATAATGATGTGTATTCATAGCTTTCACAGACAAATAATGAGTTAGATTCTAACAAAACCGACGTACGATTATCAATCCTTTATTTTTAGAATTATGGTTATAAGCAAAAAGTGAGAATGAAGGTTATAAATTGTCACTTTTACCGTAAGACACAGTTTTTATCCCCCCAAAAGAATTTTTTTTAAATCTACAAGCCACTGTTTGTATCGTACGGTTCAAAAGCGGTCGTGTTTCTTTGCTGCAAGCTTGTGCAGAAATGTAGATAACCCCACACTCTCGACTGTTTTTGTTCTTGTGTTTTAGCTTGGGTTCATTGCCGTTTTTAAAGCAGAATGTTGGAATGAAAAATAATTTTTGTGTAATTTTTCTGTGACTTGACAAATACCGTTGACATTTTACAGATGCCGTACATTTTACATGCATTGAAGGTAATACATTTTTTTAGAAATACCTTTTACAGCTAACAACGACTTAGATGGCATAGGTGGAATAAGGCAGGCACGTTGTCTTCCTAACTCACGTATAATCTCTATGAGAAATCAGACAGCTTCGGTTCAGCTGGAAATGAAGTGACTGTAGCTTCTTTGATTCCTGCATCAAGTATATCAATGTATTGCCTACTCTCGAAGTGAATGGAGAATACACAACGTTTAAAACTCAATTCCTTATCAGTACTTTTATAACCTTCTTTGTCATTTCTGGAAGAAAAGAAGAAAACGACTTTTTGAAATATGAAAACGACTTGTGTTTAAACTAAACTGCTGTCAAAGTCTTCCCAAGGTACTTTTCTATACAATGATTAACACTTTCTTAGTTAATGGTGGGTATCACAGCATCTTTTTTTTGGTGTTTCATTTTATCAGGAAATGATGCTGTTGACGTCTTGTCCCCGTCATACTACGACACTGTCGGTGGGATGAGCCCCCCCAATGTCTACAACAGCCTGCAAGCAGGTGAGCATGACGTCACCTCTGTATCGGTAACGTCATCAAGGGTTTTACTGAACGTCAATCAGAGAGAGGAAAATTGATGGAGTTTATCTGGGTTAGTTGATTATTTACGGTTCTTGTTAGTATAAACCAGGTGAGTTTTAGATCTGGAAATAACGACTTCAAATGAACAGTCTTGTCATTTGAATTGTGGCAAGGGGGAAGGGGGGAAGAAGGTTAAAAAGTAGAATTTTATTCATTGTCACTTTTACCTCTGGGTAAAGTGATGATGACTTGGAAACCATGAAAGTACAATCGACATTAGAGGCAGGACGATTACATTTGGCCAACGACACCGACGGCCTAGCTGGATGGAGAAGAGCAAGAGCTGGTCAACCTGGTTAACCACCTGAATGAAGCTTCTTCGGCATATGGCATGCAGATCAGCGCAGAGAAAACCCGGGTAATGCAAACATTTCCATAGCATCAGCCCCGACATCACCATAGACAACAAGAAAACTGAGACCGTCCATACTTTAAATACCCAGACGACAGCTGCAATGAAAACCCAAAAAATTAAAATCATCTGAAACAACAAGAACATCGTCATTAGCTTCAAGATCTAACCCTGGTCATGTCTATAATTTTGCGTGCATTTGAAACGTGGACCATATCAGCAGACACTGAAAGAAGAATACAGGCAATGAAGATGAGATTATAGACATCACATAAGTAACGAAGTAAAAATCAAAATTGAAAACGCCCTAGGGCCTTAATTTATGAAGAGCTCCTAACTTCAGTGAAAAAAACGCCCAAAATGGAGTGGTACGGGCATGTTAACCGTGCAGTTTCACCAACACCACACACACACACACACACACACACACACCACACCACACACACACACACACACACACACCACACACGCACACACACACACACACACACACACACACACCACGCACAACACACACACACACACACACACAAAACATAAACACACAAAACACACACACACACACACACACACACACACTACCACACATCTGGACTGGCCAAGACTGTCCTACAGGGAACAGTACAAAGGGGGGAGGGAAGGATGGAGACGAAGAGACAGACAGAGAAAACGATGGTTTCAAAATTTTCAATGGTACCCCAATGGTCAACTAGATTACAGGATAGGTGAAGGTGAAGAAGTTTCACATGAAAAAGTCAATCCAGTTTGATTAGATTTCAGCCTGTTTTGTAAAAAACTGGTGAAATAGCACTATTTTCAGATCCTTCTAGAAACAGATTAAAACTAGCCTATAGATTGGGGGTTTTTGTGCTGTTCGGCTACTTCGGAATTTTTTTAAACATAAAACAAGAGAAAGATCACAAGACGGTTAGGACGTTCACGTACCTTCCTAACAAGTAAACCCTGAAGTTCTGTGTTCGAATTACAGCCTTACCCTTTCCTCCCAGTTTGACGAGAATATTGAACTGAATATCAAAGTGCTTAGGATGAGACTATAAATAAACTGAGGCCACGTGTGCGAATGCACGCAGAAGACTTTACGTACACATTAAAAACATGTTTCACCTTTCGAAAGAGTAGGCCGTTTGGTGGCAGTCGGTGTTTAGACACTATCCCTGAAGTCGGAATGCCGCTATCTAAATGGTGGTGGTGTGTTAGGGGGGTATGTGTGTGGGGGGGGGGGGGGGGGGGGAGAGAGTCCGCTTAACGCAAAAAACTCTCATTGGTGAACCTCCCGGGGCTCTAGCTGAGAAACAAAAAAAAAAACCAATAAAATATGATCAGAAATTAAAGCTTCGTTATGTAATTTGACAGAGACATGGATTACAGTTGACAGATAATGTACTTCACTATTGACTTTTCAAAGCATTCTATGAGTATTTTTTTTCAATTAAAATGGTTATGTAGGATGGAGCAGATATCCTGTCATCTCAAATGGATTGAAAAATCTGAAAATTAACAGATTTGAATCCCTTAATCAACATATCAAGTACATATTAAAAATACAATCTAATTGGGAAGAAGCGCGAAGGATACCCAGTGTGAGAAGAAAAAAACCAACACCAAATAGTCTATTTGAAACGAAATTCTTGTACCACTTCCTCTATGACCACATTTGAGACTTTTGAAAGAACGGAAGAAAACAAATATTCTTTACACGAAAAAAAACAGGGCTACACCTTAATAATAATAATAATAAAAATAATAATAATAATAATAATAATAATGTATGGAATTTATATAGCGCTGAATCTTGTAAAGCAACAAATCAAAGCGCTCAGATGACTTTTTTCTTATTTAATTTTTTTTTATGCGTGTGTATGCAGTTTTTTAAATTTTGTCATCTTTTCCCACCGGCACACAATGGCCTACTCTTTCGTACAGCGGAACAGGATTTCACGTGTGCGCAAGATGTTCTGCATGCGTTCGAACACGGGGCCTCGGTTTATAGTCTCATCCAAAGGACTTTGACATTCAGTTCGATTTTTTGGTCAAACTGGGAAGAAAGGGCGAGGCTGGGAATCGAACCCAGAACCTCACGGTTTACTTGTTGGCAGGCAAACGTCTTAACCATCCTGCCACCTTCCTTCCCTAGCTTATGCTAATATGCTTTCAAAGTCGGCCCCATTTACTTTATATCAGCATTTTGTACTTAAAAGGCAAGTACCTGTAGCATCTTTAAAAAAAATTTCCAGTAAAGACGAGGCTAATTTTCCATCCCTTTTCAGAAGATGCAGAGTACGCCACCACTCCATCCAACTATGAAGGTGTCGGTGAGAGGAGTCCACCCAATGTCTACAACAGTCTGCAAGCCAGGGAGCATGACGTCACCTCTGCCACTGGGACGTCAACAGCACCTTCGTGTGACGTCAGCCAGGCAGATGCACCGTCGTACTACAACGTGCGTGGACAGGCACAATTGACGTCAGCGGCTATTACAATGTATAGTGACACGGTTTGTGGATGAAGATAGCCTTCAGCATGCATGATATGGTTAAGAGTTCTAGTGACTAGGGTTACGGTGGAAATGTCTGTCAGGACATTGTTTTGAAAGGAGAGTCTTAAACAGAAAAGATGTTAGCTTAAAATTCAGTTTACCTTGGGTAGAGTGCCTGTGTGTGTGTGTGTGTGGTTGTGTGTTTTTGTGCGTGCGTGCGTGCGTGCGTGTGTGTGTGCGTGCGTGCGTGTGTGCGTGTGTGATTTTTTGAATTTTTGTTTTATTCTTTTATTTGGAGGATAATAGAATAAGTGCTCATGTGCTTTTTCACATCCTGTTCCCGTGTATATGTAGTTTTGTAAATTTTGTTATCCGTTCTCCCAACTGCTTACAATGGCCTACTCTTCCAAATAGGGGAACGGATTTTAACGTGTGCGCAAGATGTTCTGCGTGGTTTATAGTCTGATTCGAAGGACTCGTGTGTGCGTGTATGTATGTGTGTGCATGCGTGCGTGTATGTGTGTGCGTGCGCGTGCGTGCGTGAGTGCGTATTTTTATTTTTATTCTTTTATTTCTAAGATAATGGAATAAACACTCTTGTGCGGGTTTTTTTCAACCAGTCCCCATGTATATGCAGTTTTGTAAATTTTGTCATCCGTTCCCACCGGCACACAATGGCCTACTCTTCCGAAAACCGGAACGGGTTTTAACGTGTGCGCGAGATCCTCTGCGTGCGTTTGCACACAGAACCTCGGTTTATAGTCTCATCCGAAGGACTTTTGGGGACAGTGGAGTTGGCACTGATGTTAACTCCAGAGGAAAAATCCTCTTGAACGGGAATCGAACCCGGGTCAGCAGATCGCGAGCGCATCACCTTAACCACCAGGCTATCCCGTGCGTGCGTGTGTGTGTGTGTGTTTTATATAAACATTTGTTTTTCTTTCGAGGATAAGTGCTCCTTCGCTTTGGCATATGCAGTCCCCGTGTACATGCGGTTTTGTAGATTTTGTCATCGTTCCCACAGGGATGGCCTACTCTTCCGAAAGGCGGAACAAGTTTTAAAGTGTGTGCAAGTAGTTCTGGTGCGCTCGCGTACCGACAGGATAGTTCTTGACAAATACTTAAACCACATGGTGTTTTGTGGAAAAATTATTTTTCATACCTTGTGCATGCTTGTTTATTTCTGACATACAGGCATTTGAATACATCTGAATGTGTCGGAGATGTCTGCATATATTTGATGGGACTGTGTAATTTAAATATGAGGAAGGAGAGAGAGGGGGGGAGGGGGGGGGGGGGAGAGAGAGAGAGAGAAGGAGAGGAGAGAGAGGAGAGAGAGAGAGGGGAGAAATAGAGAGAAAAAAAACAACAGACAGACAAGACACAGACAGACAAGACAGGTAGGCAGACAGGCATGCAGAAAGACTGTCAGAGAGAGACAAAAGTATATGCCTCTAAGATCGTGTGCAAATACTATACATAAAAACAGTCATTCTTCAATAGGACTCTGAACCAAAGACCTTAGTCAAGTGTTTTTTTCTCATATTTTTTGCACTTTTCTATATCACATTTCATCATATTAATGCAGAAATAGCAGTGAAGGGAAACAAGTACATGTCACCACTTACTATTCAACCATATTTAAAATGACGAACCATCATGTTTTGACACTTTTAATGGTCATTCTGCAGTTTCCATTTTCCTTGTTACGTCTTTCAGCTGCGAGCCGGCTACCCAACCCTAACTCCAGCCTCTCTTTTTTGGCTGAAGGGGGAGGTAGGCTTTTCCCAATGCTCTGACCAGCAGTGACACAATGACTCACCAACTGGCTTTAAGTTCGGTTTTGAGTTCTTATACCATTTGATATATCTCAGAGATTTCATTCCAATATGCTATTAAAACAAAGTGGAAAAAAGCAAAATGGTAAAGGTTGTAATAATGTAGTACTTCAATACTATCAATTTTTGCTCTTAGATAGATGGCTTGATGAATAAAACAAATGCATTGCTTAAGTCAATGTACCATCTGAAAATAATTCACTCGACTTGAATTCCAGCCATGTTATCTTTTACAGCCAGAAAGCAGACATCTTGAACATCTTCGCTTTTGAATTCTTACACCTTTTGAAATATCTCAAGACGTGTTCCTTCATATATGTCTTTAAAACAATGTGTCATAAAGCTTTTTAATTCCAGCCATGTTATCTTCACAGCCAGAAAGCAGATCCCTGCATGCGTAAGTGCGAAAACTTCAGCTTGTAAAGTTTTAAACAAGGAGTGGTGCAAATCGTATTTTTTCAGGCAATAAAGTCAGTTTGTATAGTCATGTGCCATTGGTGTGTGCTCACCACTAGATATTTTCTCTTTTATGGTATTAATTCATCAATATTGTACAGAAATACAGGAAAATGGAAATTCTTAAAATGTGACCGACAAAAAAAAGTGAAAAAGGCAGGCGCTTTGAATGCACGACTACTGTCCACAAGTAATCCTTTCTGAAAATTCGCGTTTTCCTCAACTTCAACTAAGTGATTCAAAGCACACAGAAATTATCGATACAGCCAAAATGTTTTGTACAAATGCTTGCAGACAACTTGACAATAAACTATTAATAAAACTCACATATATCAAACCATTTCCTAGCTTTACACAACACAGGTTTCTTGAGAGCACAAAAGTAAAAGCAAGAAGAAAGGCTGAACAAACAAAAAAACTTGGGACAATGCTACGCAGTATTATCGCCGTGATCTACTAGAAGTTATTTTACAACTTTTGCTACACTGGAATTTTGGAATACACACATCTCAAGTTCCATAATTGTAGAAAAAAGCACAACATTAATGGGCATAACATATACAGTACAAAGGCTGGACAATGACTAGGAATTGGCGCACAGTAAATCGTGCAGGAATTAGCCATGATCGATGTAAAATTCGTTCATTTTAGTCTTGCCAGTAAAACAAGATTTTCTTTGGAGGGAGGGGGGAAGTCTATCGGGTTTTTTTTTGGCTCCCATTTCTTTTTTTATTCTTTTCTCCTTTTTTCCCCTCCCTTTTCCGTTATTCTTTGTTTTGTCGATATTTCATTGCATTTTGAGGCCTGCACCCTCTTTCTTAACCCTTTCTTTGCAGATTTAACACAAAATAGACGAACAAAATTTTGTGATAGAGTACATTAACATGGAAATCATATACTGCTGAGAGATGTAGACGGGGTACTCTATTAATAGACTCGGGGTACTCTATTAATGGACAGGGAGTGCTATGACCTGGGTAAGGGGCATGTCCCAGACCTCTGGCAAATCAAAAAGGCCAGAAGGAAATGAGGAAATAGGACACACCAATACAAGATGACAAATCTAATTTACATTCTAGAACAAAAGGCAACAATTTTTTTTATACACAATATGGTAAAAAAAATGAGGAAAACTACCTTTTCGAATTAAAGACAAAAGGTAAAGGTGTTCCCATAATCTATGCTGTAGTTGGGAAGCGAGACGTCAGAGACCTCAGTTTCTCGAGGGGCCAGGCATACTGAGAGCGGCGCCCATCTCCTCTCCCTCGCTGCTTTACCTTCCCTGACCCTGAAGGGGCATGTACCCATTTACAGCTGGGTGAACTAGGAAACTGTACCGAAGCCCAGACGCACGAAAGGTCACCCATCCAAGAGGTAACCACGCTCAACGCTGCTTAACCTTAGCTCGGGAAGAACAAGCACTCTGACCACTGAGCTACCTCGCAGTTTGCTAATGCAAGGCCGTTAAATAAGATGTATGCTACACGTAAAACTTTTTGGGGGTCAAAATAGTGCAAAATCTTTAAACTGTGACACTACAATCCTTTACTTGCCTCCCTTCTTGTCCAAACTTTTTTCCGAGGCTTTTTTTTAAAAAGTCAATGTTGGTTACAGCTGCAAGCAACTTTAAAGAATTTTTAAAACTACGCAAACGCACGATAGAAATCATTTCATTTCAGTAACTGCTATTTTCCTCGTAACACACACCCACGCACGCACACACGCACGCACACGCACGCACACACACACACACACACACACACGCACGCACGCACACACACGCGCACACACACACACACACTGACCTTAACATACTTTCTACCCCTCTTTAATAACATCCCTTTTCTGCAACGCAATCCCAGTCTCCCAGTACCTTTCCCTATCGATTGTTCAATGATGCATTATAAAACTATCCCCCCCCCATCCCCCCACTTTTCTCTTTAGATAATCGTTTCTTCTCCTAAAACACACATCTCCCCTTTCAAACGATCATTCAATCGTGCATTCTAAAAGCAGCACCCTCTACTACTGCTTTCTCAACAAAAAATTTTCTAAAATGCACCTCTCCCGTTTAAATGAATATTCTTTCAGTCGTACATTCTACAAGCAGTACCCTCAATTTTTGCTTTTAAATCAACTTAAAAAAAAACCTTTTTCCATCCTTTCCTAGCATCCGTTTTTTCCCTGAAATTCTAGTACCGCTCCTCCTCCCACTACTAGTACAGTGGACATCCGTCGATCAAGTTTGATGCATGAGTTTAACATCCTGACTGTCCTGTCTGTCCGATTTCGGCGCTGTCTTTTGCAGCTTCAGAGATTTGATCCAATAACCCCTTAGGAAAAAAATATGTATAGCCATAGTGTCAGCATACACCTTTTTATCTACCTGCCTTTTGTGTCCACATGAGGGGCCAGGGTTAAGAGGTGACGTGAGTGTTAGGGTTAGTTTTAACATGTAACATGGGGAAGGGTTGTCTTGTCCGCTGGTCGGTCTGAATGTTACAACGCATGTGGACACAATAGCACGCAGACAAAAGGGTGTGTAGCTGTAGACACAACGGTACTTAGCTCGCAATAGTCTGGAGCTTTGAATCGGAAATCACTAGTCCTAACAAAACATAAGTGTGTATTTCATAAATTCCAGTTTTTGCTATTATCAAATTTCAAGCTAAAGACATTTTTGAAAAAGTTGCTTCTGTTTAAAAAAAGAGCACAAATAAACTATGTAAGGAAAAAAACCCTTTACGGATGCCGGGGACTGTCAGTATAAAATAGTATCCCATCTTAAAGTTAAGTGCTAGGATTTCCCTCTTTTCTATCCCTCTTTGTTTCTGCCTTGTTCCTTTTCCTTTTGTCTTTCTTTTTGGTCTATTCTCTAGCCTTTTTTCCAGAAAGATTTAAAAGATATAAAAAATTTCTCCCATGCCGAAGTTGGGTGTGCTAGGCCTGACTCGACAGGCGCTTGACGGCAGCATAATGCATTTTCACTTACGTGACAGACAAAAGAGTTGCTGTCTGAGCGTTTGAGGAAGACAAAGAAAAAAATCTATCAGCCAGCCCTCTTTTTTCTACCCCCCACTGCTCTAAATGGGCATCTGTACCCTCCTAGACACCCTCTCATCTCCTTGCCTCTCCTCTCCTTGCCTCTTCTTTCCTTGCCTCTCCTAGCCTGATGTCTCCTCCCCACAACTACCCACTTTTAAACACACACACACACACACACACACACACACACACACACACACACACACAGCATCTCACTAAAAAAAACCACCAAAGGAGTGTATAACTCTAATGTTTTGTGAAATAAAATTCTTCATCTATGATCTTTGAATAAAACGGTCTAGATTTTGCCGACAGGAATGAAAAGTCCTGCATAACTAGAACATTTTTCAACAAATAATTCCTTAGGACTTTTTAGCACATACTCCAGCCAAAATCAAATGCTATTGGATTGCTTATTTAAAACATTTTTGAGGTCTCTGATACTTTGCTGCTCAACGACTGCATAGATTATGGAACATATTTACCAATTTGATAACAATAACAACGTTCGCATTTTGTATAGCACTGAATATTGTAAAGCAAACAAATCAAAGCACATTTTCCAGTAACGGTACAAAAAGGTTTTCATATAAAAACATTACACAGCGTCAGCACTGGTACTTGCACCAAGAGGGCAGGCTATCATAGAAGTATTTTCCTTATCGTTTGATTCGATTCACTGGAAGAAAAATTCCTGCCAGTCCTACAGGACATTTTAGGACAAAATACTTCGCAACTAATCATAAAATCAGATTCTGATACATTTTCAAAAATGGCATCACAAATGATTGCCATTTTACCCTTCAAGCAGAAAGATATTCTGGGAGAGGAGTCTTTCCTCAAATAAGTATTTTATCACATTCCTTTTAGAAAAAGAAAAATACAGGAAAAAATGACAAAAACACAAATTCCTTCCAGTCCTGAATTCAATGAAAGTTATGTCAGCATCAGATAATTATGTTTTCCTAAAATCATTGAAAAAAGAATACCACTTTTTAAAAAACCAAACAGAAATCATGTCATGTCTCTTGAAGTGTCTTGAAGTCACGATGTCACCTCTTGAAGTGTCTTGAAGTCACGATGTCACCTCTTGAAGCGTCTTGAAGTCACGATGTCACCTCTTGAAGCGTCTTGAAGTCACGATGTCACCTCTTGAAGTGTTTTGAAGTCACGATGTCACCTCTGGAAGTCACGATGTCACCTCTTGAAGCGTCTTGGAGTCACGATGTCACCTCTTGAAGTGTTTTGAAGTCACGATGTCACCTCTGGAAGTCACGATGTCACCTCTTGAAGCGTCTTGAAGTCACGGTATCACATCTTGAAGCGTCTTGAAGTCACGATGTCACCTCTTGAAGCGTCTCGAAGTCACGATGTCACTTCTGGAAGTCACGATGTAACCTCTTGAAGTGTTTAGAAGTCACGATGTCACCTCTGGAAGTCACGATGTCACCTCTGGAAGTCACGATGTCCTTGAATCGTCTCGAAGTCACGACGTCACCTCTTGAAGCGTCTCAAAGTCACGACGTCACCTCTTGAAGCGTCTCGATGTCACCTCTTGAAGCGTGCCGAAGTCACGATGTCACCTCTTCACACGTCTCGAAGACGTCGTGTCAGCTCCTGATAGGGGATTGTAGCCACGATGCCAGAGACAAGCCCAGAACTGGGATACGATCCCCACGACAACTATAGACTCCAATGCCAGACTTCAGAGGATTCGGAGCAAGAAGGGAGAGACCCAGAAGGTCTGGAAAGTGCTGGAAGACAATGTTTGGGGGCGCGAGGTAGGTGTCCCTTCCCCTCATGAGCACAGAGTGCGAGGGTAGGCAGCCTGTGCCGTTTCAGGACACCTAAATCCTTGTTCGACTAACGCCACGATAGATAGGCTCCCTTTGTGACCACTGCGGAAAGGTTGAACGGATAATGACGGGAGTTTCCAAAACTGTGGTCGGTGAGCCTTGCGAAGAACTTAAGGGACAAATTTTGATTCGAGCTCAGAAACTGAGTGACTGGGTTACTTTTTGTGGACATGGAGCACACACGCGTTGACAGAGTATACTCTGTACTGAAACGACGGGCAAGTGTGCAAGACGAGGGTTGCGTGTTCGGATACTTTGCAACCTACCTCTTTCTACGGTCGGTTCTACGTCGGATAGCGGATAGTCCACAAGGCCCACAGCCCCTCCTGCTCTCATCGCATTTAGTCCCTGAAGTGTTTCAGAGATGGGAGGTCATAATGACGCCACTCTGATACCTAAGCCCCCAAACTCCTACCTACTTCGCTGTTCGTTCCAGTGGAAGATGAAGAAGGCGGACATCGGTGTCCTAGATCCCTGGGCAATGAAACCAGGCTGTGAACTGGGTTTGCCCTTCAGGGATTTGGTGAAACGCTTTCTCCTATCCCCCAATCTACACCCTTCCTCCCCATCATCTAGCATCTGCCTAGTGTCGTGGGGATCTTGGACAATGTCCAGGGTCATGTGCTCCAACATCGTGGCGATGGCGGCTCCATGATCTCTGGTCAGAAGGGTCACGATCACCGGCGAAAATCTGGTGACAAAGACCATGAACACAACTTAAGTATACAGCCTGCATTCACGTAGGTTTTTTGCACAAAAATGACATCAGATCACAAAAGGGGAGCGGGGGATAATCTAGTGGTTACAGCGTCTGATGCCCCCCCCCCACCCCCCCTTCACCCCCCACTATCAAGAGAACCTTCTGAGGGATGTTTCTCTTAAAAGTACCAATGGTACTTACGAAAAATTCTTCGAATGAGAATATAACCCCTGTGCAAATGCACTCAGGATATTTTACGCGCACATTAAAATCTGTTCTGCCTTTTCTAAGAGTAAAACAATTTTGCACTGATCGGAACAGATACTTTTTTTTTAATAAACGCATGCTGGTGTTTAAACAGCATCCCCGAAGTCAAAATGCGGCTACCCTGACGGTAGGCGAAACTGGCTGCATACACAAAATCTCACCAGTGGTGGACCTCGGAGCTCTAGCCGAGGAACGAACAGAGAAGCTGGTGGGGTGAACCATACACTGGCAAGTCACCGGCCTACTGTTGTGCAAAAGATGGTTTGTTTTTTTTACATGTGCACACACTGCAACGCGGGCCTTTGTGCACAGGGATATCAGTTCATAGTCCCACCTGCAGGTTTTGCTAGGAACAGAGTTAAAGAGGATTTCAGCTCCTGGGGAAAATTCCTTTTAGATGGCTTGAACCTGTGTTGTGAAATTACTTTAGATTACAACTCTATCTTTTTAATTTTTATTTTATTTTATTTTATTCTTTTATATCGAGGATAATGGAATAAGCACTTATGTGCTTTTTTTACATCCAGTCCCCGTGTGTATGCGGTTTTGTAAATTCTGTCATCTGTTCCCACCGGCACACAATGGCCTACTCTTACAAAAAGCGGAACAGGATTTAACGTGTGCGCAAGATGTTCTCTCTCTCTGGGTGCGTGCGTGTGTGTGTGTGTGTGTGTACGCGCGCGCGCGCCCGCACACGCGCACGCGTGTATGCGTGCGTGCATATGTGTGTGTGCGCGCACACATGCGTGTATTCGGGATCGTTCAATATTCATAATTTCCCACTTTGTGTACGCACCTTCATATCAAAGGTATAAAGGTGTTCTCAAAACCTAAGCGCTCCTTGGAGAGCCTGAGTGTGACTGCGCGCGCGCGCGCGTGTATATGTGTGCCAAGTCAAGTCAAGTCAGGTCAAGTCAAACTTTTATTTCCAGATGGACCATTGAACCATGTGTGTGTAGGTGGGTGGGTAGGTTGGTGGGTGTGGGGTGGGTGTGTTGGGGGGGGGGAGATAAGTCGGAATATGGCTACCTGAATGGTTAACATCGGTACCCTGCCGACTCAAGGCACTGAACCTGATGTTTTTATTACGCGGCATATCTTAGGTAACGTAGACCTAGGCGGAGTTCAGTCCTCGCCAAATCTCAGTTTGCATGCTGGGTATGTTCATGTCATCCAAACCGCTGGCCGTAGCTGACTTTTCTCTTGTACAAAGAAAGGATTATTTCTCGAGATAGTCAATCAGGGGTGTGATAGCCTAGCGCTGAGCTCGAAATTCTGAGGGCTCGGGTTTAAGCCACCAGCGAAGCACCCCTGCAGGTAACATCCACTTCCCCCGAAATTCCTGTGGACGAGGCTATAAACCCAGGTCCTGCCTGCGAATGCATGCATAACATCTTGCGCACCTGTTAAAGCCCCTTCTCACCTATCACGTTCAACAACAAAACAACAACACAACCACAACCACAACACCAACCACCAACAACACCTTTACTCTGGAAAAACGTCTTCACTCACCAATGCATTCCATGACTTAAGATCTCTGGTCTCTCGTTGGGCTTTACACCGTCACCGTCGTTGTGTCTGGGACAAATAGTGGCGTGGCCTTTCCAGCTCCCCTCGTGTATCGTTGGGCTGGTTTGCAGAGTTGTCTCCGTCGGCCACACAATCTTCCTCGGGTCGCCAGTCTGGTTTTCTTTACCACAGGGGAGAAGGAAGGAAGGAGTTTCAGCTTTGTGGACATGTGGTGATATAGCCTGTTGTGCCCTGCGCGGAGCCTTAAACTGATGACCTGTTCTTTTCTTGAGATGGTGGTGGTAGTCGTCCTTCTCTACTCTGGGTTGGGCCATCGATTTGATTTTCGTTTCATAGGTGATGCTGCTTTCGCACTGTTTTTTCTGTGCACCCTATTTTGCAAGTTCATCAGCCTGTTCGTTTTCAGGTATACCACAGTGGGTAGGGATCCATTGTAGCTTTACGCGTTTGTTTTGTGTAAGGAGCTGTAGTTCCCTTTGGAGTTCTTTTTCTTCGTTTGCAGTCAGGGTTTGTGAGACTGACAGGGAATCGGTGAAAAAAAACCCACTTGCTGGCATTCATCTTTGGAGTGTCTGTCCATGGTGACAGCTTGTTTCAGGGCTTGGGTTTCTGCATGGCAGTTGGTGCAGTGTGTCCCTGTTGGGATGTTTGCTGTTTCCACGTCTTCGGATGGGTACTTGATCAGCGATCCCGCTCCTCCATGGGAGACGGCATCTGTAGCTGATTGTGTAGACGCCGATCCATTGTCAATGTCCAATGGTAATACCCTGTGGATACATTTCATCATACTATATTCTATGACGGGACTTGTGTAACAATACTAATCTTCTCAAAAATATGTCTATACTATCTTGTGATGCTTGTGAAAAAAAATCTATTCAAACCAAAAGATGGGCTCTTTCCATGAACAAAGTCTGAAATTCGGATAGATTTTAAGTCGGAGCAAGACATTAAGATAGGGGGTGTTGATAAAAATCTAAATCTGTGCACTCCTCGTTTACTCAAAAACGAGGCATATTGTATTCCTTATCTCAACCCCCTACTACCTGCATAGCTAAAACAAAACCCATTATGTATGTGAGAGAAGGGGGGTAGACCATGTACCTGTGCTGCTGAACTCTGATCCATGCAATGAAATGCTAGCCTTCGGAAATCCTTACCTCTCGCACTAGGATCTTCACTAAATATATTTATAGGATAATAATGAAAACTTCACACGATTTTGCTTTGGATTTGAACAACATTTTAAGGAACAACTGCCACCCGTTTTGATAAGCACCCACGTAAAGAAGACTCTTGGATGGGACAAACTAGCTGTGAGGTTTTGGCTTCCGCCAGTTTCTACAATACAGCTATTGATGCTACCAGGAGGAGAGCAGTATGAAGAAATGAGCATCATCACAATCACTCCTCCGACTGCTGATTTAGTTTTTGTCCTTCCCGCCATTCTAAGTGACACTACGGACACAGCATTGAGATTTCCCTCCCACCCACTGAATAACATATAAAAAAAAACGAAAGAAAATACAAAAAGATGAGACTATCAATATGGAAGGATAAAGCCTCTTACTCAGTCG
>CM054158.1:32056990-32084490 GCA_028751875.1 Rapana venosa
ACAGACGCACAAACAACGGGAAAACTCGAGAGAGAAACACTCGATAGAGATTTTGTCTTTCGCTGTACACGTGAGTCAGTGGTGGACACTGTCCACGCTGTGGGCGAAGAGTGACAACGATTTGCTAACTACCACTATCAAAGCAGACGATTGCAACAGTGAGGGCCTACTACTGTAGTCATTTCCTAGCAATTAGACTACAGGCTGGGGAACGGCCATCCCCCACCCCCACCCCAGTAGCAACCACCACACCTTTTCGCTATTGTGTACATATATAGATAGCCTAGTGGTCAGAACATTGCGCTCGCAATCTGACGACCCGGGTTCGATTCCCGTTCAAGGGGGATATTTTCCCCTGGAGTTAACATCAGTAGTGCAGACTCCACTCTCCTCAAAGTCCTTCGGATAAGATTATAAACCGAGGCCCCGTGTGCGAACGCACGCAGAACATCTAGCGCACACGTTAAATCCTGTTCCGCTTTTCGTAAGAGTAGGCCATTGTGTGCCGGTGGGAACAGATGACAGAATTTACAAAACTGCATACACACGGGGACTGGATGTAAAAAAGCACATAAGTGCTTATTCCATTATCCTCGATATAAAATACTTTGTCATTGTCATTGTCATTCTCTCTCTCCCTCTCTCTCTCTCTCTCTCTCTCTCTCTCTCTCTCTCTCTCTCTCTCTCTCTCTCTCTCTCTCTGTGCTGTGTGAGAGTATAAGTATTGGGTTATCATTAAGATGTATCCCTACGGGCGGGGACTGGATGTAAAAAAAGCGCATGAGTGCTTATTCATTATCCTCGAAATGAAAGAATTTGTCATTGTCATTGCCATTGTCTCTCTCTCTCTTCTTCTTCTTCTTCTCATAAAGACAATGTTTACAGTACCACCGAGCATGGGCGTGGTAGGGTATGGGCTTTATTTTATCTTATTATCATATAATTTATATCCCTAAGGGTGGGGGCTGGATGTAAAAAAAAAAGCACATGAGTGCTTATTCATTATCCTCGAAATAAAAGAATTTGTAATTTTTCATAGTCATTGTCATTGTCATTTTCTCTCTCTCTCTCCCTCTCTCTCTCTCTCTCTCTCTCTCTCGATAGATAGATAGGTAGATAGATAGAGAGATAGATAGAGAGATAGATAGATAGATAGATAGATAGATAGATAGATAGATAGATTGCAGTTCCAACGTGTATATATATATATATATATAGAGAGAGAGAGAGAGAGAGAGAGAGGGGGGGGGGAGAAATAGATAGATAGATAGATAGATAGATAGATAGATAGATAGATAGATAGATAGATAGGTATACTGCAGTTCTAACGTGAAAATGACCTGTGAATGTTACTGTTGTTGTTGTTGTTGTTGTTGAGCGTTCACCGGCTTCATACCCTGGTGGGGGTGGCGGGGGGAGGGGTGGGATTGAGGAGGTGGGGGGTGGATGAAGGGAGAGGGGGTGGGGAAGGGGTAGTGTCACTCAGGATATAGACTTCGTTTTACTCGGCACTCTCTGCGTATTGCTGTATGAACGTTAACATTTTATACACAGTAAAAAAAAAAATCCGCTGGTATCGATAACTTTCCAAATACCTCGCCATATAGGTAGCCATATTCCAACTTCGGATGATTTTTTAAAAATCTTCTTCTTTTAATGTGTTCCTGTGATTTGATTTAACATCCCAGCGGACAGTTCCGATTTAGGGACTGGTTTTTTGTTGTTTTTTATTTTATTTATTCTTTTATATCAAGGATAATGGAATAAGCACTTATGTGCTTTCTTACATCCAGTCCCCGTGTGTATGCGGTTTTGTAAATTTTGTCATCTGTTCCCACCGGCATACAATGGCCTACTCTTACGAAAAGTGGAACAGGATTTAACGTGTGCACAAGATGTTCTGCGCGCGTTCGCACACGGGGCCTTGGTTTATAGTCTCATCCGAAGGACTTTCCTCTTTTTAATGTAGAGTGCTGGGTTGCTGTTATACTAAGAGCTTGTTGTGAATGAAGGACGATTTGTATTTTTATCGTCATTGCAAAGCTTACCGATACTTTGCTACCAAGCTAATAGCAAGAACTGACAAAGCGTTATGGCCTGGGTTATATTCCTTATTATTGTTGCAGAGATCTGACTCGTATCATTTTGCACTTGTTTTGTGTTTTTTTGTGTGTTTTTTGTTTTTGGCTGTTTGTTTGGTTTTTCTTTGGGGAGAGGGGTTGGTGCTGTTTTTCTGTTATGATATTATATGACCTGTGGCTGTGTTTGTGTGTGGTTTTTTTAATTTATTGTTTTCTCTGTCTACCTATCTATCCATCTATCTTGTCTGTTTGTGGATTTTTTTTTGTGGAATTCATTGTTTTCTGTTATCGTTTTCTTTTTTACAGACTGCCTTTGATTTTCTTTTTCTTTTTTTTAAATGTCTGTTCTTTTCTTTCCATCTTTCTTTCTCTCGTTCGTTCTTTTCTTTTTTCTTTCTTTCTTTTCTTTCTTTCTTTCTTTATTTCTTTCACCATAACCATCTATGTTCACAAAACTCTTACTCCCACATCTCTCACTCTCCCCCCCCCCTCTCTCTCTCTCTCTCTTTCTCTCTCTCTCCTCTCTCACACACACATACATACACTTTCTCTGCTTATTAATGGCACGCTGTCTAAAAAATTAACAAGGTGACTCTTTGCTAGTATACATAAATACAAAATGATGTTGTGACTGTATACTTCTGGTTTGGTTGGTCGGTCGGTTGGTTGGTTGGTTGGTTGGTTGGCTGGTTGGTTTGTTGGTTGGTTGAGGATGGTTTGTATGAAGATTTTACGGCGCTTGAATTTTCCCAGCTATTCTGTGCGCTTTGTAGGCCATGATGTGATTTTACGGAGTATACAGAACTAGCCCTGGCGATTTATTTCCAATGCTTTGCCACTTCTGTATTTTTTGTGTCTGTGTGTGTGTGCGTGTGTGTGTGTGTCTGTTTGTCTGTCTATCTTTATGTATGTATGTGTGTATGTATGTATGTGTGTATGTATGTATGTGTGTGTGTGTATGTATGTATGTGTATGTATGTGTGTAGGTAGGTAGGTAAGTAGGGAGGGAGGGAGGTATGTATGTCATTGTGTCTGTCTGTCTGTCCGTCCGTCCGTCAGTCCGTCTGTCTCTCCGTCCGTCCGTCCGTCCGTCTGTCTGTCAGTCTGTCTACTCTCCTCTCTCTCTCTCTCTCTCCAGGAAATTTCATAACACGAAAACCCGTTTTGATTCAAAACAAAGGCAAACCATTTTAAGCCACGCTGGGTTTTCCTCCCAAAATGTCTACCTCAACCTGGGTTTTGTCATGGTTTAGAGGTAGGGAGTGGGAGAGGGGAGGGGGGGGAGGGGCTACGGAAACGCTGGTAGCTGTATATCACACTGTTTTCTCAAGCTTAGCACAGCACAGTAAAAAGGAAAAAAAGGTAAAGGAGTCCCATAACCTATAAGGTCGTAGGGGGAGCGAGGCGTCAGAGACCTCACTTCTCTAGGGCCAGCATATTGAGGGCGGCGCCCAACTCCTCTCCCTCGCTGCTTTACCTTCCCTGACCCTAAAGAGGGCAGGTACCCATTTACAGCTGGGTGAACTGGGGGAACTGTACTGAAGCCAAGGCGCACAAACGGTCACCCATCCAACTGGTAACCACGCTCGACGCTGCTTAACTTGGCTGGGGGAAAGCGAGTGCTCCGACCACTGAGCTATCCCGTCCCCATAAGTTCCATTACTAGCACAGCACAGTAGGTGTGTTCAATGTCAAAAATGTGCTATACGAGCTTCTGCGATGGTGAAAAGGGTGAAGACTATAGACCTTGTTTTTTTCGTTCCTCGGTTAGAGCTCCGAGGTTCACCAATGGTGAGATTTTGTTGCGTATGCAACCAGGTATTTTTCCCGCTACCATTTTGGGTAGCCGCCTTCCAGAACAAGGCAGAAACAAAGAGAGGGATAGAAAGGAGGGAATTCCTGGCACAGAATTTCTCAGAAGGTGGGGATGGTGTTTATACTGCCAGGCCCCTTTTGCATCCCAAACGGAGGAAAAGTGGTATAACGATGCAATGCAATACTATTATGCAGGAGATGATAATGCAATGCCATGCAAAACAATGCAAATGCAATACCAACATAGAAGAGGGGACAATGCAATACCAGACAAAACAATGCAAATGCAATACTAATATACAAGAGATGATAATGCAATGCCATACAAAACAATGCAAATGCAATACTAATATACAAGAGGGGACAATGCAATGCCATACAAAACAATACAATGCAAATGCAATACTAATATACAAGAGGGGACAATGCAATGCCATACAAAACACTACAATGCAATGCAATACTAATATACAAGAGAAAATACTGCAATTAATACAAAACATGACAATGCAACAATACTACGCAAGAGATGATAATTTAATATATACAAAACAATACAATGCAATGCAATGCTACTATACAAGAGATGACAACGCAATGCTATACAAAACAATGCAAATGCAATACTAATATACAAGAGGGGACAATGCAATGCCATACAAAACAATGCAATGAAATACTACTATACAATAGGTGATAATGCAATGCCATACAAAACAATGCAAATGTAGTACAATGGGTGATGGAGCTGAAATACTGTGTCTCAACGAAATTTGACTAGACCAGTCCTTAGGGTATGCACATACAGAACTCCCCTTTAAACGAACATGACTTTAAAGTATTAAATGTCTGTTATTTCGTTTTATATTGTTTATATCCTCACTTTCTCTGTGGAGATGCCGGGGAGGGGGTTGGGGCTGTCAGTATCAATAGCATTCCTATTTTCTGGAAATACTGTTCTAGAAATTTCCTCTTTTCTATCACTCTCTTTGCTTCTGCCTTCTTCCTTTTCTTCTTGTCACCCCCTTCTTGTCTATTTTCTGCATTCTTGGTTCATTCTTCTGCCTTTTTCCCCCAGAAAGACTTAAAAGATAACAATTCTCTCTCATGCCGAAGTTGGATGCGCTGGGCCTAACTTGTCAGGCGCTTAACGGCAGCGCGACGCATTTTCGCTCATATATCAGACAACAGTTGCTTTCTGAGCGTTCGACAAAACAGAAGAAATATCCCTATCGACCACAAAGGCCATATCAGGGCTGTCACCTGATATCAATTTCACCAGCTCTTATAACATCATTCACCTCAAGTTCAACATCAACTACATCCAATCCCTTCAAGCATCCAACATCGTCAAGCTGAAAAAGAGATTAGATGACAAAATACCTTTCTTATTTTTGCTCCATAAAATCGATTTAAAAAAACCACACACGCTGAGCTGAGTACGCCAGCTATCCCGCTTAATTTACCATCCACAGGGTACCCCCCAAAACGTATAAACAAGAATCATGAACACTTCAATGGGAAAAAAAGTACGTAGGAAAAATGCCATACGGGCAAATGACACTGCTGAATGGACATTCTGTGCTCATCCCCGTCTTTACACAATACCACTTCCTGGTCATCAGAACCAAACAACGCAGGAAAAAATTAATGTGGTATAAAGTAAAAATAAAAAAGAAATAAAAAAAGAAAAGAGTTGTAAGATTTTCTCTAGAAAAGGCAGAAGAATGAAGCGGGAAGGCAGAAAAACCCCACAAGAGAGATGATAGAAGGGCAAGGAAAAAAACCCACAAAACATAGAGAGTGATAGAAAAGGGGACATTTCTAAGCACAGGAATTCCAAAAGGTCGTGAAGCTGTTTATATACTGAAAGAGTACCCAGAATCTCCACGGTGGTGAAATGTCAGCCATAGAGTATGAATAGGAGTGAAGACTTATACACAAGCTACATTTTAAAAACGCATTTAGAATCTAGGACTGAAGTGGGAATGTGTCGTGGGCTGAGGCCAGCGGGCAGACCTCCTGCAAAATACCCAACACAGAAGAAGACCAGGCACTACGCACCCTTCCGGCAAGATAACAGAGAGAGAGAGAGAGAGACAGAGAGGGAGGGAGAGAGAGAGAGAGAGAGAGAGAGAGAGAGAGACAGACAGACAGACAGACAGACAGACAGACAGAGAGGGAGGGGGAGAGAGAGAGAGAGAGAGAGAGAGAGAGAGAGAGAGAGAGAGAGAGAGACAGACAGACAGACAGACAGACAGAGAGGGAGAGGGAGAGAGAGAGAGAAAGCGAGAGAGAGACAATGACAATGACAATGACATTGTCAAAGCAAGAGAGAGAAGAGAGAGAGAGAGGAGAGGGGGGGGGGGGAGAGAGAGAGAGAGCGAGAGAGAGAGAGAGAGAGAGAGAAAGAGAGACCTGTGAACTCTGAAATTGCTTAATGCACATCGGCCTTAGGCCACAATACACTTTGAGGGGCAAAAATGGAAGAGGCAAAGAAAATGAAGATTACTTTCTCGTAAACTTTGGTAGAACTTTGGCACAATACCTTGGTGTGCACTCAAAACTGTTTACTCTTGAACATGTATGTTCCAAAATCATGACTAAATAGAGAGAGAGAGAGCGAGAGAGAGCAGAGAGAGAGAGAGAGAGAGAGAGAGAGAGAGAGAGAGAGAGAGCGTGAGCGAGAGAGAGAGAGAGATTCATTTATTTCTATCTGATCTGATTTTAAAGCCTGTCTGCCAAGAATCCTCAGTACAGGGTTTTGGAAAATAGGCAACTTTAAATAGCGTCCATGCATAACTCATCATTGAAAAAAAAAATGCAAGCAGACACAATCTTCTGACATGCTAGTATAAGGAATATTCATACACTGGAGATGGACTAGCTCAGTGATTAAACCAATTAACTCTCCCCTAGCCAAGGAAAAGCAGCGTAGAGTGTAATTGCTTTGTGGATGGCTAACCGTTTTCGCCCACCTTGGCTGTAGTACAATCCCTCAGTTCCTTCCTGGTCATAAATGGGTTCCTGCCCTTGTTTAGGGACAGAGAAGGTGAAGCGCCAAGCGAAAGGAGACAGACCCCGCCCTCAAAACGCTGGCCCCTAAAAAAATCCCTGAGATATCTGACACCTTTCCCCCCAATGATTGCATAGGTTACATGTTTACCTGTAACATACTTTTTTTCCCCTGGTGCTTACTTCATCCAAGGTCATCATGAGTAGTGGTAGATGACGCATCGTGAGCATTTATCTTCCACTGTCCGATTTTCAAATGCGGTTATTCGATAGAGGCTAAAGGCTTACATCTCAGCGTTTTGGTCTTAGGGCAAGCATAATTACGATGGACTGAGAGACATGCTATTCAGAATTGCGCCATCGTGTTAAATCATTAAGATTCAGATATAATGGGTGTGGTACAATGCCATGTCTAAAGGAATAAGCACGCAAGGTTATGTCATGACAGCAGCAGGATTTAAATTAAAATAATTCATTTGACGTAATAAAAAATCCGATGATGAAGTGAAAAACAAAGGGGCTAGTAGATTACCTTTGAGGATGCCATGTTGTAGCAGGCCCTTATAATAGAAGATTTGAGGTGAAGATTACAACCTGTTTGTGGTTTAGGGGAAGATCAATCTGAACGGAAGACCTTGATGTTTACGCAATATGGATGCGTTTCTAATCTTGAACGTCATGGCTGATGTGGTCAAAGGCCTTTTTTTAATCAATGTACTGCAGACGTTATTTTTAAGTTCACTTGTCATTGGACCTACTGATCAGAGAGGGAGAGAGAGACAATGACAATGACAATGACAAATTCTTTTATTTCGAGGATAATGAATAAGCACACATGTGCTTTTTTACATCCAGTCCCCGCCCGTTAGGGATACATCTTAATAATAATAACCCAATACTTATACAGTCTCACAATAAAAACAAGGGGAAATAACCCTTTTCAAAACAGCTCCCCCCAACAACCCTCCCCCCCCTCCCACACAACCCTCCCCCCCCCCCCCCAAAGAGAGAGAGAGAGAGAGAGAGAGAGAGAGAGAGAGAGAGAGAGAGAACACACACACACACACAGACGCAGAAACACAGACAGACAGACACACACACACACACACACACACACACACACAGAGAATACAGGCAGGCAGATAGACAGGTAGACCGATTGAATGACACAGACAACTGAAGTTACTGTGGAAAGTAAAAGCTCCTTGGGAGAGAGAAAAAAAAACCACAACACCCCTTCGCTGTAATCAACACTGACACGCACGCCACCTCACTCCTGCCTGATTCCCTCATATAACATGACAGACAACTGGACAGGCACATCCCCGATTATATCTTCTGCTTTAGGCGTCTGTGGATCGAAGAGGTCGTGACCCTCGGTCGTTTCTTTTGTAACAGGTATTGCGATTAATCAGACCGATTCCACTACAAGTCCAGAGGAGATCAGAGCCAAAAACACGCGAAATACTTCCACAACGCTTCAGCTGGGGACGAAACTGAACACGGAGAGAGAGAGGGAGGGAGAGAGAGAGAGAGAGAGAGAGAGAGAGAGAGAGAGAGAGGAGAGAGAGAGAGAGAGAGAGAGAGAGAGAGAGAGAAAACGAGAGCGAGAGAAAGTGAGAAAGAGAGAGAGAGAGAGAGAGAGAGAGAGAGAGAGAGAGAGAGAGAGAGAGAATACATGAACGAATGAATGATCTTTAGCCATGATACGCAAGGATGAAATTTTAGGCCAAGTCCACTCTTACAACTTGTCCTTGTAAACATACTTACATCATAACAATCAAGAGAATAATGATGAAATTCCACAAAATATCTGGAAAAATAAACCCGAAAGAGAGAAAATGACAGACTCACAGGCAGACAGGCAGAAAGACAGACGGGCAGACATACAGACACACAGACAGACAGACAGACAGACAAGCAAACAGACAGACAGAGGAGTGGGAGAGCAATAGGGACAATAAGGGGGATGATGGGCTTAGCGGGAATTGGTATGACTACCATTTTTATTGGGACAGTCCGAAAGAAAGCTTTTTGCATTAAATGCTATCGCTCTCTCTCTCTCTCTCTCTCTCTCTCTCTCTCTCTCTCTCTCTCTCCTCTCTCCTCTCTCTCTCTCTCTCTCTCTCTCTCTCTCTCTCTCAGTCTGCTGGACCTGATGGATTGATAAATGAATTTTTTAAAAACCTAGGAGACAGTGCCGTAGATTTTCTTGTTAAATTGTTCAATGTTTTGTTTGATCAGGGGATCTATCCACAAAAATGGACAGAGTCAATAATTATTCCGCTGTACAAAAAAGGTGATAGCAATAACCCAAATAATTATAGAGGAATATCTTTATGTAGCGTAATGAGTAAACTGTATAGTTCTATTGTTAACAAAAGATTATCAGAATGGGTTGAATTAAATAATATAACAGGGGAATACCAGGCAGGTTTCAAAAAGGGTTACTGTACAGTTGACCATATATTTACTTTGTTTGCTGCTGTTCAGAAACAATTTATAAATAACCGTAAATTGTATGTTGCCTTTGTAGATTTTCAAAAAGCTTTTGATTCGATTTCTAGAAAATTGTTGTGGCCTATTTTAACTAAAAATGGTGTAACAGGGAAACTTTATATGTGTGTGAAAAAAATGTATGAAGATGTAAAAGCAAGAATAAGGGTTGGTGCTAAGTTTAGTGATTTTGTATCATGTACTCAAGGCGTGAAACAAGGGATGTATGTAGTCCTGTCCTATTTTCTTTATTTATCAACGAATTAGCTCTTGAAATTGTTGGAAAAGGAAAACATGGTGTTACATTTGATTTTATAGAATTATTTACTTTGCTCTTTGCTGATGATATTGTTTTGTTGTCTGAAACTGTTGTTGGTTTGCAGAATCAATTGAATAGCCTGTTTTATGCAGCTCAAAGATTAGAACTTACGGTGAATAGGACAAAACAAATATAATAGTTTTTCGTAAGGGAGGTTATTTGGCAGCAAGGGAAAAATGGTTCTACGGAAATTCCAAAGTTTCAATTGTGAATGCATATAAATACTTGGGTATCTACTTTTCTACCAAACTAAGTTTTTCCCTTGCTTGTCAAGATCTTGTTAGCAAAGGAAAGCGTGCTGTTATGAATATATTGCGTTTGTTATATAAGTTTGAAAATAATTCATCACGTTTATTTTTTAGGTTATTTGATTCGCAGATTCAGCCAATAGTTCAGTATGGTGCTGAAATCTGGGCCTTTCAAGCAGGGCGGGAAATTGAAAAATTACACTGTTTTGCCATGAAGCGTTTTTTGTTTGTTGATAAAAGAACTCCAAATGATTTACTCTATGGTGACCTTGGAAGATTTCCAATATATTTAAACTCGTATATTAAGTGTATTAAATATTGGTTAAAATTAGTCAGTATGCATGAAGGGAGACTACCTGCCCAAGCTTATAAAACACTAGTTGATCTAGACAGCCGAGGTAAAATAACTTGGGCAACAAATATCCGCAAGTGTTTAGATAGTTATGGGTTTTCATGTGTGTGGAATAATCAGGGCGTGGGTTGTATCAAAAGTTTTTTGGTTTGTTTTAAACAGCGCATAATAGATTGCAGGTGGCAAGAATGGACCAGTCATATTGAGAATAGCGATCGATTTTCATTGTATAAACTTTTGAAAACAAATAACCTTACAGAACCATATATTGAAATGAATGTAAACAAGTTTATTAGATGTGCGCTGACTAAATTTAGATTTGGTGTCTCTGAAATAGCAGTTCATAGTCAAAGATATAGAAAAGGTGCGAAAAACTTGATATGTCCTATGTGTTGGCTTGATGAAGAGGATGAAGTCCATTTCATTTTTTCTTGTCCAGCACTAGATGACTTAAGAAGAGACTATATTCCTGAGAAATATTATCGCAGACCAGCTCACTTTAGAATGATTACGCTCCTGTCAACCAAAAATGAAAATGTCATGAAAAATCTTGCTATGTATATCTATAAGTCTTTAAAAAGGAGAAGTAGTTTGATCTCATAACACAGAAAACACGTGTAACTTGGTGTGTATGTACTAAATTGTAGTTAGTTAGATAAAGATGTTTGTGTGCTTGAGTATAACATTATTATATATGTGTGTCATTTTGTAAACCCCTTCAAATGGGGCTATGGCCTTTCTTGAATAAATATCGTTATCGTTATCGTTATCGTTATCGTTATCTCTCTCTCTCTCTCTCTCTCTCTCTCTCTCTCTCCCTCTCTCTCTTCCCCCCTCTCTCTCTCTCATCAATTCGTTCGACTCAAGACCAGTCCACTATCTCATGTTGTCTTCCCATCACTTCCTCTGTCTGTCTCTTGGTCTCTCTCACTTGTACTGTTCCATGTAGGACAGTCTTGGCCAGTCCAGATGTTCGCGTGACGTGCCCGTAGAAGCTCTTACAGAGCAGAATACAGAAACGCACAAATACCAGAGAAATCTCTGTACTCCAGAACACTTGTAATATATTAGAGTTTATCTTATATCTTGTAGTTTATCTCCCTCAACAGCCAAAACCCCCATCACCCTGCCAAGGTGCACACCGTCTGTGTGTGTGTGTGTTTGTGTGTGTGTGTGTGTGTGTGTGTGTGTGTGCGTGTGTGCGTGTGTGCTGTGCATGCATGCGCGCGCGTGTGTGTATACATTTGAAGTTGTAAAAACTATTAATTGAAACTTGTTGCATGTGTTAGAGTAGGATGAATGCAAGCGCTTTGATTTGTTTTTTTGCAAGATATAGGGCTATATAAATTCCATTTATTATTATTATTATATTTCAAATGCTTTATGAAGAACAAGTAACATATTTCAAATTATGCTCGTTTCTGGAAGAAGATATTGATCAGCTCAGTTTTTGATAACCATGAAGGTTGATAATATCTGGATGAAGTATACTTTCCTCTTTGTTTTCAATAATAAAGAACGAGGCGACACAGGACAAAACGCGTTTCATCCTCTTTGTTTTCTCCCCACAATGGGTAGATTTGTATTGTATTGTACTGTGTGGCATTGCATTGTATACCACGATGGGAAGACAACATCAGATAGTGGACTGGCCTTGAGTGTTACGACTTGCTGAGAGAGAGAGAGAGAGAGAGAGAGAGAGAGAGAGAGAGAGAGAGAGAGGAGAGAGACAATGACAATGACAATGACAAATTCTTTTATTTCGAGGATAATGAATAAGCACATATGTGCTTTTTTACATCCAGTCCCCGCCCGTTAGGGATACATCTTAATAATAATAACCCAATACTTATACAGTAGAGAGAGAGAGAGAGAGAGGGAGGGAGATGACTATTAATTAGGCTCTGGGGACAGGATAGCTCAGTGGTCAGAGCACTGGCTTTCCCCCCAAGGTTGATGAAAGCTGAAAACCCGCAAGGAATGGAGGAAGCTGGTTGCAAAATCTTCAGTGATGTCCCAACGGTCTACAAAACTACGGGATAGGAAAGGTGAAGAGGTGAAGTAATAATTATGCTCTGTGGCAGGATGCCAGGTTTGGTTGTTGTTTTTTCTTCAGAAATTTCATGTTGTAATACATATCGCGCAACAGTGCCTACTGAGGGTCTAAAGCCTAATTAATACTCTCTCTCTCTCTCTCTCTCTCTCTCTCTCTCTCCCTCTCTCTCTCTCTCTCTCTCTCTCTCCCTCTCTCCCTCTCTCTCTCTCTCTCTCTGTGAATAGTCTGTCTGTCTCTCTGCCTAGACAGGCAGTATGTATGTCTCTCTGTCTATTATCTATTATCTATATACCTACGTGCACTCCCAGCTTAGTTAACTTTGAGCGTGCATGTTCAGATTTCGTAATTATGTTCAGTCTCATTTCTACACCTGTCTTACTTTCCAGATGACACTCACAAAAATAATCTAGTCAATGACCGCTGGTGCTTTAATTAGTTCGGGGAGGACTTTTTTTCCCCCGAGTCAGGAATCCATTTTACATGTGCACTTAAAGTGGACAGCTCTGTGTTCTTCCCCCCCCCCCCCCCCAGTCATTTGTTCTGTTGTTGTTGTTGTTTCTGTTGTTGTTGTTGTTGCTGTGGCTGTTGTTATTGCTGTTGTTGTTGTTATTATTGCTGTTGCTGTTGTTGATGTTGCTGCTGTTACTGTTGTTGCTGTTGTTTCCTTTGTTGCTGTTGTTGTTGCTTTTGTTATTGTTGCTGTTGCCGTTGTTGTTGCTGTTGTTGTTGTGGCTGTTGCTGTTGCTTTTGCTTTTGCTGTTATTGTTGCTGTGGTTGTTGTTGCTGTGGTTGTTGTTGTTGTGGCTGATGTGACTGATGTTATTGTTGCTGCTGCTGCTGCTGTTGCTGCTGCTGCTGTTGTTGTTGCTGTTAATGTTGCTGTTGTTGCTGTTGCTTCTGTTGTTGCTGTTGCTTCTGTTGTTGCTCTGGCTGCTGCTGTTGCTGCTGTTGTTGTTGCTGCTGCTGTTGCTGTTGCTGCTGTTGCTGCTGTTATTGTTTCTGTTGTTGGTGCTTTTGCTGTTGTTGATGTTGTTGGGGTGGTTGTTGCTGCCACTGCGTTTTTTTCTTTTGCTTCTTTTTTTTTTTGCTCGATTGTTCTTTGTTTCGGTTTTTTCTGTGATTGTTCGTTTCTTTTTATTTTGTTTCATTTTGTTTTATTTGCATTTTTGTATGATTTTTGGGGGGATGGGGGTTGATGGGGGATGGGGGTACGATGCTTTTATGTTGTTTGGTTTTGTTATTTCTTTTGTTGTTGTTATTTTAATTTTGTTTGGGTTATTCTCTCTCTCCTCTCTCTCTCTCTCTCTCTCTCTCTCTCTCTCTCTCTCTCTCTCTCTGCGCACACGTTTAATTCTGTCCCGCTTTTTTTTTGAAGAGTAGGCCATTGTGTGCCGGTGGGAACAGATGACAGAATTTACAAAAACCGCATACACACGGGGACTGGATGTAAAAAAGCACGCAAATGCTTCTTCCATTATCCTCTTTATAAAAGAATAAAATGTTTAAAATAATAAGTCTCTCTCTCTCTTTCTCTCTCTCTCTCTCTCTCTCTCTCTCTCTCTCTCTCTCTCTCTCTCTCTCTCTCTCTCTCTTTCTCCCTCCTTCTGTGTGTGTGTGTGTGTGTGTGTGTGTGTGTGTGTGTGTGTGTGTGTGTGTGTTTTATAGTCGTAGTCGTATTACCTGATTGATTGACTGGTTAATTGATTGCTTAGTTTAATCGGTTCATTGATTTTGAATGTGTTGCTTTTCTGCATTGGACTGATAACAAACTGACTTATTTGTGGGATGTTTGGATTTTGGCTTCCGTGTTTGTGAGTTGATTTTGTAGTTGTTCGTGGTTTCATTGTGTTTTTGTTGTCTTTGTGACTTTTTGGGTGAGTGGGTGGGTCGGGGGAGTGGAGGGGGGAGGGGGTTAGCATAATAGCTGTTTCTTGTTCTGTTCGGGTTTACTTAGGGGGGGGGGGGGGGAAATTGGTTGGAGCGGAGGCGGGGGGAGGGGGGGGGGGTAAGTTATCATGGCGTTTGTTGTTGTTGTTGTTGCTGTTGTCGTTGTTCTTTTTTCTTTTCGCTGTTTGTAGGGACAACTGTAGCTTGCACTCAGAATATGCAGTTTGAGAACAGTGGGTGGCGCGGCGTCTTACAGGACGTCATTTCATATTACATATGTATGAAAGTAACGTTCTTGTCAAAGACTCGTTTCCATCAAATTCAAGTCATCAAGTTTCTAAAGCGACCCTGGAAACTCTTGGGCCGGGTCACACATACACACTATTTTTTTAAACCTAGCAATGAAATGAAGTTTGGCCTTAAAGAAAACTAGAGAGAGAGAGAGAGGAAGAGAGAGAGAGGGGGGGAGAGGGAGAGAGAGAGAGGGAGAGACAGAGACACACACACACACACACAGGTCAGATCAAATAAAACCAAATCAAATTCTTTTATTTTTAAAGGTTAATCAATAATCACTGGTTTTAATCCAGTTCTATGCTTTAAGAAAGATTACAATCTTGATATAAAAGAAAAAGACAAACTAAAAATTAAACAAAAAAACAAAGCGCGTTCGCACCCGCACACACGCACACATATACATACACATACACACCCATACACACAGACACCTACGCACACACCTACACACAGACACCCCCACACACATACACATACACACACACTGACACACACACACACACACACACACACACACACACACACACACACTTACACACACTTACACATACACTTACACTTCTTCGATATAAAGCTTTTTTTTAAAATTAAACATACACTTACACACACACACTTACACTCACACACCTACACACACAAACTTACACACGCACTTACACACACACATTTAAACACACACAGACACAGACACACACACACACACACGTGCTTACACACACACACACACACACACACACACACACACACAACACACACGTGCGCGCGCGCGCGCGCGCGGAACACATACACTCACACACACACATTGACACACACTCACGCGCGCACGCGCGCGCGAACGCATGCACACACACACATGCATGCACGCACACACGCATACTAAATAACAAAACACAGTGAGTGAAAGACAGACAGACAGTCAGTCAGACAGACAGACAGTCAGTCAGTCAGACAGACAGACAGACAGACAGACAGACAGTCAGACAGTCAGACAAACAGGCAGTCAGACAGTCAGACAGATAGTCAGATATACAGACAGACAGTCAGACAGACAGACAGTCAGAGAGACAGACAGACAGTCAGACAGACAGACACACAGACAGTCTGACAGACAGACAGAAAGACAGACAGTCAGACAGACAGGCAGTTAGACAGACAGGCAGCCAGACAGACAGACAGACAGACAGTTAGACAGACAGTTAGACAAAGAAACAGACAGACAGACAGTCAGACAGACAGTCAGACAGACAGACAGTCAGACAGTAAGACAGACAGACAGTCAGACAGACAGACAGTCAGACAGACAGACAGACAGTCAGACAGACAGACAGACAGTCAGACAGACAGACAGACAGACAGTCAGACAGTAAGACAGACAGACAGACAGTCAGACAGACAGACAGACAGAGAGTCAGACAGAGAGACAGACAGTCAGACAGTCAGACAGTCAGACAGACAGTCAGACAGAGTCAGGCAGACAGACAGACAGTCAGACAGACAGACAGTCAGACAGACAGACACACAGACAGTCTGACAGACAGACATTCAGTCAGTCAGTCAGACAGACAGACAGACAGTCTGAAAGACAGACAGGCAGTCAGACAGACAGACAGAGAGACAGACAGACAGAGAGTCAGACACAGAGACAGACAAACAGGCAGGCAGTCAGACAGACGGACAGACAGACAGACAGTAAGACAGACAGTAAGACAGACAGACAGTCAGACAGACAGACAGTCAGACAGACAGACAGTCAGACAGTGAGACAGACAGTCGGACGGACAGACAGACAGTCAGACAGTCACACAGACAGTCAGACAGTCAGACAGACAGACAGACAGTCAGACAGAGAGACAGACAGTCAGACAGACAGACAGTCAGACAGTCAGACTGTCAGACAAACAGTCAGACAGACAGACAGTCAGACAGACAGACAGACAGTCAGTCAGACAGACAGACAGACAGACAGAGAGAAAGACAGACAGACAGACAGACAGTCAGACAGACAGACAGACAGTCAGACAGACAGACACACAGACAGACAGAAGAGTTGGAGCATGGCGATGCTAAGGTGATAATGATGACAGAGAAGAAAATGGAGACCTCAAAAGGTCAACAGGCAGGCAGGCAAACAGAACAGGAGAAAGAGACAGACAGACATAGCTGAGAGAAAGAGACAGACAGAAAGAGCAGGAGACAGAGACAGACAGAGCAGGAGAAAGAGACAGACAGAAAGAGCAGGAGACAGAGACAGACAGAGCAGGAGGAAGAGAGGCAGACAGAGCAGGAGGAAGAGACAGACAGAAAGGAAAAAGACAGAGAGAACAGGCGAAAGAGACAGACAGACAGAACAGGAGAAAGAGACAGACAGACAGAACAGGAGAAAGACAGAGAGAAAGCTGAAAGAGAGACAGAGCGGGAGAGAAAACAGACAGAAAGCAGAAAGAGAGACAGAGCAGGAGAAAGACACAGACAGAAAGGAGAAAGACAGAGAGACAGCAGAGCAGGAGAAAGACAGACAGCAGAACAGGAGAAAGAGACAGACAGAACAGGAGAAAAAAAAGACAGACAGGGCAGGAGAAAGACAGAGAGAAAGCAGAAAGAGACAGACAGACAGAGCAGGAAGGAAGGTGGCAGGATGGTTAAGACGTTCGCCTGCCAACAAGTTAACCGTGAGGTTCTGGGTTCGATTCCCAGCCTCGCCCTTTCTTCCCAGTTTGACCCAAAAAATCAAACTGAATGTCAAAGTCCTTCGGATGAGACTATAAACCGAGGCCCCGTGTGCGAACGCATGCACAACATCTTGCGCACACGTTAAATCCTGTTCCACTTTTCGGAAGAGTAGACCATTGTGTGCCGGTGGAAACAGATGACAAAATTTACAAAACCGCATACACACGGGGACTGGATGTAAAAAAGCACATGAGTGCTTATTCCATTATCCTCGATATAAAAGAATACATACATAAATAACTAAAAGCAGGAGCAAGACAGAGAGAAAGCAGAAAGAGAGACAGAGCAGGAGAAAGAGACAGACAGAAAGGAGAAAGACAGACAGCAGAGCAGGAGAAAGAGACAGAAAGGAGAAATACAGAAAGAGAGACAGAGCAGGAGAAAGAGACAGACACAGCAGGAGAAAGAGACAGACATAGCAGGAGACAGAGACAGACAGACGGAGCAAGAGATAGAGACAGACAGAGCAGGAGAAAGAGACAGACAGAAAGAGTAGGAGACAGAGACAGACAGAGCAGGAGGAAGAGAGGCAGACAGAGCAGGAGGAAGAGACAGACAGAAAGGAAAAAGACAGAGAGAACAGGCGAAAGAGACAGACAGACAGAACAGGAGAAAGAGACAGACAGACAGAACAGGAGAAAGACAGAGAGAAAGCAGCAAGAGAGACAGAGCAGGAGAAAGACACAGACAGAAAGGAGAAAGACAGAGAGACAGCAGAGCAGGAGAAAGACATACAGACAGCAGAACAGGAGAAAGAGACAGACAGAACAGGAGAAAAAAGACAGACGGAGCAGGAGAAAGACAGAGAGAAAGCAGAAAGAGACAGACAGACAGAGCAGGAAGGAAGGTGGCAGGATGGTTAAGACGTTCGCCTGCCAACAAGTTAACCGTGCGGTTCTGGGTTCGATTCCCAGCCTCGCCCTTTCTTCCCAGTTTGACAAAAAAAATCGAACTGAATGTCAAAGTCCTTCGAATGAGACTATAAACCGAGGCCCCGTGTGCGAACGCATGCACAACATCTTGCGCACATGTTAAATCCTGTTCCGCTTTTCGGAAGAGTAGGCCATTGTGTGCCGGTGGAAACAGATGACAAAATTTACAAAACCGCATGCACACGGGAACTGGATGTAAAAAAGCACATGAGTGCTTATTCCATTATCCTCGAGACAATAATAAAAACAAAACACAAATAACGACAAAGAAAGGAAAACAATAGGGACAGAGACAGAGACAGGGACAAAGATATAGAAAATGTTGATGATCCACACAGAAAACAACAACAGCAACAGCATTATTATCAACCCAACACACACACACACACACACACACACAACACACCCCACACACACACACACACACACCACACAAACAACATGCAACACAAAACATAACACAGGCGTACGCACGCACACACACACACAAACACACACAACACACGTACAACACACCACACACACACGGCGCACACACGATACAACACACACACACACACACACACGGCGCACACACGATACAACACACACACACACCACACACACAACACACACACACTGTGCACACACGATACAACACACACACACACACACACACACACACAACACTGTGCACACGATACAACACACACACCACACACACACACACACACACACACACACACACCCACGAAAAGAGAAAACGAGAAAATAATGGTGGACATCGCGTAATTGATTTAAGTAAATAGCGGTGGTCAGTTTGGGGAAGAGCTAAATAGACACGTTCGGCCCCTCTAATTCGATTGGTCAGTCTCTCTGTCAATCATCTGTCTGAAAAGATCTCTCTTTCTCTCTCTCCGGGAAAGAAAGAAATAAAATCCCAGCGATGGACAACACAAAGTAAAACAACAATGATTTCAATAACAAAGATTACTGTTTGTTTGTTTGCTAGGGTCTGTGATTTTCTTGGTGTTTGTTTTCTTGCTTTGTGTTGTTGTTGTTGTTGTTGTTGTTGCTGTTGTTGTTGTTGTTGAATGTCCCAGATACGTTTGACATATTCTTTCTGGTGTAAAAAAAAAGAAGATATAGGTCTATTCTTACCCCCACCCCGGATTAAAAAAACAAAAACCACACACCACCAAGAAAACAAGTCGTGGGACACCCACATGCATAGACACACACACACACACACAGACACACACACACACACACACACACACACACACACACACATGTTTTTATTCTCAGATAAGATTGCATGTCAGAAATGAAAGATACAGACTATTTGGATTGGAACCATTTATGCAAGGCTACCTGTCATATATCAACAGCGCAAGGGGGGGGAGAGGGGGATGGAATAGCCTAGTGGTTAGAGCGATGCACTCGTGATCAGACTGCTTGGGATCAAACCACTGTGCAGGTGCCCGTTTTAGGGAATTTCACCCTGGAGTTAACATCAGTACTGACTCCACTCCCTTGAAAGTCCTTTGTATGAGACTATAAACCGGAGCCTCGTGTCCGAACGAACGCAGAACATCTTGCACGCAGAACATCTTGCATACTCATGATTTGTTTTTGCAAGATATAGCGCTATATAAATTCCATTTATTATTATTATTTTTTTTTAAATTATTTTTATTATTATTATCATCATCATCATCATCATCATCATCACCATCACCATCATCATCATCATCATCACCATCATCATCATCATCATCATCATCATCATCATCATCATTATTATTATTACTATTATTATATTTTTAAATTATTACTACTATATCAATGTATATAGAAATTTCTCGAGGGGTTTTTCCCCCCTTGAAAATGACAATCTCCATCATCTTCCCTCACTGCAGGAATCAGTGTTGTGCGTTATGTTGAACCAGCACGCTGTAAGGTCCAAGCTTGTTGTTGCTCTGATCATGGATCGTATTGTGCAGCCATGGTCTTCCCTTTTCTTCAACAAATAAAAAGGTAAAGGTGTCCCATCACCTACGTGGTCTTAGAGGAGCGAGGCATCAGAGACCTCAGCTTCGATTTGTTTGTTTTACAAGATTCAGTGCTATAATTATAAACTCCATATAATTATTAATTAAAATTAATTCTTCCAGGGGCCAGCATATTGAGGGCGGCGCCCTTCTCCTCCCCCTCGCCGCTTTACCTTACCTTGACCCTAAAGAGGGCAGGTACCCATTTACAGCTGAGTGAACTAGGGGACTATACTGAAGCCAAGGCACGCAAAACGTCACCTGTCCAATTGATAACCACGCTGGATGCTGCTTAATCTTGGCTGGGGGAAAGCGAGTGCTCTGACCAATTGAGCTGTCCAATCCCCTTTTCAAGAATACATATGTTTAAACCAAGAGGTTACGTCTAATTCTTGAAAAAGGTTTTCGGTTTAATAGGTTTATCAAAGAAAACATGCGAGGGAAATGAAATCGGAGCCAAGGAGGAAGGTGGCAGGATGGTTAAGACGTTCGTTCACCAGCCTAACAAGTAAACCGTGAGGTTCTGGGTTCGATTCCCAGCCTTGCCCATTTTTCCCAGTTTCACTAGAAAATCGAACTGAATGACTGTCAAAGTTTGTGTTGGTCCATATGTGTGTTGGTCCATGTTTGTGTTGGTCCATGTGTGTTGGTCCATGTGTATGTCGGCCCATGTGTGTGTGTTTGTTCATGTGTATGCTGGTCCATGTGTGTTGGTCCATGTTTGTGTTGGTCCATGTTTGTGTTGGTTCATGTTTGTGTTGGTCCATGTGTGTTGGGCCATGTGTGTTGGTCCAGGTGTGTTGGTCCATGTGTATTTAACGCATATCCTTTCTCCGTGATTCAAATAATTTCATATTACATCTTGTGTGTGTGTGTGTGTGTGTGTGTGTGTGTGTGTGTGTGTGTGTGTGGTGTGTGTGTGGTGTGTGTGGTGTGTTGTGTGCAGGCGTGCGGGCGTGTGTGTGTGTGTGTGTGTGTGTGTGTGTGTGTGTGTGTGTGTGTGTGTGTGTGTGTGTGTGTGTGTGTGTGTGTGTGTGTTGTAAGTGTGGTGTAAGTGTGTATGTATGTGTGTTTAAGTGTGTGTGTAAGTGTGTGTGTAAATGTGTGTGTCATTGTGTGTGTGAGGGTGTGAGCGATAGAGAGCTTTAGTTTCACGTTTATTCACATCTAGTGATTTTAAGACTAACGTGTGTGTGTGTGTGTGTGTGCGTGCGCGCGCGTCCGTGTGTGTGTGTGTGTGTGCGTGTGTGAGTGTGTGCATCTGTGTGTGTGTGTGTATCTGTGTGTGAGTGTGTGTGTGGTAGAGATGAGAGAGAGACAGATACAGAGACAGAGAGAGAGAGACAGAGAGATTTAGATTCACGTCTATTCACATCTAGTGATTTTAGGACTAACATATGTATGTGCATGTGTGTGTGCGCATGCACGCGTGCGTGCGTGCGTACGAGCAAGCAAGACAGACAGACAGACAGACAGACAGAGAGACAGAGACAGACACGAAGATGTGTCTGTCTGCTTGCGCGTCAACTGAATAACTAGCCGCGTTAGTTGTGCTAGGTAACCACAGTGACATAACGTCTACACTAGTTACCCTTCTACCCGTTGCCTTACTTACCGTTTTTTTCCTTCCTTTTTATCGGAAACTTTGCTTCTTCGTGGCTCTAGTTCCTTACGTTTCTAAATGTGGAGACTTCTTTCTGAAACTCGGTATCACCATGCTAATGCCAGTATGTCACACTTTGACACATACTAAGGATGTCTTGGAAACCTTTTTTGTTTTGTTTTTTGAAAGTTCAAGGAGACCCTGTATGGTGTTGATATAGTGTGCGGTCGATCATTCTTGCATTAAAGCGTATACACAAGCGGGCACGCGCGCGCGCTCACATACACACACAGATTTGTGTATATATAGAGACAGACAGACAGACAGACAGAAACAGTCAGAGACAGAGATAGATAGATAGATAGATAGATAGATAATAGATAGATAGATAGACAGACAGATATAAGAAGAAGATAGATAGATAGATAGATAGATAGATAGATAGATAGATAGATAGATGATAGATAGATGGATAGATAGATGGATGATGGATAGATAGGATGGATAGATGATAGATAGATAGATAGATAGATAGATAAATAGATAGATAGACAGATAGATTGATAGATAGATAACATATAATGTATGGATGGATGATGGATGGAGGTGGATGGAATGGATGGATGGATGGATAGGAGATAGAGTAGAAGATCAGATAGATAGATAGATGAGATAGATAACAAAGTAGACAGATAATACACAAAACACATCATACACACATACAACATACATACATACATACATACAACATCATACATACATACATACTTTACATACAACAACATACATACATACATACACACATACGTATATAACAGAGGGAAAAAGAAAGATAGAGACAGAGACTCAGAGAGAGACAGAGACAGAAAGAGATAGTGAGAGAAGCGCGCACGTGTACACACACACACACACACTGGCGAAGTTGATACTCCCCTTTTCACTAAAAGAATACCATCATTTTGCATACTTTGATTTATTTTTGCAAGATATAGCGCTACATAAATTCCATTTATTATTATTATTATCATCCTCATAATAACTATTATTATTATTATTATTCAATACACAACAAACGTTATTTTAGGGTAAAGAAATGAGACTTAGCTGTCTAGGTTGTGCAAAGAAATCAGAAATGTTCAGTCTTTTGTTAAAAAACGAGAAAGTTATCTATCTATCTATCTATCTACCTCTCTATCTATTTATCCATCTATCTATCTATATATCTACCTATCTATTTATCTATCTACTTATCCTCTCTCTCTCTCACTCTCTCTCTCTCTCTCTCTTATAATAATATATATATATAAATATATATATATATATATATATATAATATATATATTATATATATATATTATATATATGTGTGTGTGTGTGTCTATCTATCCATCTCTCTCTCTCTCTGTCTCTCTCTCTCTCTCTCTCTCTCTCTCTCTCTCTCTCTCTCTCACACACACACACACACTGTGTGTAAGTGAGTGTGTGTGCGCAAGTCTGTGGTGTGTGCACAAGTGTGTGTGTGGTGTGTGTGTGGTGGTGTGTCGCGCGCGCAAGTGTGCGTCAAACTCAAACTAGTGTGTGTTATGTGTGTGTGTGTGTGCGCGCGGCGCGCAAATGTGTGTGTGTGCGTGACTTGTGAGGAGGTGTTAAATAAACGTAAGAGACACCTCTCTCTCTCTCTCTCTCTCGTCTCTCTCTCCTCTTCTCTCTCTCTCTCTCTCCTCTCTCTCTCTCTCTCCATGCCTTTTTGTTTTGTTTTTTGCTTTATATTTCATTTTCTTTTATCCGTACTATTTTTTATAAACGCTTTTTTTTTCTTTCTATCGCTACCCCCACCTTCACCCCCACCTTCTTCCTCTTCCCCACCCCACTTCTCTCACTTTTTCTTTTTTTCTTTTTTTTTGGGGGGGGGGGGGGGAGTTGTTTTTTAGTTGTTTTTTATTTTTAGTTTTAGTTTTTACATATTCTTGTCACCAATTTTTCCATCAAACAGAACACCGCAAACTTGACAGAACGTGTAAGAAACCCAGCCACATCCTAATTGAGGTGACATATAAATCAACTTACCTGCAAATATCCATCCACTTCAACCTTCACCCCAACCCACCACCCCACCCCACCCCAACCCTACCCCCACCTCACCCCTACCCCCACCACTCCCTCCAACCATCCCCTCCACCACCACCACCACCACCATTACCACCACCACCACCATTACCACCACCACCACCACCACCAGCATCACTCCCATGTCTGTGGTGGTACAGCGCTGGACAATCACGGGGTATAAAAGCGCAGGACCTCGCACACACATACGCACACACTACAGACAACAAGAAAGAACCTCTTCCATCCCTCTCTCTTTCTCTCCCTTTCGCTCTCTCTTTCTCCCGACTGGATCGCAGCAGACGAGAGATTCGCGGACCATCTTGCCATGCAACATTTCCCGAGCCAGCTGTGAGAGAAAGTTACTACGAATTCCAGCGAAAGAAGGAAGGAAGGAAGAGAGGGAGGCAGGTTTCGCTTCAAGGTTGCATTATTGTCGTCATCTTACCCGGCCTTTGCAAATCCAGGTAGGCTTGTTTTGAAAGCGGGTGACAAACTTTGGAGTGTTGCCACCGGAAGAAGTTGTTGTTCTTCTGTTTTTCGTTTTTTAAGTGTGTTTTTTTCGTGTGTGTGATGTTGTTGTTGTTGTTGTTTTAGCTTTGGAAGAAAACGAGTTGGGTTTGTTAAGTCTTTTGCTGTGATATTTTTCTTTTAAACAACAATAACAACAAAAATAAATATCAGTAACACTAAGTTATGTCTGAATTTTTTTTATTGAGTAAAGATAAGCAGACTTTTTAGTTTTTAAAAAATCATAGAAAACTGAGCACTTGGTGGGAACACTTAAGCAACCGAAGTTCTAAGGGTAGAAAAAACGAAATACATAACAAAAAACCAACTAAAATTTTTTTTCTACTAAAAACAAACGTAACATTTTAAAAAACTGTAATTACCCTGCATTCAGCATTTACGGCAAGTGGACTGAACTCAAACAGAACTGAAATACAAGGCTACAAGAAAAGACTACAGAAACGAAGTCTGTTAATAAATCTGAAGACTTGATGAACACTAAAGCGTTGAGTTTAGACAACCAGCAGAAGAACTGATTGAAAAGGTTTTTGAAGATTTTTCAGAAAAAAAACGTTCGTTGAGACACGTCACAAGACTTTGTTGACAGAAAACTTCGTTCTTCTTTGTTTGTGCTTTGTTATCATTACCTCGCTGTGTTGCAGTAAGTTATCGTGTGTGCGTGTGTGTGTGTGTGTGTGTGTGTGTGTGTGTGTGTGCGTTGCGTGTGTGTGTGTGTGTGTGTGTGTGTGTGTGTGTGTGTGTGTGTGTGTGTGTGTGTGTGTGTGTGTGTGTGTGTGTGTGTGTGTGTGTGTGTGTGTAGTGTGAGTGTGTGTAAGGTGTGTGTAGTGTGAGTGTGTGTAAGGTGTGTGTAGTGTGGTGTGTGTGTGTATGTGTGTGTATGTGTGTGTGTAAGGTGTGTGTAGTGTGTGGTGTGTGTGTGTGATGTGTTTAGATGAGTAAGGTGTGTGTGTAGTGTGTGGTGTGTGTGTGTGTGTGTGTGTGTGTATGTGTGTGTTTGTGTGTGTAGTGAGAGAGAGACAGAGAGAGTGTGTGTATGTGTGTAGTGAGAGAGAGGGGGGAGAGAGAGAGTGTGTGTGTGTGGTGTGAATTATTGGGACTGTGCGCATAACTATGTTCGAGTACATATATACTGACTTGATATATATATTTTCTCTTAAAATGTATTACTAATACTTAAGTGCTTGCAAGTGTACACCACCTCTCTCTCTCTCTCTCTCTCTCTCTCTCTCTCTCTCTCTCTCTCTCTCTCTCTCTCTCTCTTCCTCACTCGTCACTCGCTCGCTCGCTCGCTCGCTCTCTTGTAGAACCAGTTTTAGCATATAATTATCAGAAAGTATATTTAAAACAATCTGTCTGGCACGAGAAGAAACAGGGGAAGAACTATAATTGTCTCTTTTCGGAACATGTTGCTTTACGCCAACATAAAAATAAATCAAACTTATTGCCATCTTTGCCTCTATGAGTTTAGCTATTGAAACCGTTTAAAGTATAGACATGTGTGTTTGACAATTTGCGGGCGCTCATGTATGCATGGGTGTTTGGTGCATGTGGCTGAAATATGAACATGTATGCACGAAAAAAACACCGACGGTTTAAAGTAAATAAAAAGCATATACAAATAATAAAGTATATCATATATATTATGCTCGAATAATAATTTTTAAGTGCCTATAAAATGTATGATTATAATCTACTCAAAAGTTAATTCTAAAGTACCTTACAATTGTGTACAAAATCATGTGAGTATATTACATATGTTCAAAAGTGAATTCTCATATACCTTTAAAGTATATACAAATACGCAAATATGTCATAATTATATACTCAAAAGTTAATTCTAAAGTACCATAAAAGGATATGCAAATATGCAATTATATTATACATTCACAAAAGTTGATTCTAAAATAACTATACAGAGTATACATGTATTTAAGATTATTATAACTATTTACATAAAAGCTGTTTCTTAAGTAACTGAAAAATGTATATGCAAATAATGCAAGTTTTCAATATATTCACAAACGTGTATCATAAAAACTGCTTCCTTGATATTTCTTAATTACAAAGAGGTCAAAAACCTTGATGAAACAGACAATGAGGGAAGGTCGGAATTTTTTTAAATTCATGTTTGAAAATAAATTTTACTTCCCACTCGTTATGACACGAGTGATGGTCTAGATAAGTAGTCTTTCAGATGAGGCAACAAAATGCGGGTCTGCATCTGACATATCTTTAGCACTCGCTAAATAAATAAATAAATAAATAAATAAATAAATGGAAAAAGAAGGAGCGGCAACAAGAGAGTTGTTTCTGGCAAAATTCTGTAGAAACTTGTCACTCTGGTGTGGAAACAAATTTACTAGCGGACAAAAAAACATTCTTAAATTTAAAAGAAAAAGTGGCACCGTACGAGTGGCTACGCGCTCTCTCAGAGGGTTAGAACAGCCATAATTCAACGCGGAGAATTCTGTTATGGTTGAACATGATAGCCAATACAAAACAACACAATACAATATAATGCAATACAATACAAAACGATACAATACAATGCAATAAAAAAAACAATACAGTACAATACAATACAATGGTTTTCCTCTCATCCATTAGACCATGAGTGGTGGTCTGGGTGCTAGTCTTTCGGATGAGACGATAAACCCAGGTCCCGCGTGATACACAAAAATTATCTAGCGCACGTAAAAGAACCCACGGCAACAAGAGAGTTGTTGCTGGCATAATTCTGTAGAAAAAATCACCACTCTGATATGGAAACATTAATATAGTTGCAGACAGAAAAAGAAGAAAAGGTGGTACTGCTCTTGTGGCGACGCGCTCTCCCCGGGGAAAGCAGCCGGAATTTCACGCAGAGAAATCTGCCGTGACTTTAAGTGGTATACAATATAATGTAATACAAAGCAACACAATGCAATTCAATGCAATACAATATAATACAATACAATACAAAGAAACACAATGCAATCAAATGCTATAGAATACATTAC
>CM054158.1:32094490-32104490 GCA_028751875.1 Rapana venosa
GTTCTGGAAGAGGACAGAAGGACCTCAGTGGTGTGGAGGTAACACACCTGCCTAAAAAGCGAGAAGTCCTGGTTTGTTCCCTATGTGTGCCCAAAACTCCCCCCCCCCCCCCCCCCATCCACAAGACGATGAGAATTGGCCTCAGCCATAGTCATTTGGATGCTACAATAAGCTGTGGTCACATGCACAACTTGCATTAAGCGCATATAATAGAACTCAAAGCAACAAGAGAATTGCACAAGACAACCTTCTGTAGAAAAAAGGTAGCCTGGTAGGGAAACCTATACACATGCAGACAGAAGTATTTTTATGGGTGGCACTGCTCTAGTAACCATGACCTTAAGTGGTATATAAATACAAATGCAAATGACATTTCAGTAAAAACACAACTATTACAACGTATGGTGGGGGGTGGGGGGTGGGAATGACATGAGGTAGGAGCCATTCTTGTTAGCACCACAAACACATATTCAGAAGTGGGGAAGCAAAGAATAAGAACGGTGAAGGAGATAGGGGTTACTGCCCTTTGTTCTAACACTGACGTATGTGATTTGCTTCACTGCCTTGATGTGAAAGAAAATTGTCTGCCCCTTTTTTTGTGCATTATAGTTTCCTGTTGCCTTCTTGACCCTTTTTGTGGGGTTTTTTCCCCCATCATCTTCCATTTCATTTTCTCCTCAACCCTTGACTCTAATTTCCCCATACACACACTCTACCCTTCGCTCGGCCTCTCTCCTTTTTTGTGTGAGCAAAACTAAAACCTGGACAGGAGTTTAATTTCATTGCAAATTTGGTGGCTAAGAGGTTAAATCAAACTGTCCCTCAGTCTGGTCCCCTCTCCCTTTTCGTCCCCTCCCCCCTCCCCTCTGTGACCCCTCTCCTTGTCCCCCCCCCCCCTTCCCCCTTACGTCCAATATTTCATCTAAGAAGCCAAGTGGAAAGACACTCTAATGAAAATGCTCATGTCTTGGAAATAAGGTTGTTGATGTTGTTGCTGTTGTTGTCAGGAAATAAAGCAAGAAAATCCCAATAGTACCATGTACCAGTTAGACACCAAACTATCTTGGGGCACTTTTATTGATAATCCGTTAATAAAAAATAATATGAGAAAACTTTGTTTCAATCCCTTTGAATATTCAAAGCAATTTAAATACTCTTGTCTGGCGCCTGCGCGTGGACACACACTTACTGAGTTATAAGTGGCTTTAAGGGTAATATATATATATATATATATATATATATATATATATATATATATATATATATATATATATATATATATATATATACCTCTATTCACATGATTTTCAAGCAGAACATTCTATAAAATATTACGGCTTCCAGAATCAAAAGCCTTCCTGAAATCAGCAAATGCAACAGATGTGATATAATATATTAGAAAGCAACATATTGTTCTGTGTACAAGAGAGTACAGTGAGAACAAAGCAAGATCGATAGTGCTATGATTAAACATGAAAATGTGCTTGTTCTTCAATGATTGTTTTTCTCCCAATGTGGTTTGCATTTTATTTAAATCGTAGGCATAAACTTGGCTCAAGATGCTGATAAGGGATGACCCACAGCATTTATTAGGATCTTTAACATCTCATTTTTGTGTAAACTGTTATAATTATGAAGTTCGCCGATTCGACAGAAAAACTGCTAATCTCAAAGATCTTACTGAATAATGGAATCAGAGGCCATAAGGAGTTCGTTTGCATGCTTTAGCAATTCCCCTTGGGATTCTCTTTATGCCTGCACTTAAGCTTCTTTTTATATGTTTATTCCAGCAATGACCTATTTTTCTTCTGAAATGGGTCATTAAACAACGGTTCAGAGTCTTCTTTGTCATCTGTTCCTTAATTGTTTCTCTTTTGGGTTGCAATATCTTCAAAGGCATTAAAAACATTAAAGATTATTACATCATTGTTAAGTAGATAGTTTAGAATCTTATTAGTTCCCAAAATGGTTTTGACTCATTTGTCAAAAGTTTTAGCATGTCATTTGTCTTAAAACTCTTGTCATTTTGTTTTAATTTAACAAAATCAGATTATATTTGTGTCTACTTGTTCTTGTCATTTTCTCTTTCACATCCTCAGGCATGTTCAAGCAGTATTTTAACTTTTTTGTTCGAATTCTGCACCAAACCAGTCATTAAACTGTTCTCTTCCCATTTTTACTGCTTGAATCATACATGCAGCAGTCCCACTCACCTTCACACCCTTCACCTATTCTGTAGTCTGGTCTACCGCTGGGGTACCACTAAAGATTTTGCAACCAGATTCCTCCACATCTCACAGTTTTTCAGCTTTCTGTAGTATGTTGTTCCACTCAAGGCCAGTCCACTCTATGATGTTGTCTTCCCATCGTTTTCTCTGTCTGCCTCTCCGTCTCCCTTATTGTACTGTTCCCTGTAGTATTGGCCAGTCCAGATGTTCTTGTGACATGCCTTACCACTTCAGTTTGCGGGTTTGTTGTTTTTCTTTTTCTTTTTTTAACAGAAGTCAGGAGCTCTTCGTATGACCCAATGGTTTTAATCAATTGTGGTTTTTACTTTCTCATTGGTCATGTGCTCTCTGTATGAGATACCAAGAAGTTTAGAAGCATCTCATGTCCTTTTCCTGTATCCTTTTATATGTGTTGGTCCACGTTTCACATGCACACAAAACTATGGACATGACCAGGAAATGCACCAGTCTGATCTCAGAGTCGATAGTGATGTTCTTGTTGGCATTTACTTTAACATCTGATAAATAAGTATACGACTCTGAGCTAGCTATAAATTCATCACTTTTAAAGTTTTTTCTTGTATTTAGAGAAACACGTTTCTAGCCATATCATCTTTTGATGATCCAGAGCTGTCAAACTGCAAAGGGCTATGCTCTAACCTCAAGGCTACCCCCCACCCCCACCCATTTCACCATTTCAATAACCATTCAAGATTTTCATTTTGAACATAAAACATAATTTTTAACAAGGCTTTTTAAATTGTATTGATAGTTTCATTCTTGGAAAGAAAGGAAATAGGTCAGATCATCCACATTGTTATACGCCACATTAATCCTATAATTAATCATAGCTTCAGGCTCAGTGTCTTTGTGGCCTGGTTCCTTTCACTTAAAAATCATATTTCAATTTTTTTTAATATCTTAGTTATTGTACATAAATAGCACAGGCTAAATTATAAAAGATTTAGGCCAAGGACTACAGGGTTGAATGCAAAAAGAGATGGGAAAAAACATGCACGTCCACTAATTCACCGTGAGCTCTGTGCACTTTGATGAGTGGGGGATTGGGTGTGGGGTTTTTTAAATCGTTTTTAAAAAAACAATGTCAAAAATTGGTAATTTCTGCAAAAAATATTAAGAATAACATTTAAATGAAAAATAAAAAAGTGAAGTAGCAGGAAAGTTTAGACTGTCACCTAACAAGGCTTTTACCTACCTAACAGGTAAACCATGAGGTTATGGGTTTGATTCCCAACCCAATCCTTTCTTCCCAGTTTAATAGAAAAAAATTAACGAATATGAAGTCTGTCAGAGAAGACTCTAACCCAGTCAGACCCGTGTAATGTGCTTAGAGACTTACGCACGTCAAAACACCCAGGACAGTAAACAAAAAATCCGAAAGAGCAGGGGAGATACCTCCTGGCTGTCTTGGCAAAATTTGTATACTCAGTTCCCAACTGTATCCCCCAAAGTAATGGTGGGGGTAAATGCAGTAGCATATGCAACTATCACCACAGGTGAACCTTGGAGCTCTAGCCAAGGAATGTAAAAAAATTAATGAATCCAATAAACAGTAACATTTCCCGATTATTTTACCCACACGTAGACTTCCACCTCTCCCCCACCCCCTCCCAGTAACCTCCCCCCTCCCTCCATCTACTCAAAATTGTTAGCACTAGCTATTTCTACACTTCGAAGCCTTACATTTCAATTATTGTCCAGAATATCGTTTCATTATCCGTTTACAAATACCATTTTGGCGTTATTTCGCTTCTTTCATGTGTTTAATCAGCAGCATAAATGTGTTGGGTTGGGGTTTTTTCATTTTCATTGTACAGCCGTTACATAATCACAATGTGACAAGACTTGTCAGATCAATGGAGAGGACGTACAGAAGTTACCTCAGAGTTCACTGACTGCTGGTGTAAAATCACAGTAACCAGGTCGAGGTCGTTAGAGATACGTGCTGAGATGTGAGGTGGGGAACTGTACATACTGATTTTTTTGTATTTTTTAGATGTTTGTTTTTCTAACAATAATCAGCTCAATTTTCTCTACTTTGTATGTCTGTATCTCTGGCTTTGTCTCTCTCTTTCTTGCCTTCTCTGGGACTCAGCGTTTCTGTCCCTCTGTCTGTCTGTCAGTCAGTCTGTCTGTATGTCTCTCTCTCTCTCTCTCACACACACACACACAAACACACACACACAAACACATGCAAACGCACACACAACACACACATATATATATATATATATATATATATATATAATATAATATAATATATATATATAGCACATGTACAGGCACACCGCACACAGACAGACAAGACAGCAATCTGCATGTAAAGTACACTGCGCATGAATGGTGGGCTAACTTTACATACTCCTTTCAGAAAGCAAGACAGAGAAATGGGGAAGGAGGAAATGAAGGGGTGGGGTAGTATAGAAATGGATATAGATGAGGCTGAGGATGGGGGAGGGAGGGAGGAGTTGGGAAGGGACAGAAAGGTGGCCAGAGCTCATGTAAGCGAGAAGACAATGGGAACAAGAGCAAAAGCAATCATTAGTTTGTACAGACCCAAAAATCACTCCAGGGGGGTATTAAAATGACAAAGGGTAGCAGACGATACACTGTGCACGGTACTGCCCATACATAGTAAGTAGAGGGAAGACCATAACAATGACAATATGTGGATCGGTGGTCTAGAGGTAACGCGCCTGTCTAGAAAGCGAAAGTCCGGGTCGGAAGTGGGCGGTGGTTCGTATCCCGTTTGGACCCGAAAATTTTTCCCCATCCACTAGACCTTGAGTGGTGGTCTGGGCACTAGTCTTTCGGATGAGACGATAAACCGAGGTCCCGTGTGTTGCACAAAACTTATTTAGCGCACGTAAAAGAACCCACGGCAACAAGAGAGTTGTCCCTGGCAAAATTCTGTAGAAAAAAGCCACTCTGATAGGAAAACAAATGCAGTTGTAGACAGAAAAAAGGGAAAAAATGGGTGGCGCTGCTCTGTGGCGACGCGCTCTCCCCGGGGAGAGCAGCCCAAATTTCACGCAGAGAAATCTGACGTGACTTAAAGTGACATAAATAAATAAATAAATAAATAAATAAATGAAGGGGGTAGGAGACAACAGAGGGTTACTGCCCTTTGTTCCAACACTGACGTATGTGGTTTTGCTTCACCAGTTTGATGTGAGAAGAAAATTGTCTCCCTTTTCTTCTTGTTTTTTTTAAAGGAGGGGCAGGGAGGGGGTTAATAGCTCCCTCTCACATTCTTGACTTTTTTCCACCACCTTCCATTTCATTTCCTACTCGACCCTTGACCCCTATTACTCCATTGATTGACTCATCTCTTTCACCTTTTTTCTTCTTTTTGTTTGTAAACTAAAACTTGACAGGAGGTGGAGAGGGGTAGGAGTTATACAGTCCTCCTCAGCTAGAGCTCCGACCTTCACCAATGATGAAATTTTGTGTACACAACCTGGTTTGGGGCCCACCATGAAGGCAGCCGAATTCCAACTGTGGGGATGATGTCTTAAACATGACACCAGAGTGCATGCGTTTATGTTTTGTTATTGGAATTTTAATTTTAAAAACTTTTGCCATCCATTCCTACCGACACATAATGGCCTATTCTTCTGAAGGCAAAACTGGTTTTTCTCCTGGTACGCAAGATGCTCAGCGTGCGTTTGCACATGGGACCTCCCATTGTAGTTTCGTCCTAAAAACTTCCAGGGAATTGGAATCGGCACTGATGTTAACTTTAGGGGGGGTAAATCACCTTACACGGGTGCTTCAGTGGTGGCTTGAACCCGGGCCATTTAGATCACAAGTACAATGCTCTAACATAATTATGTGATCATAGTATAACTTTTGATCATATATTGATATTCAGTATGCAGTATACATACCTGTTCCTACCTCAGCATCGTCATCAGCTATATTCAGTAATATTTTACTGAAGTATATATATATTTTTTCAAATCATTATTGCATAGTCCAATTGATTCATTGTGATGATTATTATGGGCTTTAAAGACATTGCCCTTCTGCGGTTTAGATTTTCTCTCGTTGGTTACGGTTACAAATAGTTTTATTGTTCATTCGTTAGATTCTGTTAGAAATTGGGATTTGTATTATTCTGTACTCAAGAACTATTTGTTTTTACATTTTCTTCAGTTCTGTGTAGATTTAATTAATCCCCTACCCCACTCCCAGAAATCCTTTCCCCCCTCCCCTACACTTTTTCCCTTAATATGTCTAACATCACATTTTGTGAAGAGAGGTAAAATGAAATCCAACAATACTCTAACCACTAGGCTATCCTCTCCCCCTGACAGGAGTGTGATTTCATGGAAAACTTGGAAGTATAGAGGCCAAAGCTTTTCCCTCTCCCTCCCCCACTTGTGTAAGTATCTAGCATCCCCTGCATTTTAGTGAACTTGTGTATGTCTTTGAACTGTGTTTCATTGTTTGAAATTATGTCGATTTTTATTGAGGTTTTTGTTTTGTTGTCGCCACTGCTGTTGTTGCAGCTGTCAAAATATATTTATGTATTTATGCTTATGGACTTGTCTTGTCTATTGTGATCTTATGTGTTTGCGTCTTTTGTTTTGTCCTGTCCTGTCCTGTCTTGTCTTATTCTCTGTGTGCGTGTGCGTGCGTGCGTGCGTGCGTGTGTGTGTGTGTATGTGTGTGTGTTCCCTACTCTCAAAACCAGGTCTTGATGAAAAAATGTGTTGGTTAGATACTGTCATCATTTCTTCTTCTTCTTTCTTCTTTTTTCGTTCTTTCTTTGATTCTCTCTCTCTGTCTCTCTCTGTCTCTCTGTCTAAACATGGAAGGACATCTCACATATTTTTGCGGTATCAACTGAGTTCTAAGATCATTTAACATAGGACAACATAATACAAAATGAACTTCCTTATCGACAGACCCCTTACATAATGGACAAAGAAGATCTGTAACACAGTGTTCTCTATAGCGAAGATTGTGCACAAACAATTCAGCCACTCCAAATCTAAATTTTGTCATAATATGTTTAAGATGTCTATCCATGTTCAGACTTGAGGTATTATTCTTCTGTTCATATATGTTTCTTATCCAACATGTTTTGGAATGTTGATTATATACACACACCCCCTTCATGAAGGGCCAAGGCCTATAATGAATAAAACTTTCGCATTCACATTCGCATTCGCATTCTGTCTCTCTGTCTCTGTCTCTGTCTGTCTGTCTCTGTCTCTGTCTCTGTCTCTCTCTGTCTCTCTCTCTCTCTCTCTCTCTCTCTCTCTCTCTCTCTCTCTCTCTCTCTCTTCCCCATCCCCACTCACTCGGAGGCACAGTGTACAGGAATCAGATTACTGTGGGTCCCCAATTTGAAGCTGTTGATCATTTTTGGGGACGCCATGGGAGCAGGTCTCAATCTGTGCACAACTGGGCATGCACTTCAGAATGGGAATAACTATTATTTGTCGGCCTCGCGTGTGTGTGTGTGTGTGTGAACGTCTGTCTGTCTCTGTGTGCAGGACATGGTTTTATCTTGTTTGTAGTTTATCTTTTTATATATTTTTTTGGATTTGTTTGTATAATGTGCAACATGTCCAAAGAAAGCCCAAATTTGTAAAACAAACAACCATTTAATAGTCTTTGTCTTGACGTCAAAAACAAACAAAGCAAATAGGCGTTCAGTTGTCTTTTTCTTTTTTACATGAACAACCTTTCTCTCTAATCTTACCTACTGTCTGGAGCAATAACTGCCCCAGTGTGAACTGCTGCCTGTGTTCTATTGATATTCAGCTGCATTGAACATTCGCATGGGTTTATATAGTTGCTCTAGAGTGTGCTGTTGGGGGCGTTTCTAAAAGTGTCAAAGAGTGATTTACGTCTGTCTGGGTGTAGTTTTTGCTCTAGTGTATGTGTGGCAATGTTAGCTTTCCCTTCTTTCATTCATTTTCACACCCATCATATTTGTCATGCTCCTTCCCTAGTTCCCTGAGGCACATAGTTTTTTCTTCTTTTTCTTTCTGACTCTAGACTCTCCATTTTGTTTCCAATCTGGTGACTATTGTGTGGCCCCCTTTTACATAACCTTTTGCCCTCACCATGCATCCCGTGTACATTACTGCAGTGTGCTACTCGCTTTCCCCCAGTCAGGTTAAGCAGCATCGAGCGTGGTTACCACTTGGATGGGTGGCCGTTTGCCGGCTTTGGCTTCAGTGCAGTCCCCCAGTTCCCCCAGCTGTAAATGGTTACCTGCCCTCTTTAGGGTCAGGGAAGGTAAAGCAGCGAGGGAGAGGAGATGGGCGCCGCCCTCAATATGCTGGCCCCTAGAGAAATGAGGTCTCTGACGCCTCGCTCCCATATAACTTTATAGGTTATGGGACACCTTTACCTTTTACTACAAATAAAGGTGTCTCTTTTACCTCTTACGTCTTTCGAATTTCAATTTCTCGATCAAAAATTACCTGAAGAAGCAAAGAAAGCAGATTCAGATTTTTTTGAAAGATACTTATGCACATTTTTGCAGTCAGAATTAGGTAGTTGATGTATTTATAGTTTTTCTGTGAAAAGTTATAATATATGTAATAGTTCTTGTGTGAGTATTATGATAAAGATTAGTCTTTTTTGCTCACCTATAAATCTCTAGATTTTGGAGAACAAATGCCTCTTCATTAACAAAAGACACTAACCCTTACTTCTCCAAACCATGCCCTCATAGTAAAACCCCTTTCAATTGTTCAAGATAACGCACGTAAAAAACAGACCTTACAAGAACATTTATTTATTTATTATTTATTCTTTTATTATTCTTTTATATCAAGGATAATGTAATAAGCACTTATGGGCTTTTTACATCCAGTCCTCGTGTGTATGTGGTTGCAAAATTCTGCTGAAAAGCCACTCTCATGGGGAACAAAATACAGTTTCAGACAGGAAAAGAACAAAAAATAATGGGTGTCGCTGCTCTTTTGGGGGTGACACGCTCTCCCTGGGAAGAGCAGCCCGTATTTCATGCAGAGAGAAATCTGCCGTGACTTAAAGTGATATAAAAAATATTAAAACTATAAAGATCCTTTGCTTTTTGCTCAAAGAAAACAACAGACGTTGAATTGAATACTAACGACGAAGACAAGACAAGACAGAACAAGACGAGACCAGACGACACAAAGACAAGACAAAACAAGAAAAAAAGTAATGAAACACGATAAGATGAGATGAACTCAGATTGAACCTAACGAGATACGACCAGACGAGACAGAACAAGTCAAAGACAAAACAAAACAAGACCTAAACAGATCAAAATCCGATGAGGCAAGACAAGTTCATTAACTCCGAAACAGACATATTGACAGCTGTAATAATGAAAGAACAGGAAACAATAATCAAAACACAATTACAACTAATCAAAACGCAAAACGTCACTCCAACACATGTTCATTTTCACACACACACAACACACCACACACACACAACACACACACACACACACACATAACGGGATGGATGACAACATTTATAAAACTGCATACACACGGGGAGTAGATGAAAAGAAAGCACATGAGTGCTTATTCCATTATCCTCAAAATAAAAGAGTTAATAAATAAAAGAATAAATATTAAAAAAATCAATAAACACACACATGCACACAAGCACGTGTGCGCGCACACACACACACTTTACACACACACACACACACACACACAACTACACACACACTCCACACAAACATACACACACACTCCACACACACACACACACACACACTCCAC
>CM054158.1:32109490-32141798 GCA_028751875.1 Rapana venosa
ACTGGGGCGGGGGTGGGGGGCGGGGGGTTGCTATCCTGCTAATGATGGTGCGGCTACATCCCTGATTGCAGGGATTCGAAGTTGTCTGCTTATGAGAGCTGTGCTCAAACCTTTCTGCTTTGCCTGTAGTTGACAGAAATGGGCAGGGTAATCTAGAGATTAGCACGTCCATCCCGTCACTGTGGCCACTTAATGAAAGCGTGGCTGCGTCACTATCGGTGAACCGTCACCTTTCCCTTCACCTATCGCGTAGTCGAGTAGACCGTTCTGAAGATTTTGCAACCAGCTTCCTCCACTCCTAGCGGTTCTCAGCTTTCCGTAGCAGGTCGTTCCACACAAGGCCAGTCAACCCACTCTCTGATGTTGTCTTCCCATTGTTTTCTCTGTTGTCTGCCTCTTCTTTGTCTCCCTCCTTGTGCTGTTCCTTGTATGACAGTGTTGCCTAGTCCATATGTTCGTGTGACGTGCCCGTACCGCTTTAGTTTGCGTTTTTTCATTGAAGTCAGGAGCTGTTCATATGGCCTGATGGCGTTTTCTATTCTGGTTTTCACTTCTTCGTTAGTTTTGTGATCTCTGTATGAGATACCAAGAAGTTTACGAAAAGCACCTCATCACCATTGCCTGTATCCTTCTTTCAATGTCTGCTGTTATGGGTTCACGTTTCATATGTATACAAAAATATGGACACGACCAGGGAACACATCGATCTTATTTTGAAGCTGATGGCGATGTTCTTGTCGTTCCAGAGGACTTTCAGTTTGGTCATTGCAGCTGCCGTTGTGTTAAGCCAAAGTTGTATCCCGCCAGACAACTGAAATTAGAGCTCAACGTGTGAAACATCGTAACACGCACTTGGTCGTAGTCAGCAAACTGAATGGTTTCCAAAATTTGCTGCAAAAGGTCAGTTATGGGTCACTTCCTATGAAGAAGGTAAACTTGCATTCATTGCATTAGAGAACGACAAGGGAAGTAATCTTATCCGCGCAGGGATATCGATATGTCTCTTGATGCCTTGAACCGTCTACGAATCAAGAGACCAGTCTCATTCAAGTTTTCCCTCATTCGGACTTTTAAAAAGTGAATCAGCCACAGAAAACCGCCTATATAAACATTAACTTTCCTGTATGCGTAATTATGCCTTGTCGTTCATTACTTTGCGCATTATCGTCAGTTTTAACATTTGCGCGAATACAGTTTCGAGGTAAGCGAAGCACTTCGATTCCATTACCGTAATTGTAGCGGGCTCTTTAAACAAGGCTTCGTCAGACAAAACGCTAGTCCGCTTAAACAACCGTCGTTGATCTCCATGAAAACTAAGCTCAAGGACCCAGAAACAGAACAGCCTGTTTCTCTGTAAATCTTTCCCAACACATCAGAGGAACTCAAGCATGCTTCCTCTAGTTTATCATGGCACTCGTAAACCAGAATAACAGCAGCAGCAACAACAAGAAGAGAAGAGAAGAGAAGAGAGGAGAGAGAGAGAGAGAGAGAGGGAGAGAGAGAGAGAACTCTGAACTCTGAACGTGTTTAATATGTACATTGACCTTAGGCCACAATACACGGAGTTTGGGGGAAGGAGGGGAATCAACATACTGGTATATACAGTACCATAGTATATGGAAGAAAAGAAAACAAACAAACCAACAACCGATTCAAGTGAATCATGACCACAGTGATCAAGTCTTGGACTATGAACAAGATAAACAATGCTATTAAACTGCGTGAATATTGCTAACAGCATAATATAAAAATCGGTATAAATCGAAATGTAATATTCCAATTCAGGTTGATAGAAACAATTTTTGTAGAGACATATCTTATTTGAGATACATATCAATTAAGTCACATTATGACACAACAATTTCTTCCTTCTATTCATGGAATGGAATAATTATGTATCTGGATAGATAATGACTGTGTTCTCCATTTGATGTTTTGACTAGCTCTGATATTGAGAGACAGAGATAGACACAGAGAGAGAGAGAGAAAGAGAGAGAGAGAGAGAGAGAGAGAGAGAGAGAGAGAGAGAGAGAGAGAGAGAGAGAGAGAGAGAGAGAGAGAGAGAGAGAGAGAGAGAGAGAGAGAGAGAGAGAGAAAAGAAACTGAAACCATCGACATCGCACTCTGTACCCTTACAGGCACTAACAAGTTTCTGTTTTTCCAACAAGATGTCACTGCGTGCTGGTTTATCATCTTCTGTACGCTACATCGAACATGTTCAGAACTGTACTCTGCAAATGCTTCCCCTAACCACCATAGAACTTCATTGCGCAAGTGAAGTATGTTGGTGCTGTTTCGCAAACCCTTCAACATTCATATGACTCAAAGCATGGGTTGGTGGGTTTGGTGTTTTTTCCTCGTTCCTCGGCTAGAGCTCCGAGGTTCACTAAGGGTGAGATTTTTTGCGTATGCAACTGTTTCACCACCACCATCACCATTTAGGTATCCGCATTCCGACTTCAGGGATGGTGTCTAAACACGACACCTGTGTGTATGGCGGTTTTGTTTGTTTTTGGTATCTGTTCCTACTGGAACACAATGGCATACTCTTCAGAAAGGCGGAACGGGGGTTTTCACGTGTGTGCAAAATGTTCTGCGTGCGTTTGCACACGGGGTCTCGGTTTATAGACTCATCTGAAGGACTTTGACATTCAGTTCGGTTTGGGGTGTTGTTGTTTTTTTTGTCAAACTGGGAAGAAAGGGTGAGGCCGGGAATCGAACCCAGAACCTCACGGTGTACTTGTTGGCAGGCGAACGTCGTAACCATCCTACCACTCTCCTTTTGAGCACAGCATGTTTTTAACGCGCTTCCTTGATTGTCTGCTGCTTCGGTACAAGAAGGGAGGAGATGAATGAATGGAGTCGTAGATTAACACACGTAAACTGACCCAGGAGATTGTTAAAAATAAAACAGCCACATTGAGCTCTCTAAAACGAAGCAAGCAAACAACATTTTTAGATAATTTTTCCAAGTGTATCCGAATCTAAAGTCTTTAATTCAGGACTCCCAGGATATTTAAACCAAATTAACTAAAAAGAGAAGAAATTTCAATTCACAGATCAACATACTTTTTTTTGGATAGCTATGCACCCAATATCCGAGTGGTTACGACATCAGATGGCTAATCCCAGTGGTCCTGAAGTCTCGGGTTCGGGATCGAATCTAGACAGCGTATGTAGGGGCGAAACTTTATTCCTTACTTAATGCCAGACGTAGGCATATTTCGATCTTTCTAGTGACGCCTACCAGTGGTTAATATCTCGTGTATGTATGCACGCATGGTAAAGATCGAGTATGCACTTTAAACATCTTGTTGTTCATGTCAGGGTTTTGCGGGGTGCGGAAAGATGAGAACGCATGAGCATGCACTCTGAGACTTGACTACAGCACTTGCCAGGTTATAGTGCGGTTGACCACCCATCCATCTGTTTAATATGCTTTCTCTTTTTTTCTTTAGCGGACACAGTGTCGCGTATATTGAATGCTTCACACGCTGTGACACCATCCTGGGAAAACTGCATTCCCGAAAAAAAATCCATGAACAAAATAAAAGACAGAAGCAAAAAAACGAAAAATGAAGCTTACTCGAGTTGCGCTTGACAAATAAAGGTTGTCGGGAGGAAGGAAGGGCAGGAACAGAGATTTCTCTCACCCTGGGCATGTTCTACTTTCTCTTCTAAACTTTGTCGTTTACTCTCCGCCCTTTGTTTTCTTCTCTCCAGTTTTGTTTTTCTGTTGTCTAGTCATTGTTTTCTGTTCTGTATTCATTGTGGGGTGGGTTTTTTGCTATATACCTTCGTTTTAATACTCTTCAACCTTTCTCCAGTTTTGTTTTTCTGTTGTCTGGTCATTGTTTTCTGTTCTGTATTCATTGTTGTTTGTTGTATACCTTCGTTTTAATACTCTTCAACCTTTCTCCAGTTTTGTTTTCTGTTGTCTAGTCATTGTTTTCTGTTCTGTATTCATTGTTGTTTGTTGTATACCTTCGTTTTGATACTCTGCAACCTTTATTTTCTGCACTCCGTCCTTTGGTGTTGGAGGTTGGGGGTGGGGTGGGAGGTGTATCTCTCTAGTCTTTAAATGTTCCTCTCTGACCCTTTTGTTTCTTTAGCCTTTGTTTTCTGCTGTCCAGTTAATGTTGTCTGCTGCATCCCCTTGTTTTATTACTCTTCAACCTTTTCTGTTGTGTTCTCTGTCATTTGTTGCTGTTTGGTTGTTGTTGTTGTTGTTTTTCTCTGTCCATTCTTTACATGTTCCTCTCTGACCCTTTTGCCTCTTTAGTCTTTGTTTTCTGCTCTCCCATCTTTTGCTGTTTTGTTTGCTTTGGGGTTTTTTGTGGAGGAGGTGGGGGGAGGTGGTGTTGTTTGTTGTTGGGCATTTTGTATTCATCTGGTTATATCGGTTATTGCAGTAAACAGTAAGAAATTTCAGAACATGGTGAACAAAAATACGAACAAAATAAGTTATAAAACAATTGAATGTTAAAGTAAAAACTTGTGATGGAACATTGAAATAAGACCTAAAGGTAACTTAAGCAATAGCAATGATTTCTGAATGGTCTATGAGTGAGTATACTTCAGCAATAGCAATGACTTCTAAATGGTCTATGAGTGAGCATACTAAGAGGGCTCCCTTTTCGGATCTATTATATTGTTTGATTCTTTGTATCACGAGTTGAGGATAGGGAATTTACAAAGAATATATAGTCATTAGATAATTAGCTTGAACAAGCATATATCACTTTGGGGGGGAGCACTTGGTATTATATAGAGTTTAAACGCAGTTTGTATGTTATATTCAAAATGTGTCTTGGAAAAGACCCCATTGCAAAATTTTCTTAAGTGTGTGATTCGCTAATAGTGAATTCATTTATGAAAATCGAGTTTTAATTTCCTTTCTCGTGTGTGTGTGTGGGGGGGGGGGGGGGGGGGAGGGTGTGCGTGTATGCGTGTGTTATTTCTTATTCTATATTTTCTCTGTCTGTGCGTGTGATTTATCATTTAGAATTATTGAAATTCTGTCGTGTTTTTTTTTCATTCAAATTACGAAAGTCTTAAACAGAATGATTAATAGACTGCTTTTCAAGAAATCTGCTTTTCTTGCAAATCATGGCGTTGACAAAGAATTCAGTGAATGGCTTTGTCAATTTTTTTTATCAATTTATTTTCGCTTTCCGTTTAATTGGCGATTAACATCATGGCACAATATCTATTTGGTTGGGTTTGCAGTTTTTGTTTTTTGTCATCTTAGGATGAGGAGAGAGAGAACTGAATGTCATATGAACCAAAGTGCTCTGTTCTCGTGCCTCTGTCTCGCTCTCTCTCTCTCTCTCTCTCTCTCTCTCTCTCTCTCTCTCTCTCTCTCTATATATATATATATATATATATATATATATATATATATATATAATATATATATATATAATATATAATATATGTACGTCCGTACGTACTTACATATGTATTTATGTATGTATGTATGCATGTAGGCATATATGTGTGTGTAGACAGAAAGGTGTGCCTGTCTGTCTCTCTCTGACTCTCTGTCTCTCTCGCTCTCTCGCTCTCCTCTCTCTCTCTCTCTCTCTCTCTCTCTCTCTCTCTCTCTCTCTCTTCTCTCTCTCTCTCTCTCTCTCTCCTCTCTCTCTCTCTCTCTCTCTCTCTCTCTCTCCCGATTGTTTTCGAGGCATCACATTTTCAGGGAGACAAAGAAAAGCGGTAAGATGAAGACATAAGAACATCAACAACAGATTTAACACTAACAGCAGCAGCAACAACAACAACAACAGATCGAATAACAAGAATAACAGTCGCAATGATAACAACAATAGCCATTGTTTCAACTACAACAGCAGCAACAACTTCAACACCAAAACTTCTTCAAACAAAATAGCAACAAGAATAATGCCACAATACTGACAATAACAACAACAACAAGATAACGAAAGAGCAAACATACAATACCATCAATTCTCATAAAACAATACCTTGCAGGCAGCCTGTTTAGACATACATCATCAGTCTCATAGTAGAACAACTATGTATACATGTATTAACAAACAGCCAAGGTACGCGTTACATATAAAAAACAAAAACAATTTCTCTATGACAATTATAAAAAAAGCCATCTAAACGTATTTTTCGTGCTTTATCCCAACATGTATTGCCCGTGTTGTCTCTATGCTGATTAAACTGTCTTGTGTGGCAAGTCAAGCATCGAGTGGAGCTTTAAAACACAATGTGTGCATAAACTCGCTCCGATTGGTAGGAATTCTTTACCTCCATTGCATTGCATGGGCAAACTTGGTGTAGTGAATGGTAGTGTCGTGTGTTATGTATTTTTAAAATGGTTATTTTTCTGCCCTTTTCGTTGTTGCTGTTGGCGTTGTTGTTGCTGCTGCTGCTGCTGCTGCTGCTGCTGCTGCTGCTGCTGCTGCTGCTGCTGCTGCTGCTGCTGCTGCTGCTGCTGCTGTTGCTGCTGCTGCTGCTGCTGCTGCTGCTGTTTCATTATTGTTATGTTGGGGGTGTATTTTTTTAAATTATTTTTCTGTTCCTCAGCCAGAGTTCGAATGTTCACAAATAGTGAAAGTTTTTGCGTTTGCGACCGGTTGTTTAGCCACTATTAAGCTAGCCGCTTTCCCTGTGGGAATGCCGGGGGGCCTGTCAGTATAAATAACATCCTCACCTTCTGGAGATTCCGTGCAAGGAATTCCCTCTTTTCTGTCCCTCTCTTTGTTTCTGTCTCGTTTATTTTTCTTTATAACACCATCCTTCTTGTCTATTTTCTGCCTTCTTGGTCCATTCTCCTGCCTTTTTCCCCCCAGAAAACTTAAAAGATAACACTTCTCTACCACGCCAAAGTTGGATACGCTGGGCCTGACTTGTCAGGCGCTTAACGGCAGCACAACGCATTTTCGCTCATATGACAGACAGCAATAGTTGCTGAAGAAGAAGAAGAAGAAGAAGAAGAAGAAGAGAGAAAGAAGAAGAAGAAGAAGACGAAGAAGAAAAAAAACAAAACAAGGAGGAGGAGGAGGAGGAGGAGAGGAAAACGAAGAGGAGGGGGAGGAGGAGTTATTTCTTGATTTCAGCTAGAAGGAAGGAAGGGGGTCTCTGTATGTGGAATATTGATGAAGGCAAGATAGTGTGATAAATTATTGAGGAACTGTCCTGCATTTGGATTACAGGTGTGGATGTATGTGATAAATGGAGTTGGTCACACTAAGGTATCCTTCTTCATCGCTGATCTCTTACAAAATCTCAGGATCTTTCGTTTATTTTTGTTTGTTTGTTTTATTTACGTGTGTGTGTACGTGTTAGTGTGTGTGTTGTGTGTGTGTGTGTGTGTGTGTGTGTGTGGTGTGTGTGTGTGTGTGTGTGTGTGTGTGTGTGTGTGTGTGTGTGTGTGTGTGCCTGTCTGTCTGTTATCTGTTTGCCTGTCAGCAAGTCTGTGTCTACCCCCCCCCCCCCATCTATCCCTTCTCCTACTCTCTCTCTCTCGCTCTCGCTCTCTCTCTCTCTCTCTCTCGATGTGTGTGTGTGTGTGTCTCTCTCTCTCTGTCTCTCTGACTCTGTCTCTCTGCCTCTCTCTCTCTCTCTCTGTCTGCCTGTCTCTCTGTCTCCGTGTCTGTCTGTCTGTCTGTCTGTATCTCTCTCTCTCTCTCTCTCTCTCTCTCTCTCTCTCTCTCTCTCTCTCACTCTCTTGATATATTTTTGACATTTCTCCTCAGATTATTTATACTGATGAGCTGCACACTTATTAATACTAAAGCTGTATATGTCAAGATGCACACACAAAATTCTGAAGATTTGGTATTTAATTTCTCCAGAGAAAAAAAATGAACCTTATGTGCACCATACTGGGATTGTTTGTTCCTCCTCTTGCACTCGTTCCTGTTGTTCCTGCAACAGCATTCTTGGATGTCTTTTTTTTAAATTCTGATAAAAGGGGAATACCGTCACCTGTGTATTGTGAGCCCTTTCCCCCCAAAAAACAGCTGCTAACGTTATCCCTATTTTTTTTAGTCTAAAAACTCAATATATAGTATTTTGTTTTCTGGTCAGTTGCTCCTGGTATGAGTAAACCAATCAGAAAAATACTGTAGGAAGAATACTTGAGACTGGATACGGGTTTTTAAAAAACGCCAACTGTTTAATGCTTTTAGGAAATATCGTTTGTTAGTTTTTGCTTTATGTTTTCTTTACAGAAATTTCGAGACACATCTTGCCTTGCTTGATCTAAAAATTATAGATGTTAAATACAGCTGTTGATACGTTTTACCACAGTGTTAGCAACAGAGGTTTAATATTCATCTAAGAAAAAGAGTTAGTAGCATTAACTAAAAAGACAAAAAGAGAATAATTGGGTGACCATGAATGCAGATTCCCAAAAGTAGGGTCACTAGACTATAATGAACACTTAACAGCCCTGAACAAAGACGATAAAGTTTAATCCACGGAAAGAAGAAAACATGCTATCATTCATCATTGAATGCATCTTAACAGAAGTTTTTTCCTTTTAAAAGAACGATTTTTTTAAAGTCTCCTACAACGAGCTAATGTTGTTGATTTTTTTCGATGAATGGTTTCACCGTTTCTAAAAACTCCTAGAAGAAAAAAATCTAACAAAAATAGGTGCAGAGTTAGCTTAGAAAATCATCTTCCTTTTTTTCCATCAGTATACTCAAAGAATACCTTTCACTTCCATAGCTTTTATCATCATCTTTATGTCACATCACACCATCAATGTTGCACCATGTCTCCACTTCACATTACACTGTCATTGATTTACATACCTATTTGTTTCCATATTGACTCATGTAATATGTTGTCCAAGCTATTTTTACACTTCTACTTGTCTATCCATTAACATCCACAGATTCAGCTACATTTTACTCAGTTTAGTTGTTCTTCTTCATCGTTCTGTTTACGGTTTTGGTTTAAGGACGGGTGTCACTTGCTTGCTTGCTTTCTCGCTTGCTTGTTCGTATTTTTTTTCTTGTTATTGATTGATACCCAGACTGAATGGAAAAGGATTTTTTTTTAATCTATTAAAAAAAGAGAAAAAAAAGGAAGAGTGGGGAGGCAAATTAGAAGGGGGAGGGGTATAAAGGTGTAGGGGGGGGGGGGAAGAGATAGACCCAGAAGTGTGGCCTTGCTTCAAAGAAGGGAGAGTACTCCTACTCCTCTCTTCACTGCAGCTGGCTGAATTAATACAAGTAGGAGTACTCCGACTGTGTGACTTTTTAGGGTTTGGTTGGGGTTTTGTGTGTGTGTGTGTGTGTGTGTGTGTGTGGTTCATCTCTATCGCACACGCTCCTATAGAGATCCATCTTTCTTTCTTTGTTCGATCGTGTCAGCAGCCTGTTTGTCTGTCTGTCTGTCTTGTCTATCTGTCTGTCTCTCTGTCAATCTGTCTGTCTATATCTGTCTGTCTCTGTCTCTGTCTCTCCTCTCTCTCTCTCTCTCTCTCTCTTTCTCTCTCTCTCCACGCTACTACTACTCCTACTACTGCTACTACTACTACTACTACTACTACTACTGCTACTACTACTACTACTACTACTACTACTACGACGACCACCACCACCACCACCACCACCACCACGACTACTACTACTACGACGACCACGACGACAACGACGACGACGATGCCGACGATGCTGATTCCGACTACTACTACGACGACGACGACGACGATGCCGACTACTACTACTACTTCGACGACTACGACTTTTTCTTCTTTTCCCTCTTCTGCAACTACTACTTTGGCGACGACGATGACCATAACTATTCTATCTTGTTCATTTGTTCTCTCTCTCTCTCTCTCTCTCTCTCTCTCTCTCTCTCTCTCTCTCTCTCTCTGCCTGTCTCTCTGCCTTTCTGTCTTTTTAAGTATACGCAAGCTTTGAGGTTTTGGTTTCACAATTATTTTTCTTTATTTTCTTTCCTTCTTTCTCTCTTTCTTTCGTTCTTTCTTCCATTCTTTCAGTTCGCTTTTGTTCTTTGATCTGTTTTCAAAAGAGAGGGGACGGTGGTAGGTTGAAAGAGAAGAGAATCTATTTAAGCCTCAATTACCGCGATGACCCTCTCAGCCAATCTGCGTCCACCTCTCTACCTGTGTGTAGTGGTCAGTCAGATGGCTGAGTGGACACAGCAGGGACAGTGACTGGAGGGGAGGTTTTCCAATGACCCACACACTGGGTCTGAGGACCGGCCCTTTTCTTCTACTGACCAATCCCCAGGACAAAGACCCTCTCTAAAGCAAGGGTCCTAGATTTTCGCCTTAAGCTTCACAGCACTTTGTCTGTGTGAAAAAGGGGTGTGGTGGGTTGGGGAGTTGGGGAGGGTTAGGGTTGATTTAGAGAGGGTGAGAAAGTGAAAGGGTTATAGACCAGTGTATGTGTGTGTGTGTGTGTGTTAATTTATTTAGTTCTTCTTTTTCTTCCTGGAACGCTCAGACAGCAACTATTGGTGTCTGTTATATGAGCAAAAAATGCGTCACGCTGCCGTTAAGCGCCTGACAAGTCAGGCCCAGCGCATCCGACTTCGGCACATGAGAGAATAACTACCTTTTAAGGTCTTTCTGGAAAAAAGGCAGGAGAATGGACCAAGAAGGCAGAAAATAGACAAGAAGGAGGTGACAGGAAGAAAAGGAACAAGGCAGAAACAAAGAGAGTGATAGAAAAGAGGAAATTTCTAGCACAGAATTTCCAGAATGTGGGGATGCTATTTATACTGATAGGCCCCCGGCATCCCCTCAGGGGAATTTTTTTTAGTTCATTGTATTTATTCTGGAATAAGCGCTCAGGTGCTTTTTCACATTTAATCCCCATGAGTACACAGTTTTGTAATTGTCATCCATTCCCACCAGTGCACAATGGCCTACTCGTCTGAAAAGCGGAACAGGTTTTAACATGTGGTCAATATGTTCTGCATGCTTTCGCGCACAGGATCTTGGTTTATAGTCTCATCTGAAAGGACTTTTGGGGGAGTCGAGTGGGCACTAATTTTAACTTCAGAAGAAAAATTCCCTTGAACGATATTGTGTGTGTGCGTGTGTGTGCATGTTTGTGTGTGTGTGTTTATTTTCTATTTATGCATTTAGTTTAAGGATAATGGATAATAAGCTCTCATATACTTTTTTTTACATCCAGTACCAGTGTGTAATGGTTTTGTAAATTTTGTCATCCATTCCCACCAGCACACAATAGCCTACTCTTCCAAAAAGCAGAACAGGTTTTAATGTGTGTGCAAGATTTCTACACATGTTTATGTATGGGACCTCTGTTGATTGTATGTGTGTGTGTGTGTGTCTTTCTGTCTCTATCTCTTTGTCTGTTTGTGTCTGTGTCTGTGTCTGTGAGTGTGTGTGTGTGTGTGTGTGTGTATGTGTGTTTGTCTGTCTGTTTGTGTGTGTTTGTCTCTGTCTGCTGTTGAACAAAGGAATCTTTTCAGTGTCAATGGCCACAATGACCCTCACAGTCAATCTGCATCCACCTCTCTACCTGTGTAGCGGTCAGTCAGATGGCTGAGTGGACACAGCAGGGACAGTGACTGGAGGAGAGGTTTTCCAATGACCACACACTGGGTCTGAGGACCGGCCCTTTTCTTCTACTGACCAATACACAGGACAAGGACCCTCTCAAAAGCAAGGGTCCTAGATTTTCCCCCTTAAGCTTTGCAGCACTTTGTCTGTGTGAAAAAGGGGAGTGGAGGGTTGGGGAGGGTTAGGGTTGATTCAGAGAGGGTGAGAAAGTGAAAGGGTTATAGACCAGTGTATGTGTGTGTGTGTGTGTGTGTGTTAATTTATTTAGTTCTTCTTTTTCTTCCTGGAACGCTCAGACAGCAACTATTGGTGTCTGTTATATGAGCGAAAATGCGTCACGCTGCCGTTAAGCGCCTGACAAGTTAGGCCCAGCGCATCTGACTTCGGCACATGAGAGAATAGTTACCTTTTAAGTTCTTTCTGGAAAAAAGGCAGGAGAATGGACCAAGAAGGCAGAAAATAGACAAGAAGGAGGTGACAGGAAGAAAAGGAACAAGGCAAAAACAAAAAGAGTGATAGAAAAGAGGAAATTTCTAGCACAGAATTTCCAGAATGTGGGGATGCTATTTATACTGATAGGCCCCCGGCATCCCCTCAGGGGAATTTTTTTTTAGTTCATTGTATTTATTCTGGAATAAGCGCTCAGGTGCTTTTTCACATTTAATCCCCATGAGTACACAGTTTTGTAATTGTCATCCATTCCCACCAGTGCACAATGGCCTACTCGTCTGAAAAGCGGAACAGGTTTTAACATGTGGGCAATATGTTCTGCATGCTTTCGCGCACAGGATCTTGGTTTATAGTCTCATCTGAAAGGACTTTTGGGGGAGTCGAGTGGGCACTAATTTTAACTTCAGAAGAAAAATTCCCTTGAACGATATTGTGTGTGTGCGTGTGCGTGCATGTTTGTGTGTGTGTGTTTATTTTCTATTTATGCATTTAGTTTAAAGATAATGGATAATAAGCTCTCATATACTTTTTTTTACATCCAGTACCAATGTGTAATGGTTTTGTAAATTTTATTATCCATTCCCACCAGCACACAATAGCCTACTCTTCCAAAAAGCAGAACAGGTTTTAATGTGTGTGCAAGATTTCTACACATGTTTATGTATGGGACCTCTGTTGATTGTATGTGTGTGTCTGTCTGTCTTTCTGCCTCTATCTCTTTGTCTGTTTGTGTCTGTGTCTGTGTCTGTGAGTGTGTGTGTGTATGTGTGTTTGTCTGTCTGTTTGTGTGTGTTTGTCTCTGTCTGCTGTTGAACAAAGGAATCTTTTCAGTGTCAATGGCCACAATGACCCTCACAGTCAATCTGCATCCACCTCTCTACCTGTGTAGCGGTCAGTCAGATGGCTGAGTGGACACAGCAGGGACAGTGACTGGAGGAGAGGTTTTCCAATGACCACACACTAGGTCTGAGGACTGGTCCTTTTCTTCTACTGACCAATCCACAGGACTGGGACCCTCTAAATGAAAAAGTGGAGTTCTTATTGCTTTTATTTCCCTTTCGTTCTTTTTTGTTGTTGATTACTTTAGTCTCACAGTACAGGCTCTCTGTGTGTAGGGGAAGCTCTGTGTGTGTGTGTGTGTGCACGTGTATAATGCTAGTGCCAGTGTGCAAGCAAAAGGCAAGAGTCCTTGAGTGTACTAGTGCATGCATCCGTGTGTGCATGCCTTCGTGCAAATAATTAGAAAGTGAGACAGACAAACATGCAGACAGACAGAGACGGAGAGATAAACACACTGAAACGGTCTGAAATTTATAATTTACGACTTTTAATGAAGTAATTCAGTTTTTGTGCATGGAATCCACACCGAATGATTAGATAATTCATGATTTCAATAAGCGTAAACATATGGGCCGAATCGTTGTAAAACAAATGAAATATTATATCAGGACGGAGTAGTCTGAAGCTTTGGCGACAGTCATAAAATATACATTCCTGGCTACATTAGAGACAGGACAAAGGATGACGCAGAGAGAGAGAGTGAGAGAGAGAGAGAGAGAAAGACAGAGATACAGACAGACAGACAGAGACAGAGATAGAGAAAGACACACAGAGAGCGAGAGAGAGAGATGGGAGAGAGAGAGAGAGATTAAGACAGTGAAACAGAGACAATTGCAAATGAGAGCAAGCAGACAAGCAGAGAGACATAAAGACAGGTGCAGAGATGAAGAGACAGATGCAGACAAACAAACAGGCAGAGTAACAGACACGGACAGAGAGACGGACATTCAGCCCCCACAAAAGCAGAAACAGACAAGCTGCCTGACTGACCGACGGACTGACCGACTGACTGATTGACTGACTTACTGACTGGCTGGCTGGCTGACTGACCGACTAACTGACTGACTGACTGATTTGACTGATTGAGAGATACATGTATACAAAAATAAGATAAGGGCATATTACTGAACTGGCGTCCACTTTCATGACAAACAATAACTCTTACCACAAACGTAGCAAACATCTTCACATCAAAAGCTCTCATCCTTTCTTTTCATCAATTCTTCAGCCTCAGAAGCCCCTCCTAACCCCACCCCCACACTCTGCCTCCTTCCCGTCGCTCTACCCTACCCCCAACCATCCCCACCACCACCACTACCACCACCACCACCCTCCCTACCACACTACTCATCCCACTTCTAACTTTCTCTCTAGCTACAGTATAACTCTCAATAATATCTCTTTTTTTTAAGAAACCAACTCAGAAACCATTCATTGTTCCAGGAGTTGTGCCCACATTTTTCTGCACAACTAACAACCCGATGCATGAAATATGAACGAGCCATGCACAATTCCTTTAGATATTTTTGTTCAGTGACTGAAAGAAAAGAGAGTTCCAACAATTGGGGCGAAATCTAAAAATTTGTTTTGGAGTAATGCTTGGCTTGCGATGCAGACCTTCAAAGTGCATAAGGAAGAAGAGTGATAATGGACAAGAAAAAGCAAGTTGATAGGGGTTTTGCCTCAGAGAGATATTATCCACAAGAAACCTCGCTAGCTTTTGTTTGCTTATTCATCAATATAATATATGTTCTGTTTCAGGGAAAATGTAATAGCCTTGCATCTCTGAGTAGTTAAGGCCTGGGGACAGTGTTCTACTGAAACAGTGGACACTATTTTCAGTTTATTATTTTGTAGGGATATTACGCATAAAGTTTGGATGAATAATTGACAAAAACAAACATGGAGTGTTTTTGTTTAATTTTTATCTTTTTTTTTTTATTTCGAGGATAACTGAATGAACACACATTTGGGGAGGTGGTGGGGTGGATATATCCAGTTCCCGTGTGTATGCGATGTTGGAAATTTGTTCATCTGCTCCAAACCGGCACAATTGGCCCACTCTTTCGAAAGGCGGAAAGGGTTTTAATGTGTGCGTAAGGTGATGATGATGATGATGATGATGATGATGATGATGATGATGATGATGATGATGATGATGATTATGGTGATGGTGGTGGTGGTGGTCGTGGTCGTGGTGGTGGTGGTGGTGGTGGTGGTCGTCGTCTGTGGTGTGTGTATGCGTGTGTGTGTGGTGTGTGTGTGTGTGTGTGTGTGTGTGTGTGTGTGTGTAGTGTGTGTGTGTGTGTGTGTGTGTGTGTGTGTGTGTGTGTGTGTGTGTGTGTGTGTGATGTGTGTGTGTGTGTATGTATGTGTGTGTATGTGGTGTATGTGTATGTGTTGTGTTTATTTTTTTTATTTATTCTTTTATATCGAGGATAATGGAATAAGCACGTATGTGCTTATTTACATCCAGTCCCTGTGTGTATGCGGTTTTGTAAATTTTGTCATCCGTTCCCACCGGCACACAATGGCCTACTCTTCCGAAAAGCGGAACTGGATTTAACTATTGTGTGTGTGTGTGTGTGTGTGTGTTGTTTGTGTGTGTGTGTGTGTGTGTGTGTTTGCTGTGTGTGTGTGTGTGTGTGTGTGGGGTGTGTGTGTGGCACAAAGCCATTAAAAAAGGGATAAAAAGGGATAAAAGAGGGAGGGGGAAAGAATGAACGAACGAAAACGAGTCAGCGCACACTATTGACTTCGGTGGAAAAATCCCTTGAAGGAGATACCTCAACATAGACTGGAACCCACGCTCCTCAGTTATTGTCGGACCACATGTATGACGCTGTATGTAGACACTAAGATAATGATATTCAGTTTTGCTATTCTTTTTTTATACAACTGTCAAGCTTATATTCCAGTTGCTGTCAAAATCTTTCAAGGACTGTTCATCAACTACAAAGACCTCTTGCAGACGTTAGGACAAGTAACTTGCTTTTTATTAACATTGTCCAACCTTCTGTGTATATCTTTATATTTCCAGATTGCTTTAATTTTTACATTGAAATGGATTTTTATCAACTTTTTGCAAAATAAGTTTTCGGATTTTTTGGGGGGTGGGGGGTGTTTTTATTTTTGTAAAGATTATTGTTTCTCATATAAATTAATAAATGCACACACTTGTCACACCTCTCCACCAGCCATACCCCTACACAGAACTCCCTTCCACGTACACATTGCACACACATACCCATAGATAAGCATTATCTATCCAGGCTTCATTCACATACAGCAGACACATATGTATATATTTTTTTTAAAATTCTTTTATATCAAGGATAATGGAATAAGCACTTATGTGCTTTTTTACATCCAGTCTCCGTGTGTATGCGGTTTTGTCAATTATGTAATCTGTTCCCACCGGCACACAATGGCCTACTCTTACGAAAAGCGGAACAGGATTTAACGTGTGAGCACCTGAACCCATCTTCATGTTTCTATTTTCTTTTTTTTCCCCTTCTCCCTCCCCACCCCACTCCAGGTCTAATGTCACCGTAGATGAACATTTGTTAAATAAAGGAACTAAAAATTCTGTGATTAATGTTTCTGTGTCGGTTTTGCTTTGCTCCTCCTAATTTCTTTTAAATTTTCCATGTAAATATTTTCGTTTAGTGGAGATTCACACCCCAACCAGCTGGGTTTTTTTTAAAAAACATATGTGGTGATAGTTGGTTGATGGTACAGTCCCTAAATTGGGTAATTCCCGCTGGGACTCTTATACAATAAAACCAAAAAGAGATGCTTTTGTACATCAATGTATACAGAACGTGTAAAAGTGTTACAGCTCTCTCACTTTGAGAATAGGTTCTTGAAGCACAAAAGGGTCGGTGTGCTATTCTGTGGACTCAGAGAGAGAGAGAAACAGACTAAGAGAGAGACAAAGACAGACAGAAAGAGACAGAGACACACAGAGACAGAAACACAGAGAGACAGACAGACAAAGGCTGAGAGAGACAGAGACAGCATGACAAACAGACAGACAGACAGATGGAAGAGAGAAACAGACGAAGAAAAGGAAGAGAGAAAAAAAGAAGAAGAAAATGAAATGCAAAAACAAGAAAGCAAACACGTTTTCAACACGAGTAGCAGTATCGAACAGCAAGAGAAAGACAGACAGACAGACGAACACACACACACACACACACACACACACACACACACACACACACACACACACACACACACACACACACACACACACACACACTTCAGTTAAAGCCTCAGAAAGAGACCATCCCCCCCCCCCCCCCCCAAAAAAAAAACTCAACCATCCAGACAGTACCAAACACAAAAGACAACGGAAGCAAGAGGACTAGAAAAAGTTCCAGAATCAAAGGAAAAGGAAGACATTTATAACCACAAAGTGATGTTTGGCCAAGCGAAGTGAGAAAACCATTCACTTTCTTCAGGTACTCCCTCCACCAACCCCCACCCTACCCACACAAAGGACTCCTACCTACCTTCCTACCTAAAACCCGTTCTGTTTTCCAAAGTCTGATAGGATGGTACCACTCCAGTGTTGAGAATGCTTGACGAATCGTGAGAGGACATCCCATAATGTGATAAAAGACTACTTTGACTAACAGCATGAAGACCGACAACAACATAAAAAAAAGAACCAAACAAGGGGGAGACAAGCTGAACAAGTGGACCCGGTGCAGTAGTCTATGGTGTCCTAACTGTGTCAAAAGCTATGAAGGGTAGTTAACTTGAGTCAAAACTTGACTGACTTAACTTTTTAACTCTTTTTTTGAAGTCGTTAGGGCGCTGCTCAGAACTTCTTTTCTTTTCTTTTTTTCCTGGTAGTGTGTCGTGGGTAGGGTTGGACTATAGGTGGAGCTCATCCTTCGCCAAGTTTCAGAGTGCATGCTGGGTATATTCATGCCATCCATCCCACCGACTGTACGAGAGGTGGATGCAGTTTTCAAAAGCCTGCAAGATGCTCTGGGGAACGGGAGAGCACAGTGGTCAGAGCGCTAGCCTTCCCCAAGCTGAGGTGAAGCAGCACTGAGCGTGGTTACCTAGTGAATGGGTGACCGTTTGCGCGCCTTGGCTTCAATACAGTCGCCCAGTTCATTCAGCTGTAAATGAGTACCTGCCTTCTTTAGGGTCAGGGAAGGTAAAGCAGCGAGGGAGAGAGGGGAGATGGGCGCCGCACTCAGTATGCTGGCCCTTAACAGAAGCTGAGGTTTCTGACGCCTCACTCCTCGACGACCACATAGGTTATGTGAACACCTTTACCTTAAGATACTCAGAGTGTGTTTGACTCTCAAGGCTTGGGTTTATGGTCTTTTCTGAAGAACTGACAGTAGAGTGGAATCAGTAACAATGTTAACTCCGGGAGGGTGGGGGGGGGGGCGAGGGAGTGGGGAGATTCCCTTGTATGGACACCTCAGCATCGATCCGAACCTGCATACACTATCGGTGACATCCAGGAGTCCCTACAACGCTCTAACCACTAGGCCTATTCTGCCACACAACAGACGTCGAGTAGAAGGAAGACAAAAGACGAAGGGTTGTGGAATGTTTCTGAAATATTATACCTGGACACTGCGCCACCTGAGTCTTTGGGCACTACGTTGTCCGCCTTCATCAAGACAGTGTTTAAGAAGGCGTAAGGAACTGTGGGTTCCTTTGACTTCTTTTGGCTACATTGATTATCCCTAAATAGTCGTCGCAAAGGGATGAGAACTTTGACAAGGTTAGGGCCGCACGCTCGTATCGTAATTCACCATCAGATCTTTGATCTCAATGCTTGGTTTATGTCTTTTCTAAGAACTGACAGTAGAGTGAATCACAATTGTATAACGTGGAGGGTGGGGGGGGCGGCTGAGAAGTGGGAAAGTTCCGTTGATGGACACTCAGCGGTCGATACCGATCTGCACATCGGAATTTTCCAGGCAGTCCTACAACGTCTAACCTGGCCATATTCTGCACACAACAGACGTCCGTAAGGAAGACAAAACGAAGTTTGGAATGTTTGAAAATTATACACGGAACAACTGCGCCACTGAGACTTTGGAAAGTTGTCTGCTTCATCAAAAAAGTGTTTAGAAGAAAAGACGTAAGGAAAAAATAGGGTTCCTTGACACTTTGGCACTGATATGCCTAATGTCTCCGCAACCGGGGGGAATTTGACAAGGTTAGGCGCAACTGCATTAGTTAGTTATATAATCAATTCCTGTAGTTTCATTTTTTCTTAAAAGATCAGCATTTATTATCCACATTTTTGTCTTTCATTCGTCGTCATCAGCGTAACAATATCATCGTATCATTGTCGTCGTCGTCTCATCACCATATCATTACCTCATCATTACCATCACCATCACTACATCATCACCCCCACACCATCATCATCACCACCACCACCATCATCACCACCACCATCATCACCACAACCATCATCATCATCGTCATCCACAATCCGGCATAGCGCAAGAGTCATATCAGTGCCGACACTTACTCAAAAGCAAAGCAGAAAAAAGGTGAGAGGGGGGTGGGAGTTGAAGGGGGAACAGAAGAGAAAAAAGAGAAGACCAAAACAAAAAAACAAAAAAAAAGAGCCAAGTCAAAAACCAAAACTAAAACATAACTAGATGATGGACAGACAAACTGGCTTGGTAAAACACTAATCATCTAATCAGTCAAAAAGCAGGGACAGGACCTGATAGAGAAAATGAAGCCTACCCTAATAAGCCAAAAAAAGAAAGAAGTCAGCAATTAGGCCTTAGAATTGCCTATAAAAAAGGACTGAGATATCACACTTATTCCTCGTCTCCCCACCCTCCCCTCCCACCCCTATCCACACCCCCATTCATTATTTCGCAAGCTCACCCATCCACCCACTCATTCCCCTTAAATCCTAAGTAAATTATAATCGTAAATGATATTTACGAGCGGTGTGTGTGGGTGGGTGGTGGGGTGGGGGGTGGTTTGATGTGTGTGAGGGAGAGGGTGGTTTGATGTGTGTTGTGTGTGTGGGTGGTGTATGGTGTGTGTAAGTGTGTTTTCTGGGTTGTGTGTGTGTGTGTATGATGTGGAGGGGGTGGTTTGGTGTGTGTGTGTGTGTGTGTGTGTGTTGTGTGTTTGCGGTGTGTGTGTGTGTGTGTGTGTGGGTGTGTGTTGTGTGTGTGTTGTGTGTGTGTGTGTGTCTGTGTTGTGTTTCTGTCTATGTCTGTGTGTGTGTTGAGGTTGGAGGTTAGTATACGGTCACAGTTCATCTTCATACACCCCAAATCCTCCACCCATTTTCTTGTCCAAAGACTCCGTAGCTCAACACACCGTCAAAAGACGGGCTTCTATGGTTTATACCGATTCGCGCTTTCCAGACAAACACTACCCCCCTACCTCTGTCCTGTGAGACAAAACCACTACCGTTCAAACACTGCCTTCAATGCGTCCGTCTTCAGCCTCTTCTTCTTAATAACCCCTCAAATATCCTGTGCGGATACTCGGTTGCTCTTCCGCGCAGCTAGATACATACACAGACATAGTCAGCTACTTTGTGTAGTTACCAAAAGGATTGGGAAGTAGTCATCTATTTTCCTGGCCTTCCTTCTGACGTCCCGTGGGTGTTGATGATAGTTAGTTAGTTAGTTAGTGTTAGGGTGTTAATACTTGATTGTATCTTATCATCTCGGAACAGGAAGAAAAAAAAGAAAGAAAGAAGATGAGAAACTGGAAGTACTGAATGACTGGACAAAATAATAATTATATCGTGGCAGCTATGATCCTCTGTAGTGTGGTTGGTGGTGGTGGTGGTGGTGGTGGGGGTGGTTATCATGGCTGTTCTTCTCACTGTGTTTGGGGTTTACACTGCACACCCCCCATCTCGGGAGTGTGTGTGTGTGTGTGTGTGTGTGTGTGTGTGTGTGTGTGTGTGTGTGTGTGTGTGTGTGTGTGTGTGTGTGTGTGTGTGTGTGTGTGTGTGTGTGTGTGTGTGTGAGGGAGGGTGAGGGGAGGAGGTACCCCACCTGACCCACCTCTGCCCCCACCCCCCAAAAAAAACTTTAAAAAAAACAAAGAAAGAAATCTTTCGTTTCTTACCTGTTTCTCTGTCTCTCTTTTCTCTCTGTCTGCCTGTCTGCCTGCCTGTCTTTCTATCTGTGTGTCTGTCTATTTGTCTGTCTCTCTCCACCCTCTCTCTCTCTCTCTCTCTCTCTCTCTCTCTCTCTCTCTCTCTTCCCTCTTGCTCTCTCTCTCTCATTCTCTCTCTCTCTTCCTCTTCTTCTCCTTGTTCTTCTTCTTCTTGTTGTTGTTCTTCTTCTTCTTCTCCTCCTCCTTCTTCTTCTTCTTCTTCTCCTTCTTCTTCTTCTTCTTCTTCTTCTTCTTCTTCTTCTTCTTCTTCTTCTTCTTCTTCTTTGCAGTCTTCTTCTTCTTTGCAGTCTTCTTCTTCTTCTTCTTCTTTGCAGTCTTTTTTGTAGTCTTCTTCTTCTTCTTTGCATTCTTCTTCTTTGCATTCTTCTTCTTTGCATCTTGCATTCTTCTTGTTTGCATTCTTCGTCTTCTTCCCCTTCCCCTTCTTCTCTCTCTCTCTCTCTCTCTCTCTCTCTCTCTCTCTCTCTCTCTCTCTTCTATCTCTCTCTCTCTCTAACTCTCTCTCTATCTCTCTCTCTCTCTCTTTCTCTCTGCTCCCCTCCCTTCCCCTACTCGCCCTTCCTTTATTGACCCTCTTTCTTTCCATCTCTTTTATCTTTCTCTCTTTTAAAGAGCTGATGATGAATTTTTGACCAGGTAAAACTTTAGTTGTTAGTAAAAGATTGTGATGAACATATCGTCTATTCTGGTGGAACGGAGTGATGCTGAGTTCCGTGGTTTCTCTCCGGTTTCTCTATCTGTTCAAATCTTGATACTGTAGATGTACCCTCGTTTTAGGATAACAGTGTGTGTGTGTGTGTGTGTGTGTGTGTGTGTGTGTGTGTGTGTGTGTGTGTGTGTGTGTGTGTGTGTGTGTGTGTGTGTGTGTGTAGATGTGTGTAGGTGTTGTGTGTGTAGGTCTGTAAAGGGTTTGTGTGTATGTGTGTGTGACATTTGTGCATTGTCCGCCTTCTTGTAAGCTTAATTCATATTATTTTCAACCCGCAGATAGATAGATAGATAGATAGATAGATAGATAGATAGATAATAATAGATAGATAGATAGATAGATAGATAGATAGATAGATAGATAGATAGATAGATAGATAGATAGATAGATAGATGATGGATGGATGGATGGATGGATGGATGGATGGATGGATGGATGGATGGATAGATAGATAGATAGATAGATAGATAGATAGATAGATAGATAGATAGATAGATAGATAGATAGATAGATAGATAGATAGATAGATAGATAGACAAGTAGTGTTAGAACACTGTTTACCTCGGGTAAGGGGTATCTATGTTTTTATAACACACACACACACACACACGCACGCACGCACACACACACACACACACACACACACACACACACACACACACACACACACACACACACACACACACACAACAGCTCTCGAAACAAACAACGTAAAGATAGAAATGGAAATTAACTTCCCTTGCCCAAACCTTACCTTCCTGATTTTCTACGTCCAAATACACACTAGCAATTAACAACCTGTCCATCAAATTGATTGACAGATTCGTTGGTCAATTTCCAGCAGGTCACGTGCCGGTTCTGATCGCTTCCTGTCCACGTGACTAAATCATTTCCAGGTCTTTCGTGACTGAGGCTGCATAGATCTAGATATCATGGAAGATCTTGAGCGAGTTCACTTTGTATTACCTCCCTTGACCGCGGGCTACACACGCACTTGTGTGTGTGTGTGTGTGTGTGTGTGTGTGTGTGTGTGTGTGTGTGTGTGTGTGGTGTGTGTGTGTGTTTGTGTGAAAGTCAAAGTCAAAGTCAAAGTCAAACTTTTATTTTCATATGGTAGTCAAAGTCAGTCAAACTTTTTTTTCAGATGGTACATTGAATTAATTAACAGTTCGTTCGCTTTTTTCATCAAGCCATCTATCTAAAAAGAAAGAGAGAGAGAGACACAGAGAGAGATGATATATATGCAGACCTAGAATAAAAACTTAATCAATGATAAACCATACAAATCAAACAACAGGAAAACAATTATGTGTGTGAATGAGAGAGAGAGAGAACTGAAAACAAACTATTGTTTCATTCTTCTTGGTGCGAAATTCAGTCTGCTTTTCTTATTTAAAAAAATACAACAAACAAACAAAAAACCATACAAAAACAGAACGAAATGAAACAAAAAATAGCCCTCCTGTATAGAGGCACATTTATGTTGTTGTTGTTGGTGGTGGTGGTGGTGGTGGTGGTGTCGTTGTTGTCGTTGTCGTTGTTAGTGGTGGTAGTGGTGTCGTGGTTGTTGTTGTTGTTTGCTGGTGTTGTTGTTGGTAGTGGTTGTAGTGGTGGTGTGGTGGTGTTTAGGGTATTTTGTAGGCGAGGAATGGGAGGTTTCATGTTTTCTGTCTGTATTTTGGTGGATGGTTAATTGATTATTGGGTAGGTGGGTGCCGGGGGGTGTCTGTGGGGAGGGTGGGGGTGGGGAGTGGCATACTTAATGATTCATTTGCTTGGAGAAAATAGATGAGTTTTGCCGTCATGATGTTTGCACATATATATCAAATTACTTTTGTCCTTCTTCTGCGTTGTTTTGGTGTCAGTAAAAGTGATCTCCCTTCTACATCCACAACAGTAACTTCCCTTCTTCTTCTTCACCACCACACGAATACTTTTTTTTTTTTAAAACAGACATAAACTTGAGCTCTCCCTCTAGTGCATTTAAAAACAAACACAAAACGAAACAGAAATCCTAAAGCGCCATCGAAGACACATTTGCTTTGAATAATTCACCCTTTCGTAATCCTTTGCTAAGTCTTTTGGGAAACATTACAAGAAGATACGTGGACGGTAAACAAGATCGGTTCCGCCTGCCGATGTCTTGATGGTGAATGTCGTTGGTGACCATGTATCTCTGTCTGTTCCGATTTTCTCTTGATAACGATTCTAGTGCGTTTCATGGATTCTAAACACGTGCTGACGCTAGTTTAAAAAAAAATTGCGTAGCGGATAAGACTGATAGGTACATGCCTTTATGGGAGAGAGGCAGAGAGAGAGGGGGAGATAGAGAGAGAGGGGGGGAGAGAGAGAGGAGGGAGAGAGAGAGAGAGAGAGAGAGAGAGAGAGATCAAAATCTTTTGGCTTTAATGGCAGTAGATAATACTCATATGTATGTGCCCTTACGAGAAAAACAACACAGATAGATAGATAGATAGATAGATAGATAGATAGATAGATAGATAGATAGATAGATAGATAGATAGATAGATAGATAGATAGATAGATAGATAGAGAGATAGAGAGAGAGAGAGAGAGAGAGATTTTATTCTTCATTTTCATTTTATTCTTTTATTTGGAGGATAATGGAAATAGCATTCATGTGCTTTTTTTTACATCCAGTTCCCGTGTGTATGCGGATTTGTCAATTTTGTCATCCGTTTCCAACGATACACAATGGCCTACTCTTCCGAAAAGCGGAACGGGTTTTAACCGTGTGCGCAAGATGGTGTGCGTGCGTTCGCACACGGGACCTCGGTTTATAGTCTCATCCGAAGGACGAGATAGAGACACAGAGAGAGAGAGGGGGGAGAGAGAGAGAGAGAGAGAGAGAGAGAGAGAGAGAGAGAGAGAGAGAGAGAGAGAGAGAGAGAGAGAGAGAGAGAGAGAGAGAGGGGACTTCAGACTTCAGACTTTTACTGTACATCGGCCTTAGGCAACAATACAAGGAATAAAGAGAGAGAGAGAGAGAGAAGAGAGAGAGAGAGAGAGAGAGAGAGAGAGAGAGAGAGAGAGAGAGAGAGAGGAGAGAGAGAGACGCACAGAGACAAAGAGCAATAAACAGAGAGAAGCAGAGATAGACAAACACAGAAGAGAGACAGAGAAAAACACACATACACACACACACACACACACACACACACACACACACACACACACACACACACACACACACACACACACACACAGGCGGGCAGAATGACAGTGAAAGAGTTACAGATAAATTATACATTTAGTTTTGCAGGAAATCTGAATATTCCCTCAGGCCATCTTCTGTTTGTGTGTATTCTCTCTCTCTCTCTCTCTCTTCTCTCTCTCTCTCTCTCTCTCTCTCTCTCTCTCTCTCTCTCCTCTCTCTCTCTCTCTCTCTCTCCTCTCTCTCTCTCTCTCTCTCCTTCTTCTTCTCTTCTTCTTCTTCTTCTTCTTCTTCTTCTTCTTCTTCGTCTTTGCATTCTTCTTCGTATTTGCATTCTTGTTGTTGTTGTTGTTCTTCTTCTTCTTCTTCTTTTTCTTCTTCTTCTTCTTCTTTTTCTTCTTCTTCTTCTTCTTCTTCTTCTTCTTCTTCTTCTTCTTCTTCTTCTTCTTCTTCTTTCTTCTTCTTTTTGGGAGGAAGGGGTTGTTTTTTGTTTGGTTGGTTTTGTGATTTTGTTCGTTTGCTTTTGTTTTTGGTTGTTGTTGGGGTTTTTTGGTCCAGAGGGCTGGTTGAAAAAAAGGTCTGTTTGCTATTGCCATAGCATCTCTTTAAATAAAATTGAATTCAGTTTAACGAATCTATGAAAGAAGAGAGACAGAGACAGACAGAGATACACAGACAGACACACAGACAGACACACAGACACGCACACACAGACACACACAGACACACACAGTCAGAGTCAGAGACAGAGACATACACACAGACAGAGACACACAGACAGACACACACAGAAAGATAGACACACAAACAGACACACGGACACACAGACAAACACACAGAGTCAGAGACGGGGGGACGGGATAGCCTAGTGGTCAGAACATTGCGCTCGCAATCTGACGACCCGGGTTCGATTCCCGTTCAAGGGGATATTTTCCCCTGGAGTTAACATCAGTGCCGACTCCACTCTCCTCTAAAGTCCTTCGGATGAGACTATAAACCGAGGCCCCTGTGCGAACGCACGCAGAACATCTTGCGCACACGTTAAATCCTGTTCCGCTTTTCGTAAGAGTAGGCCATTGTGTGCCGGTGGGAACAGATGACAGAATTTACAAAACCGCATACACACGGGGACTGGATGTAAAAAAGCACATGAGTGCTTATTCCATTATCCTTCATATAAAAGGAGAAAAAAAAGACGAAAAAAAAAAAAGACAGATATATTACACACAGACACACAGACAGACAGACACAGACAAACAGACAGACAGACAGACAGAGACACACAGACAGAGAGAGAGACACACACACACATACACACACACATACACACACACAAAACACACACACACCACACACACAAAACACACACACACACACACACACACACACACACACACACACACACACACACAGACCGAGAAACAGCGAGGAAGGGGTAATGGAAAATAAAACAGGGGAGAGGTAGGGGAGGGTTGGGGGTGGGGGTGGGGGTTAAGAAAGATGCCGTCGCAACACTTTCTGTATCAATATCTCTGTGGCTTCACTTCTGGAGACAAGGTGAAAAGAAGACTGTTGACAGTCTACACAGATTATCCTTCCTGGGCTTTCATCGCCCGCATCCGCACCAATACCTAAGACCCCTCCCCTCATCTAGCCACTAAAAGCTCGCATCCAACACATCTCCCTACATACATACATTTCGTTCTCTAGGTTTTCAGTATTTACACACAAGCACACACATACACACACGCGCGCGCGCGCACGCACGCACGCAACACACACACACAACACATAATATATATATATATATAATATATATATATAATATATATATATATATATATATATATAATATAATATACGCACTCACGCAACAAACATACACACACACACTCACACACATATACACACACAAACACACACACATACACACACACTCACACACATACGCACGCACACACACACATACGCACACACGCACACACACACACACACACACCACACACACACTCACACACAACACACGCACACAAACACACATACACACACAAACACTCACACACACACACACACACACACACACACACACACACACACACACACACACACACACACACACACACACACACACACACCCTGTGTGTCAGCATGCGCTGTTACCGTTTTATTTTTTCTGCCTCTTCTCTCTCTCTCTTCCATAATGCATCAAAGACTACTTGCATTTACAGAGTACGTAGTAGTAGAATGTAAACAGCACCGAAAAAGTGTGTCTCGATGGATTTCTGATCGTAAACTTTTTCGTATCTTTGGTAAGTAGAATGTTATTACTCTGTATACAGAATATGTATATGGTTAGTATGTAGAACGTGAGCATGTCTTGTGTAGCGGAGTTTTGAAGCAAGATACATTCAATTGCTGAGAGCATCTTACAGAAAAAGATGCTGTGATCTTTTATTTTCTGATGCACTTTGCAGTGACTCAAAAACCTTTCTGTTTGTCTGTCTAGTCTGGCTGTGTGTCTAGCCTGGCTGGCTGGCTAGCCTGGCTGTCTGGCTGTCTAGTCTGGCTAGTCTGGATGTCTGGCTAGTCTGGATGGTTGTTTAGTCTGGCTGTCTGTCTAGCCTGGCTGACTGGCTGGTGTGACCAAGACGTTCTGTGTACGTTTGCACACGGAACTTCGGTTCATAGTCTCATCTGAAGGACTTGTGTGTGTGTGTGTGTGTGTGCGTGCGTGCGTGCGCGCGCGCGTGTGTGTGCGTGCGTGTGTGTGTGTGTATCCCTGGTAGATTTTGAGACAATAATTTTCCTTGCAAAACCCTCCCAAGAGAATAAGTACAAGGGGTACTGCCTTTCCCTATGTCACTACTTCCCACAGGCTCGTACAACAGCCAAAGCCCATGAAGTCAATAACTCTTCTAGTAATTGCAACTTTACCTTGACATCTCTTGAGGGCCATGCCCCATTGACTTCCCTGGAGGATAGAAGAAGATAGAGAAGGAGGAGGAAGGAAGGAAGGAAGGAAAGAAGGAAGGAAGGAAGGAAGGAAGGAAGGAAAGAAGAAGGAAGGAAGAGAAGAAGGAGGAAGGAGCGAGAAGGAACAGAAGAACAAGACAAGGATGATGATGATGATGATGATGATGATGATGATGATGATGATGATGATGATGATGTAGAAGAAGAAGAAGAAGAAGAACAAGAACAAGAACAAGACAAGAAGAACAAGAACAAGAAGAACAAGAAGAACAAGAAGAAGAACAAGAAGAAGCAACAAGAACAAGAAGAACAAGAAGAACAAGAACAAGAAGAAGAAGAAGCACAACAACAACAACAACAACAAGACTACCTCCACCACCAACACCAACACCAACACCAACAACAAAAACAAGACCTTTAAAACAAAAAGTGACAGCTCTAAAAAAAAAAAAAACACCAACATTTCTTTCAAAGAAAACCACCAACCAACAACAAAAAAATTACCTATGGTCATAAAACAAAATCAGGAAAAAAAACCACAACCACAACAACATCCATTTACGAGACAAAAGAAGAAAACCATTCTGGACATCATAATAGTAAATATACCCTCGTGTTCTAAGAGGCCACGCTACCCCCCTCCCCTCCCTCCCTCCCCCTACCCCCTCCACCCCCCAACCACCCACCTCCCCATCCCCCACCCCTACCCCTTCTGGGGCCAGCTTCATCACAAGTGAGTGCAAAAGGCTCTGACCTCTTGTTTTACCTGGAAGCGGGTACAGGAGAAATGATAGGATGACGGCCTTGCAATCTGTCTCGGGGCCTGATTTTGGGGAAAGAGGCTATCGGCTCCTTTCTCTCTCTTTCTCTCTTTCTCTCTCTCTCTGTCTCTTTCTCTGTGTGTCTCTGTCTCTCTCTGTCTCTGTCTCTCTATGTCTCTGTCTGTCTCTGTGTCTCTGCTCCCTCTCTCTGTCTTTCTGTCTCTGTCTGTGTGTGTGTCTTTGTCTGTCTCTGTTTCTCTCTCTCTGTCTCTGCTCTGTCTCTGTCTCTCTCCTCTCTCTTCTGTCTGTCTCTGTCTCTTCTCTCTGTCTCTCTCTCTGTCTCTCTCTGTCTCTTGTCTCTCTCCTCTGTCTCTCTCTCTGTCTCTCTCTCTGTCTGTCTCTCACTCTGTCTCTCTCTCTGTCTCTCTCTGTCTCTCTCTCTCTGTCTCTCTCTCTCTCTCTCTCTCTCTCTGTCTCTCTCTCTCTCTTCCCTTCATGTGGGCTTCTGCTGCTGATGGGTGCTTGTCATACTGAGCGTTTCTTCTGTTAAGTGCTCCCTGGCCCCAATTTCCTTAACACTCTGTGCTTGTGGGAGTCTTTTTCTGTTTCTGTGTGTCTCCCTGTCTGTCTTCCTGCCCGTCTGAATGTTTGTCTGTTTGTTTGTCTGTGTATTTGTCTGTGTTTTTGGCTGTGTGTTTGGCTGTGTTTTGTCTGTGTTGTTTGGCTGTGTGTTTGGCTGTGTGTTTGGTTGTTGTTTGTGTGTTTGGCTGTGTGTTTGCTGTGTGTTTGTCTGTGTGTTTGTTGTGTTTTGTCTCTGGCTGGCTAGCTAGATTATGGCTTGCTGGATGGCTCTCTCTGTCTCTCTGTCTCTGTCTCTGTCTCTGTCTGTAAGTTGTCTGTCTTTGTGTCTGTCTCTCTGTCTCTGTCTTTCTCTCTTTCTTGTGTTTATGTATGTATGTACGTACGTACCTACGTATGTATGTTAATGTATGTATGTATGATGATGTATTGTTTGGAAAAGATAGGTATAATGGAATGAAGAGAGAGAGAGAGAGAAGACAGACAGAGACGAGACAGAGACAGAGATAGAGAGGAGAGTGTATGCTTCTATATGTAAAGTATGTAAACAGTATAAAACAAATTTTTACTGTTCACACTTTCTGTGATGAGATTTTTTTAAAAATAAAAACCCACATATTCAAAAAAACAACATCCATACATTTTATCTACATAATAAGTACACGAAATCATAAAATGAGGTTTAAAAAAAACTTGTGCCTGAGGCTACCCCCAACTTTCTATTTCACGCAGACTGTACTTTCCACAACAGTTCTTTCGAAACATTTCTGTTTGGGTGGATTTTTTTTTAAAAGTACATCACTAAAGGCAGCCCGTTTGTTCAACATCGACGCTTCCTCAAATCAAGTCAAGTCAAGTCAAGTCAAGTCCTCCCTATACAAAGGCACGAACATAGTTCTGAGACGGGCTTGTGCTTTTTTTCCAGCAGACACTCCTGCAATTCGTGGGGGGGTGGGGGGTGGGGAGGTATTTCCTCTGTCCGTGTGGAAGAATATCCGAAGTTGGGGGGAAACTGGTACCTACACTTGGACCACTTTCACTCGGAAAGAAGCGTACACTACATTGCATCTGGTTCTTATTAGTTTCTTTAAGAAGAAGCACGGTACCTTGAAGTTCTGGGATGAGGTATCACCTACCATCTCAGTTCCCTCCCCCTTCCCCCCCCCCCCTCCCGTTAGTGCAAACAGTCTGGTGCACGCTGTCACATGTTGCACGCCAGCTTTTTATCTCCTGGTAGTAGAGAGTGACAAGATGTCGGGGAAAAAATGGCTTTGGGGTGGGGTGGGGGGGGGGGGGGGGGCTTTGCTTTACAAGAGAAGTCCATTTATCTGTTTCTGTTATTTCTGTGTTTGTCGACGCGTAGTACTGGAGACACAAGTCGTGGTTTAAAGTCGCTCCAGAGATTATGTAGTAGGAAATGATTGGTGGAAATAGGGGTTCTGTGTACTGAGGAGACAGAGGCAAGCAAGCTGTCCACGCACTTCCACTTTCCAAGAACTATCCTACTTTGTAATTGATTGAGGCGAGAATACCGATATGACAAATCCTGAAGATTTTTTGCTGACAAGTGACACACCAGCTCAAAAAAAATGGCTGACGTCTGAAAGATGGTTTTGGGGGGTGGGTTTTTTTTGCTGCACGATCATCCTGGAAAAGCAGCATATAATGTCGCGCAGTGTGTGTGTGTGTGTGAAGTTCAGTTTTAGTCTTAGTCCATTCAGGTTTTTGACGCGAATGGTAGCTACTGTGCGTTGCTTCTGTTTGAGCGTAGGTATATGGATCAACATTTTGCCTGCGGTTGTGAACACTTTACTTCAGTGTAGTGAGTGGGTTTATGGAACTTGTGTTCGTAAACAATGGGCCCATATTTTGTCGAAGCATATGATATTTAAGCGGCAGTTAGCGTCAGCGTCTAAGACTTAAGTGAGATTTAGTGTCAGCATTTAAGATCAAAGTGGCATTTCGTGTCAGCATTTAAGACTTAAGCAGTATTTAGCGTTAGCATTTAAGACTTAAGTGGCATTTAGTGTCGGCATTCGTTTCAGCATTTAAGACTTGAGCAGTATTTTGCGTTAGCATTTAAGACTTAAGTGGCATTTAGTGTCGGCATTCGTTTCAGCATTTAAGACTTGAGCAGTATTTTGCGTTAGCATTTAAGACTTAAGTGGCATTTAGTGTTAGCATTTTTAAGATCAAAGTAACATTTCGTGTCAGCATTTAAGACTTAAGCAGCATTTTGCGTTAGCATTCAAGACTTAAATGGCATTTAGTGTCAGCATTTTTAAGATCAAAGTGACATTTCGTTTCAGCATTTAAAACTTAAGAGACATTTAGTGTCAGCATGTAAGACATAAGAGCATTTGGTTTCAGCATTTAAGATTTTAAGTGGCATTTAGTGTCAGAAATTACTGTTCGCATTTAAGACTTGAACAGAATTTAGTGTTAGCATTTCAGACTTAAGTGGAATTTAGTGTCAGTATTTTTAAGATCAAAGTGACATTTGGTTTCAGCATTTGAGACTTAAGTGGGATTTCGTTTCAGCATTTAAGACTTAAGAGACATTTAGTGTCAGCATTTAAGACATAAGGGCATTTGGTTTCAGCATTTAAGACTTTAAGTGGCATTTAGTTTCAGAATTTACTGTTTGCGTTTAAGACTTGAACATAATTAAGTGTTAGCATTTAAGACTTAAAAGGAATGTGGTTTCAGCATTTAAGATCAAAGTGGAATTTTGTTCAGAATTAAACTTAAGTGGAATTTAGTGTCAGCATTTAAGACTTGAGTGGCATTTTGTTTCAGCATTTAAGACTTAAATGGCATTTAGTGTCAAATTTAAGAATTAAGCGCATTTAGTGTTAGCAGTTAAGACGTAAATGATATATTTAGTTTTAGCATTTAAGACTTAAATGGCATTTAATGTTAGCATTTAAGAAATAATATATATACCTATATTAGTGTCTGCATTAATATAATTATATATATTTATATATATATATATATATTTGTATGTCAGCATTTATTATATATTATATATATTTAAGTGTCAGCGTTTAAGACTCAGCTTTTCTTATATCAAAACTTTAATGATTAAAATGGTATTAGCATTCATAACTTGACAC
>CM054158.1:32142298-32166386 GCA_028751875.1 Rapana venosa
ACGAAGAAAAAGAACTCCAAGGGAAACTACAGCTCTACACAAAAAAAACGCGTAAAGTACAATGGATCCCTACCCACTGTGGTATACCTGAAAACGAACAGGTGATGAACTTGCAAAATAGGGTGCACAGAAAAAACAGTGCGAAGCAGCTCCCCTATGAAACGAAAATCAAATCGATGGCCCAACCCAGAGTAGAGAAGGACGACTACCACCACCATCTCAAGAAAAGAACAGGTCATCAGTTTAAGGCTCCCGCAGGGCACAAACAGGCTATATCACCACATGTCCACAAAGCTGAAACTCCTTCCTTCCTTCCCCCCTGTGGTAAAGAAAACCAACTGGCGACCCGAGGAAGATTGTGTGGCCGACGAGAAAAACTCTGCAAACCAGCCCAAACGATACACGAGGGGAGCTGGAAAGGCCACGCCACTTTTTTGTCCCAGACCCCAACGGACGGTGACGGGTAAAGCCCAACGAGAGACCAGAGATCTTAAGTCTTGGAATGCATTGGTGAGTGAAGACGTTTTTCCAGAGTAAAGGTGTTGTTGGTGGTTGGTGTTGTGGTTGTGGTTGTGTTGTTGTTTTGTTGTTGAACGTGATAGGTGGAAGGGGCCTTTAACAGGTGCGCAAGATGTTATGCATGCATTCGCAGGCAGGACTGGGTTTATAGCCTCGCCCACAGGAATTTCGGGGGAAGGGGATGTTACCTGCAGGGGTGCTTCGCTGGGCTTAAACCCACCCCTCAGAATTTCGAGCTCAGCGCTAGGCTATCACACCCCTGATTGACTATCTCGAGAAATAATCCTTTCTTTGTACAAGAGAAAGTCAGCTCGGCCAGCGGTTTGGATGACATGAACATACCCAGCATGCAAACTGAGTTTTTGGCGAGGACTGAACTCCCCCTAGGTCTACGTTACCTAAGATATGCCGCGTAATAAAAACATCAGGTTCAGTGCCTTGTCGGCAGGGTACCGATGTTAACCATTCAGTACCCATATTCCGACTTATCTCCCCCCCCAACACACCCACCCCACACCCCACAACCTACCCACCCACCTACACACACATGGTTCAATGGTCCATCTGGAAATAAAAATTTGACTTGACCTGACTTGACTGACTTGGCACACTATACACGCGCGCGCGCGCGCAGTCACACTCAAGGCTCTCCAAGGAGCGCTTAGGTTTTGAGAACACCTTTTTACCTTTGATATGAAGGTGCGTACACAAAATGGGAAATTATGAATTTTTGAACGACCCCAATACACGCATGTGTGCGCGCACACCACATATGCACGCACGCATACACGCGTGCGCGTGCGGGCGCGCGCGCGCGTACACCCCACACACACACACACGCACGCACCCAGAGAGAGAGAACATCTGCGCACACGTTAAATCCTGTTCCGCTTTTTGTAAGAGTAGGCCTTGTGTGCCGGTGGAACAGATGACAGAATTACAAAACCGCATACACACGGGGACTGGATGTAAAAAAAGCACATAAGTGCTTATTCCATTATCCTCGATATAAAAAAATAAAATAAAATAAAATAAAAAATTAAAAGATAGAGAGTTGTAATCTAAAGTAATTTCACAACACAGGTTCAAGCCATCTAAAAGGAATTTTCCCCAGGAGCTGAAATCCTCTTTAACTCTGTTCCTAGCAAAACCTGCAGGTGGGACTATGACGATATCCCTGTGCAAAAAGGGCCCCGCGTTGCAGGGGTGTGCACATGTAAAAAAAACAAACCATCTTTGCACAACAGTAGGCCGGTGACTTGCCAGTGTAGGGTTTTCACCCCACCACTTCTCTGTTCGTTTCCTCGGTTTGAGTTTCCGAGTCCCCCACGGGTGAGTTTTTGTGTATGCAGCCAGTTTCGCCTACGTCGGGGGTAGCCGCTTTTTGACTTCGGGGATGCTGTTTTAAACACCAGCATGCGTTTTTTAAAAAAAAAAAGTATCTGTTCCGATCAGTGCAAAATTGTTTTACTCTTGGGAAAAGGCAGAACAGATTTTAAATTGTGCGCGAAAAAATATCCTGAGTGCTTTTTGCACAGGGGGGTTATATTCTCATTCGAAAAAATTTTTTCGTAAGTACCATTGGTACTTTTAAGAGAAACACCCCTCAGAAGGTTCTCTTGATATGGGGGGGGGAAGGGGTGGGGGGGGCATCAGACGCTGTAACCCTAGATTATCCCCCGCTCCCCTTTGTGATTGATGTCATTTTTGTGCAAAAAACCTACTGAATGCGGCTGTATACTTAAGTTGTGTTCTTTGGTCTTTGTCACCAGATTTTCGCCGGTGATCGTGACCCTTCTGACCAGAGATCATGGAGCCGCCATCGCCACGATGTTGGAGCACATGACCCTGGACATTGTCCAAGATCCCCACGACACTAGCAGATGCTAGATGATGGGGGGGAAGGGTGTAGATTGGGGATAGGAGAAGCGTTTCACCAAATCCCTGAAGGAAAACCAGTTCACAGCCTGGTTTCATTGCCCAGGGATCTAGGACACCGATGTCCGCCTTCTTTCATCTTCACTGGAACGAACAGCGAAGTAGGTAGGAGTTTGGGGGCTTAGGTATCAGAGTGGCGTCATTATGACCTCCCATCTCTGAAACACTTCGGGACTAAATGCGATGAGAGCAGGAGGGGCTGTGGCCTTGGGGACTATCCGCTACCCGACGTAGAACCGACCGTAGAAAGAGGTAGGTTGCAAAGTACCCGAACACGAAACCCCTCGTCTTGCACACTTGCCGTCGTTTCGAAACAGAGTTATACTCTGTCAACGCGTGTGTGCTCCATGTCCACAAAAAGAAAACCCAGTCACTCAGTTTCTGAGCTCGAATCAAATTTGTCCCTTAAGTTCTTCGCAAGGCCACCGACCAGTTTTGGAAACTCCCGTCATTATCCTTCAACCTTTCCGTAGTGGTCACAAAGGGAGCCTATCTATCGTGGCGTTAAGTCGAACAAGGATTTAGGTGTCCTGAAACGGCACAGGCTGCCTACCCTCGCACTCTGTGCTTCATGAGGGAAGGGACACCTACCTCGAGCCCCAAACATTGTCTTCCAGCACTTTCCAGACCTTCTGGGTCTCTCCCTTCTTGCTCCGAATCCTCTGAAGTCTGGCATTGGTGTCTATAGTTGTCGTGGGGATCGTATCCCAGTTCTGGGCTTGTCTCTGGCATCGTGGCTACAATCCCCTATCAGGAGCCGACACGTCTTCGAGACGAGTGAAGAGGTGACATCGTGATGGGAAGAAGTTTGAAGAGGTGACATCGTGACTTCGGCACGCTTCAAGAGGTGACATCGTGACTTCGGCACGCTTCAAGAGGTGACATCGTGACTTCGGCACGCTTCAAGAGGTGACATCGTGACTTCAAGAGGTGACATCGTGACTTCAAGACGCTTCAAGAGGTGACGTCGTGACTTCGAGACGCTTCAAGAGGTGACGTCGTGACTTCGAGACGATTCAAGGACATCGTGACTTCCAGAGGTGACATCGTGACTTCCAGAGGTGACATCGTGACTTCTAAACACTTCAAGAGGTTACATCGTGACTTCCAGAAGTGACATCGTGACTTCGAGATGCTTCAAGAGGTGACATCGTGACTCCAAGACGCTTCAAGAGGTGACATCGTGACTTCAAGACGCTTCAAGATGTGATACCGTGACTTCAAGACGCTTCAAGAGGTGACATCGTGACGAGGTGACATTGTGACTTCAAAACACTTCAAGAGGTTACATCGTGACCTCCAGAAGTGACATCGTGACTTCAAGACGCTTCAAGAGGTGACATCGTGACTTCAAGACGCTTCAAGAGGTGACATCGTGACTTCAAGACGCTTCAAGAGGTGACATCGTGACTTCAAGACGCTTCAAGAGGTGACATCGTGACTTCAAGACACTTCAAGAGGTGACATCGTGACTTCAAGACGATTCAGCAGGTGACATCGTGACTTCAAAACACTTCAAGAGGTGACATCGTGACTTCAAGACGCTTCAGCAGGTGACATCGTGACTTCAAGACGCTTCAGCAGGTGACATCGTGACTTCAAGACACTTCAAGAGGTGACATCGTGACTTCAAAACACTTCAAGAGGTGACGTGACTTCAAAACGCTTCAAGAGGTGACGTGACTTCAAGACGCTTCAAGAGGTGACTTCATGACTTCAAGACGCTTCAAGAGGTGACATCGTGACTTCAAGACGCTTCAAGAGGTGACATCGTGACTTCAAGACGCTTCAAGAGGTGACATCGTGACTTCAAGACGCTTCAAGAGGTGACATCGTGACTTCAAGACACTTCAAGAGGTGACATCGTGACTTCAAGACACTTCAAGAGGTGACATCGTGACTTTAAGACGCTTCAAGAGGTGACATCGTGACTTCAAGACGCTTCAAGAGGTGACATCGTGACTTCAAGACACTTCAAGAGGTGACATCGTGACTTCAAGACGCTTCAAGAGGTGACATCGTGACTTCAAGACGCTTCAAGAGGTGACATCGTGACTTCAAGACGCTTCAAGAGGTGACATCGTGACTTCAAGACGCTTCAAGAGGTGACATCGTGACTTCAAGACGCTTCAAGAGGTGACATCGTGACTTTAAGACCTTCAAGAGGTGACTTCTGACTTCAAGACACTTCAAGGTACATCGTGACTTCAAGACACTTCAAGAGTGACATCGTGATTCCAAGTGGCATCGTGACTTCAAACACTTCAACAGTGACATCGACTTCAACGCTTCCAAAGGTGACATCGTGACTTCAAACGCTCCAAAGGTGACATCGTGATTCAAGCGCTTCAAGAGTGACAACGTGACCTCGAGGACGTTTCAAAGCCACGTCTACGTGCAGTACTATCAAGAATCAGAAACGTAGTATACGTAATTTTTATTTTTATTTGTTCCTCGCTTTCTTTCCGAGTTGTCAAACGTGAGTTTTGCAACATGTGACTGTCGTGCCTACTGACCATGATGGTACCGATTCCCCAATTGGGGGATGCACAACATCGTGTGCATGCTAGTGTTTAAATTGCTGCAATCGTTCCAAACCGGCCCCAAAATGGACTACTCTTATGAAATGAAATATGGTTTTAACGTTTAAAAACCCCCAAAATCCGGGGGCGGTGGGGGGTAGGATAGCGGTTAAGAGCATTGAGTTCGGTATTGAGTATCATTATTCTTGAAAATAAGAGTAATAATAAAAAGAATATACAAACAAACGTGTGCGCAAGATGTTCTGTGTGCGCTCACACGTTGTACTTTGGTTTATAGTTTCCTTCGAAGGACTTAGTGGGCAGTAGTAGAGTTGGTGCTGATAACTCCAGGGAAACGATCCCTTCAAAAGGGGGGAAGTGGGAAGGGATGGTGGTGGGGGTCTCAGTGGTGGTTCGTATCCAGGCTATCAGATATAGAGGTCAACGCTCTAACCGCTATGCTACCCCTCCACCTCCGATTTGATTTTAACCACTACATTTTAGTCCAGAAAAAAGCCGAAGTTATCAGATATAGAGGTCAACGCTCTAACCGCTATGCTACCCCTCCACCTCTGATTTGATTTTAGCCACTACATTTTAGTCCAGGAAAAAGCTGGTCATTTTTACTTGCTAAAATACCAGCACGCTGTGAGATCTGACGAAAACATAGCGGAAAACGACTCGAGGAGGAAAATAAAAAATTGATGGGTGTATTTTTGAGATCTTAGTTCGATTCTTCAGGATTCGTTAACGTGTTCAAACCTCAGGCCGTTTTCTTTCTTCTCCAGGTACCAATAACGATAACATGATGATGGTGATGGTGATGATGGTGATGATGGTGATGGTGATGATGGAGGTGGTGGTGGTGATGATGGTGATGATGATGGTGATGATGATGGTGATGGTGATGATGGTGATAATAATTATGATGATGATGATAATGATAATAATAATAATAATATAATAATATAATAATAAATAATAAAAATAATAATATAAAGTGAGACTGAATTGTTTTCTTTGATCATGCTAATAACTATCAAGATTAGTAAATTTGTTTTGTTGGTATTGCTTTCAGGGGTTCTGGTGCCAAACCAAAGTGCCAAGCAGTCAACGTGTTGGAAAGCAGTTCTAGACTACAGGTAATGGTCAACGAGGAGGAGGAGGAGGAGGAGGACGACCCCCAGGAGAATTATCTTTTAAGTATTTTCGGGGGGAAAAAGGGCAGGAGAACGGACCAAGGAAGCAGAAAATAGACAGGAAATAACGAGAAAAGGAGCAAGGCAGAAACAGAGGGATAGAAAAGAGGTAAAATCCTAGTACAGATTTCCAGAGGGTGGGGATGCTGTTTATACTGACAGTTCCCTGTTGGGGAAGTTCCCTGAATGGTAGGAGGGATTCTCTTTTTTTTTTCTTCCAAGAATTTAGTTTGTCTAGGAGTATTCATTTTAAGGAGGAGAGAAAGAGCCATGTGGCAAACAAGTAAATCAAAATTAGAAATGAAAATGTGCTAAAAAAAAATTCAAAAGACACCATGTGTGCGAAGTATCACTGAAAAGGGGCAGTAAATCTTGAAATTGAACAAATCAACAAAATATTTGGTTAAAAAATCAAATGAAAAAGTGGAGTAAATTTCTATATTATGTCCCTTGTTACAAGCGGAACAGAATAGCTCGAGTATTTTGAAGATTTTCTTGTAGAATGAATCTGACAAAAATTGATTGCTTGAGAAAATACTCACTTCCTGACATGATTTCTGTTTGCTTTTTTAAAAAGTGGTATTCTTTTTTCAATGATTTTAGGAAAACATAATTATCTGATGCTGACATAACTTTCATTGAATTCAGGACTGGAAGGAATTTGTGTTTTTGTCATTTTTTCCTGTATTTTTCTTTTTTTAAAAGGAATGTGATACTTATTTGAGGAAAGACTCCTCTCCCAGAATATCTTTCTGCTTGAAGGGTAAAATGGCAATCATTTGTGATGCCATTTTTGAAAATGTATCAGAATCTGATTTTATGATTAGTTGCGAATAATTTTGTCCTAAAATGTCTGTAGGACTGGCAGGAATTTTTCTTCCAGTGAATCGAATCAAACGTAAGGAAAATACTTTTATATAGCCTGCCCTTTGATGCAAGTACCAGTGCTGACGCTGTGTAATGTTTTTATATGAAAACCTTTTTGTACCGTTACTGGAAAATGTGCTTTGATTTGTTTGCTTTACAATATTCAGTGCTATACAAATTGCGTACGTTGTTATTGTTATCAAATTGGTAAATATGTTCCATAATCTATGCAGTCGTTGAACAGCAAAGTATCAGAGACCTCAAAAATGTTTTAAATAAGCAATCCAATGGCATTTGATTTTGGCTGGAGTATGTGGGGACGGGATAGCTCAGTGGTCGGAGCACTCGCTTTCCCCCAGCCAAGTTAAGCAGCGTCGAGCGTGGTTACCAGTTGGATGGGTGACCGTTTGCGCGCCTTGGCTTCAGTACAGTTCCCCCAGTTCACCCAGCTGTAAATGGGTACCTGCCCTCTTTAGGGTCAGGGAAGGTAAAGCAGCGGGGGAGAGGAGATGGGCGCCGCCCTCAATATGCTGGCCCTAGAGAAGTGAGGTCTCTGACGCCTCGCTCCCCTACGACCTTATAGGTTATGGGACTCCTTTACCTTTACCTTTATGTGCTGAAAAGTCCTCAGAAATTATTTTTTGATTTTCTAGCTATGCAGGACTTTTCATTCCTGTTGGCAAAATCTACGCCGTTTTATTCAAAGATCATAGATGAAGAATTTGATTTCACAAAACATTAGCGTTATACACTCCTTTGATTTTCTTTAGTGAGATGCTGTGTGTGTGTGTTTAAAAGTAGGTAGATGTGGGGAGGAGACATCTGGATAGGAGAGGCAAGGAAAGGAGAGGCAAGGAGTGAAGAGGCAAGGAGTGAAGAGGCAAGGAAAGGAGAGGCAAGGAAAGGAGAGGGTGTCTAGGAGGGTACAGATGCACATTTAGAGCAGTGGGGGTATAAAAAGGCTGGCTGATAGATTTTTTTCTTTGTCTTCCTCAAACGCTCAGACAGCAACTCTTGTCTGTCACGTTTAATCGAAAATGCATTATGCTGCCGTCAAGCGCCTGTCGAGTCAGGCCTAGCACACCCAACTTCGGCATGGGAGAAATTTTTTAAATCTTTGAAATCTTTCTGGAAAAAAGGCTGGAGAATGGACCAAAAAGAAACCAGACAAGGACATGATAGAAGGAAAATGAACAAGGCAGAAACAAAGAGGGATAGAAAAGAGGGAAATCCTAACACTTACCTTTAAGATGGGATGCTATTTTATACCGACAGTCCCCGGCATCCCTAAAGGGGGATTTTTTTCTTACATAGTTTATTTGTGCTCCTTTTTTCAACAGATGCAACTTTTTCAAAAATGTCTCAGGCTTGAAATTATTTTGATAAAAGCAAAAACTGGAATTTATTAAATACACACTTATGTTTTGTTATGACTAACGATTTCTGGTCCAAAGCTCCGTACTATTGCGAGCTAAGTACTGTTGTGTCTACAGCTACACACCCTTTTGTCTGCGTGCTATTGTGTCCACATGCGTTCTAACATTCAGTCAGACCATCTGACAGACACCCCTTCTCCCTGTTACACATTAATACTAACCCTAACACTAACCTCACCTCTTAACCCTGGCCCCTCATGTGGACACAAAAGGCAGGTAGATAAAAAGGTGTATGCTGACACCTTGGCTATACATATTTTTTCTTCGGTTTTGGATCAGATAATAATAATAATAAATGGAACTTATATTATCTTGAAAAGACAAACCAAAGCGCATGCATTCAACCTAATCTTAGTCATGCAATCAACGATAATCAATAGTTTAAACAGATATTACACACATGGTGCGCTGCAGACAAAATCTATGAAATAAAATTTCATTAGTCAAATGTTTTTCAAAAGCACACTCACACAGGTCGTATACTTTAGCAGGGTGATAGGACATGGGTTAGTGAAGGTTGGATAGTTCTGATATGAAACAGGAGGGGGGAAATGTTAGGTTTGAAATATGTCTTGAGGCTGGATTTAAGTGTAACTAGGTTTCTGGCGAATAGAGAGAGGGAGCTCATTCCAGGTCGATGCACCCGAAATAAAGAGCGGCGGCTAACAGTGGATTGGTTGAATCTAGGTATTCGTAGGCACAAGGTATCTGCAGCAGAGCGGAGGGAACGAGGAGTGTACAGGTGAAGACATTCACAGAGGTAGGAGGGTGCAGTTTTGTGGAGACATTTGTAACAGAGGGTACTGATCTTATAATCTACTCTCTGTGGCACAGGCAGCCACAGAGACAGCCGCAAGAGACAGCGCCGAAATGGGACAGACAGGACAGTCGGGATGCTAACTCATGATCGACGGATGCCTACTGTACTAGTAGTGGGAGGAGAAGCGGTGCTAGAATTTCAGGGAAAAAACGGATGCTAGGAAAGGGATGGAAAAAGCATTTTTAGAAAAGTTGCTTTAAAAGGAAAAGTTGAGGATACTGCTTGTAGAATGTACGATTGAAAGAATATTCATTTAAACGGGAGAGGTGCATTTTAGAAAATTTTTTGTTGAGAAAGCAGTAGTAGAGGGTGCTGCTTTTAGAATGCACGATTGAATGATCGTTTGAAAGGGGAGATGTGTGTTTTAGGAGAAGAAACGATTATCTAAAGAGAAAAGTGGGGGGATGGGGGGGGGGGGGGGATAGTTTTATAATGCATCATTGAACAATCTATAGGGGAAGGTACTGGGAGACTGAGATTGCATTGCAGAAAAGGGACGTTATTTAAGAGGGGTAGAAAGTATCTTAAGGTCAGTGTGTGTGTGTGTGTGCGCGTGTGTGTGCGGTGTGTGTGTGTGTGCGTGTGTGTGTGTGTGTGTGTGTGTGTGGTTGTGTGTGTGTGTTACGAGGAAAATAGCGTTACTGAAATGAAATTATTTCTATCGTGCGTTTGCGTAGTTTTAAAAATTCTTTAAAGTTGCTTGCAGCTGTAACCAACATTGACTTTTTTAAAAAAAGCCTCGGGAAAAAAGTTTGGACAAGAAGGGAGGCAAGTAAAAGGGTCGTAGTGTCACAGTTTAAAGATTTTGCACTATTTTGACCCCCAAAAAGTTTTACGTGTAGCATACATCTTATTTAACGGCCTTGCTTAGCAAACTGCGAGGTAGCTCAGTGGTGGAGTGCTTGTTCTTCCCGAGCTAAGGTTAAGCAGCGTTGAGCGTGGTTACCTCTTGGATGGGTGACCTTTTGTGCGTCTGGGCTTCGGGACAGTTTCCTAGTTCACCTAGCTGTAAATGGGTACATGCCCCTTCAGGGTCAGGGAAGGTAAAGCAGCGAGGGAGAGGAGATGGGCGCCGCTCTCAATATGCCTGGCCCCTCGAGAAACAGGTCTCTGACGTCTCGCTTCCCAACTACAGCATAGATTATGGGAACACCTTTACCTTTTATCTTTAATTCGAAAAGGTAGTTTTCCTCAGTTTATTTTACCATATTGTGTATAAAAAAATGTTGCCTTTTGTTCTAGAATGTAAATTAGATTTGTCATCTTGTATTGGTGTGTCCTATTTCCTCATTTCCTTCTGGCCTTTTTGATTTGCCAGAGGTCCGGGACAAGCCCCTTACCCAGGTCATAGCACTCCCTGTCCATTAATAGAGTACCCCGAGTCTATTAATAGAGTACCCCGTCTACATCTCTCAGCAGTATATGATTTCCATGTTAATGTACTCTATAACAAAATTTTGTTCGTCTATTTTGTGTTTTAAAACTGCAAAGAAAAGGGTAAGAAAGAGGGTGCAGGCCTCAAAAGCAATGAAATATCGACAAAACAAAGAATAACGGAAAAGGGGGGGAAAAAGGAAAAAGAATAAAAAAAAAAAAGAAATGGGAGCCAAAAAAAACCCCGATAGACTTCCCCCCTCCCTCCAAAGAAAATCTTGTTTTTCTGGCAAGACTAAAAAGAAAGAATTTTACATCGATCATGGCTAATTCCTGCAACGTTTTTCTGTGCGCCAATTCCTAGTCATTGTCCAGCCTTTGTACGTATTGTTATGCCCATTAATGTTGTGCTTTTTTCTACAATTATGGAACTTGAGATGTGTGTATTCCAAAATTCCAGTGTAGCAAAAGTTGTAAAATAACTTCTAGTAGATCACGGCGATAATACTGCTAGCATTGTCCAAGTTTTTTTGTTTGTTCAGCCTTTCTTCTTGCTTTTACTTTTGTGCTCTCAAGAAACTGTGTTGTGTAAAGCTAGGAAATGGTTTGATTTTATGTGAGTTTATTTAAAATTTATTGTCAAGTTGTCTGCAAGCATTTGTACAAAACATTTTGGCCCGTATCGATAATTTCTGTGTGCTTTGAATCACTTAGTTGAAGTTGAGGAAAACGCGAATTTTCAGAAAGGTTACTTGTGGACGTAGTCGTGCTTTCAAAGCGCCTGCCTTTTTCACATTTTTTTGTCGGTAAATTTTAAAAATTTTCCTTTTTCCTTTGTTTTTCTTTTCAATTTGTTAATTAATCCCATAAAAAAAGAAAAAATTGTGGTGAGCCACCCCCAATGGCATTTGGCTATACAACGGGCTTTATTCCCTGAAAAAATACGTTTTGCCCCATCCTTTTTTTAAACTTTACAAGCTAAATTTTTTCGCACTTACGATGGGGGTTCTGCTTTTGGCTGTGAAGAAAACATGGCGGAATTAAAAAGTTTAATGAACATTTTTTTAAAAGACATATGGGAAAGGAAAAACTTTCTTGAGATATTTAAAAAGGTTTGAAAAGAATTAAAAAAGCGAAGTTGTTAAAGATGTCTGCTTTTTTGGCTTTTAAAAGATAACATGGCGGGAAATTAAAGTCGGTAAATTTTTTTCAGATGGAAATTTGACTTAAGCTTTTGAAATATTTTTTTTTATTAAATAAAACCCCATCTATCTAAGAAAAAAATTTGGGATAGTTTTAAAAAGTACTACATTATTAAAACCCTTTTTACCTTTTTGCTTTTTTCCACTTTTTTTTTAAATAGCATATTGGAATGAAATCTCTGGATATATAAATGGTAAAAGAACTAAAAAAACCGAATTTTAAAACCCATTTGGGTTGAGCCCATTGTGTCACTGTTTTGGTGGGAGCATTGGAAAAAGCCTCCCTTTCCCCTTCAGCCAAAAAAGAGAGGGGGGGGGGGGGGGGGGGTTAGGGTTTGGGGGAAACCCGGTCGCAGTAAAAAGAGTACAAAGGGAAAAATGGAAAAACTGCAAAATGACCATTAAAAGTGTCAAAAAATAAAGGTTCGTCATTTTAAATAGGGGTTGAATAAAAGTGGTGCTGTTTTTGTTTCCCTTCATGCTTTTTTGCTTTAATAGTTAAAAATGTGATTAAAAAAGTGAAAAAATATTGAAAAAAAAAACCTTGACTAAGGTTTTTGGTTCAAAAGGTCCTATTGAAAAATGACTTTTTTTTATGTATAGTTTTTGACACGATTTTTTTGGGGATAAAATTTTGTCTGTCTCTCTGACGTTTTTCGGCCTCCCTGCATGCCTGTCTGCCTCCTGTCTTGTCTGTCTGTGTCTTGTTGTCTGTTGTTATTTTCTCTCTATTTCTCTTTCCCCTCTCCCCTCTCTTCTCCTCTCTCCCTCTCCCTCCCCCCCCTCTCTCTCCTTCCTCATTTTTAAAATTTACAAAAATCGGTCCCATTAAAAAAATTTTATGCAGACATCTCTGACACATTCAAAATGTATTAAAAGGCCTGTATGTCAAAAATTAAAAAGCATGCAAAAAGGTATGAAAAAAAATTTTTTTCCAAAAAAACACCATGTGGTTTAAGTATTTGTAAAGAAATATCTGTGGGTTTCGCGAGGGGCCCCAAAGAATACTTGCACACATTTTTAAAAAAATTTTTTCCGCCTTTGGGGAAGAGTGGGAAACCCCTGGGGGAAAAAAAAAAAAAAAAAAAAAAAAAAAACCGATGACGAAATTTTAAAAAACCCGCATGTCCCCGGGGGGATTTGCATTTTGCAAAAGCAAAAGGAGCACTTATTACCCTCAAAAGGAAAAAAAATTGTTTTTTTATAAAACACACACAAAACCCCGGCAGGCCGGGATAGCCTGGGGGTTAAGGTGATGGGCTTCGCGATCTGGGGACCCGGGTTGTTTCCCCCTTTTTTCAAGAGGTTTTTTCCCTTTGGGGTTTTTAACATCATGCCAACCCCACTGTCCCCAAAAAGTCCTTGGGAAAAGAGCTATTAACCAAAGGTTCTGGGGCCCAAACGCACGAGGGATCTGGCACCCCTTTAAAAACCCCTTTCCCGGTTTTCGGAAGAGTAGGCCTTTTTTGTCCCGGGGGGAAACGGATGAAAAATTTTTTAAAAACCTGCATTTTCAGGGGGAAAGGGTTTAAAAAAAACCCGCAAAAAGGTGTTTATTAATTATCTTAGAAAAAAAAAGAATAAAAAAAAAAAATAGCATCACGAAAGGCCACGCAGCAACACATAACGAAACGCATGCAACCCCTACAGACTTTAAAGCTTTTTCTAGTGAACACGGGAAAATTGGTGAATGTGGTGATTGTGCATGAAATGTCACAAAAAAAGAAAGGATGTGAAAAGAAATTTTACGCTGGGGAAAAAGGGAGGAGGGTTTGGAATCTTCAGGGATTTGGGAAATTGAGGCGAGACATCAGTTTTAGGTTTCCGGGGAGCAGCCCAAAAAAGTTAGGGACGCTTGGGAAAAAAGCGTTAAAGGGCAATAAAAACAACCCGGAATTAGAGCCCGCAGTTTTATGGCTATAGTGAGAGGGAAAATGCAAAAAACAAAAAAGAGTGATGTGTTTAATGCAGAGGTAAAGAATGGCAGACAGAAGAAAAGACAAAAAAACATTTACTGACTGACATGAACAGACATGCTTATGTACAGAAAAATTTGAAAAAAAAAACCCTTAAAGGGCAGTGAGTTTTACGGGAAAGATCCTTTGGGGCCCTGTACCTCACTCCAAAAAATTCCCAAATTTTTTGTTTTTTTGCCAGATTAAAAGAATATACAAATGCCAGATCGGGCCCGAAGCAAAAATTTGGGTCTAAACAAGAAGGGAGGAAATCGATGGGGACAGGCAGCCCGGGAAAATGACGCAAATCAAAAAATGACGCACCATCAAAAAAAAAGTATGGGGAAAATGAGGGCCCAAAAAAATCTTAAAGCCAAAGTCACAAAAACTTAAGGCAAGGGTCTTTTAACCTAGAAAAGGGGGTGAGCCCCACTAGCAGAGCACATGTTCTCATCATTCAATGTTTTTGAAAGAAAAACACAGCCCTGGTATACTCAGAACCTAAAAAAAATAAATTGGGGCAGTTGTGAAAAAAGAATTACCCCAAATCATCACAAAAAAAAAACGAAAAAAAGAAAGGAACAGTAAAAAAAAGAAAACGAAGAAACTTAAAAAGAAAACTATCAAAAAAAAAATAAAAAAACAAGACAGCACGAAAAGGGGACTGCAAAACAAAAAACCCAAAAACTCCCTTGTCGGAAGTTACGTAAATTTTCCCAAAAGAAAAAAGCCCCCCTCTATTTGTATAGGCAAATTACAAAAACCAAACAAAAAGGATAGGAATTGTGTCACAGATGACGAGGGTTTACTCTGAGCTCAAGTACTGAAAAAGAAAAATTTCGATGAAAAATGTAAATTTAAAAACATGACTTCAGGCGTCTTCCTATGTTTGTTTTTTACATGACTCTGTTTTGGGGTTGGTTTATTGACGCTGAGCAAATTAGGAAGTTCTTAGGGGATTTCCCCCTCAAGAAGAAAAATTATACACAAAAAAAAGGGATGTCAAAAAGAAATAAAAAAAAAAAATCAAGTCAAACCCCTGAAGTAATATAATTCACTTTTGGTTTGAAAAACTTGAAGAAGAAAAGAAAAAAACCACCCAAGTAAGGAAAATGACAAAAGGGGGTTCAAAAAAATCAATGGGAAATTCAAAGACAAAAAAAATAGTTATCAGTCGACCTTTTTCAACAACCGAAAAAGAACTTGAAGCAAAAAGAAAATATTCAACGCTTTTGTGTATGGTGATTTGTTCCCCCTTGAAATTTCTCTTTCTTTTCAAACCCACCCTAACCCCCAAAAAACGGGGACCCCCTGTTCCGGGACCCCCACCCACCCCTTTCAGCACGAGGCTGTGGAATATAGCAGGCAGCATGGGCAAACCCCTTACACCACGGTGCTGGCAGTCAAAAAAAAATAAACCACGACCAAAATTCGGAAGAAATTTAAAATTTTAAGAAAAGAAAAATTGGTGGAGATAAAAGAAAACAGAGACGTACCGAAAGAAAACGCCCCAAATGACTTTTTAAAAATAAGGGCAATCAAAACAATGCAGACAGATACTGTGCCAAAAAACAATCGCAAATGAAAAAAAGAATTGGAAGGCAATACAAACGGAAAAAAAATACAAAAACTCAAAAAATTTGTGAATGATGACCCATTTCACCAGAACGGGAAAAAGAAATGCGACCCCATAAAAGTTTATTTGTTTGGGGAGGGAAAAAGGGAAACGACAATGGAAAAGGGAGCAACAGCATGGAGACAGAAGACAGGGGAAAAACCGGGACATCACGCCCGTGGACAAAAAGATGGGGCAGCAGTGGCTACGGGAAAAACGTCAACAAAAAAGGAAACCCAAAAGGATGGAGAGGGGGACAGGGAAGGTGGTTTTGAAGGACTGGACGAGCAACGATGGCATTTTAAAACCCCTTGATGGAAGTACGCCCTGCGACAAAAAGGGGGGGAAGTAAAATTGACGTGGGGACCACAGGTTACTACCCCCTGCATGATGGGAAAAAATGGAGCCCATATAAAACCATGGCTGGAGAAAAATACAAAAGGGGAAATGTGTAACCCAAGACTGGCCTTACAGTTTTTAAAGTTAAAAAAAATAAAATCACCCCACTTTCAAAATATAAAAATTTTTAGGAAAATGAAAGATAGGGAAACCCCCCCTTCCCCCCCTTAAATACACATCATTAACCTTTCCCTCACGATACACCCCTTCCACACATAAAAAAACTTACCCCATTTCACGTACCCATATATTTACACGCGCACATGCGCACCCCAATACACAAACGCGCAAGAAACATGCGTACACGCGTTAAAACACACACACACAACAAAACCACACACACAACCCCATTTATTTGAGTACCAGATACAAATAAAAAACAATGTGATCCCGGGATGACATACGTCTTTTAAAAAAAAAAAAAAAAAAAAAAAATCTTTAAATTTCAATCTTTGATAAAAGGGGTACTTACCCCTGTACACTTTCGATGGCGAAAATAGACAAATTTACTTGTATAGTTTAAAAAGCCCGGGGGAGGGTTTGAAATTAAAAAAGTATTTTGGGTTTACACACCCCACACACACGCCCGAACCCCACGAAACCGCACGCGCACAAAACACAACAACACCACACACACACACAAAAACCCCATTTCGGGTACATTGATTTTAAAACCCAAAGAAAGTCTGTCCAGTTAAGTTTTTTTTAAAACCCCTGTTATCATTTAAATATCAAATTTTTGTTTTTTCGGATACAATGGATAGATTTTTTCAATTTTTTTAATTTTTTAGTTAAAAATGAATTAAAATCTTAACGTAAAATTAAACTCTTGGGTTATGTAAATTTTTTAAAGATTATGGGTTTTAAATTTTTTGCCCTTGTTGTTTTGGTTTTTGTAGACTGTTAAAAAATGATAAGAATGGAAAACATTTTTTATAGTTAAAAGGGTTTTTATAACGGAAAAAAAAACTACAAATTTATTAAAATTTTAAAATGCCAGGTTGTTTTTTACATTGAAAAAATCTCTGTGTTCACAATGATTTTTAAACCCAAAAGAGTAAAAAAATGAGAATTTTATCGTGGAAAATTTGAAGTATCTATGGAAAAGTTTGATGGAAATGTAAAAAAACTAAATGAGTACACATTTAAAAAACATGTTTTATTTTTTCGAGTAATAAATTTTTCAAGAAACCCTTTAGATTAAAAAAAACTGTAGAAGGGTTAAATCTACCAGGTTTTATGTCAGTGCACTATGCAGCCAAAAAAAGGAAAAAAAAAAGGGGGGTCTGTCAGTGCTTCAGGGAGGTATTTCAGTTTTCATTTAAAGGGAAAATTATCGAAAAAATATAAAATTTTTTACCCCCAAAAAAGTTCAGATATTGGTGGATGCAAATGTACAGGGAAAAAAATCATTAAGATTTATTTTAAAAAAGAATATTTTTTTAGGTTTTGCATATATTCCCCCGAAATTTTTTCTTTTTGGAAAAATTCATAACAGAAAAAATGGGGAAAAATTTTGAAAAGACATAGAAAAATTTTCTGAAAGAGGTCAGTTAATTTTTGTGCGGAGTTCCCAAAAGCGGATCGGAAGTAAATGACTTTTTGAAATAGATCCCGAAACCCAAATTACTACAATTTACCGAAGGGAAAAAGGGGTTTGACCCAAAGATATTTAAAGGGGCTTAAGGATAGAAATTTTCCCAAAAATTTGGGGGACTTTTAGCTAAATTTTTTGTACCGACAATCAATTAAAATATATTAAATGGGAACCCTTTGGGATTTACGGGGTTTTGATTTACTTTCTTTCAACCCCCAAGGTTGTAGTGGTTTTGGGGGTTATTTTTTTGTTCAAAAAACATTTATGAAAGAGGTGAAAACATATGGAAAATTAGAGATTTAAAGGAATTCTTGATATTGTTTCCCCTAGATTTTGATTAAAAGATTTTACCAATTTAGCCAAAAAAACGTTTTTCGTGGTCTATCAAAATAGTAAGGCCCCCACAGGCAGAGTATGTTACTAAAGAATTTACCCAAAAAACAGTTTTTTATGGGGTTAAAAATTTCCCAAAAGGGCCAAATTTTAAAAAAGGCCCCTTTTTACTACCGCCAAAACAATCACACCCAAAACAAATAAAAAAGAAAAAATACTGTATTAAAACAAAAAAAACAAAGTACAAAAACAGCCCGATTCCCCAAACGTCGTAAATGAAAATTCCGAAAAGGCTGTTTGATATCTTTTTCAAAGGGGGCAAAAATTAGCTTTAAGGGCCCGGGGAAAATCAAAAAAGGTAAGAAGAAAAAAAACACAATAAAAAATGGTTTGATTCGGAAGTAAACAGTTTCAAGAAAAAAGAAGTAAAGTCTCTTTCTAAATGCAAAAAAATAGAAAAAACCCTATAAAACCCCCAATTCGAGAAAAATACTTTATGAAAAGGGAAAAAAAAATAATACTTTAATAAAAAGAAAAAGGGAAAAAACTTCAAAAAATTTTATAGATCACAGTACTTTATGCCATTGACGAAGATCCCAGTATATTGTGGAAAACTTTTCAAAAAATTTAAAAAAAAGCGAAGATGTGGATTTTAAAAATCATAATCTATTTAGCAGTAAATGGGGTGAAAAACTTTAAAAAAAACCCTTTTTTGGGAAAGAACCGCAAAAAGATCCCCGACACAAAAAAGCAAGTAAAATCAGGTTTAATGAATTAAAAATATCTTTTAAACCCCCTGCTAGGGTTAAAAAAATTAAACAGAGGAAATTTCAAAAACAATCAAAAAACTAAAAAAAAACAAAACGCCTGGAAAAGGGAATCACAAAAAGAAAAGATCAAAACAGTTTTTCTAATGTTATAGAGATTTATGCGGGTATTTTCCAAATTTTTGTATTAGAAAAAAAGGGAATATCCCTGTGACTGGGGAAAATAGGAGTGAATGTCCCAACTATAAAAAAAAGGATGATATACAAAACCCCGGAAAATTCGAAAGGGGTTAAAGTTGCAAACACTATTGGAAAAAATTTTTTGTCAAATTTTTGGGAAACCCTAGGGGAAATTTTGAATATTTAGAAAATTTAAAAATAGTATTGTTTAGAGAACAAGCTGGGTTTAGAAAAGATTTCAGAAAAAAAGGAAAATATCTTCCCACTTAATAATTTTAAAAGATAGTTTTCCCGAAAGTAAAACTAAAAAAAATTTATTGTGCTTTGTAGATTTTTGAAAAAAGTTGATTTAAAGTGTGGCCCCAGGGTCTTTTTTTATTAAAATTAAAAAGAAAAAAAGGAATTAAAAAGGCAAAAAATTTTATTTTCATTAAAAAATTTTATTCCAAGCAAAAAATTTTTTTCAAAAAAAACGAGGCAAAACAACAGATTTAAATCATAGTCAGAAAAAGGGGGGGAACAGGAAATTTCATTAAGTTCACATTTTTTAATGTATTTGTCAATGAATAGGTTTATTATATTGATGAGAAAAAATTCGCCATTTTTAACCCCAAAAGGCAGAAATTTCCCTTTTTTACTCTATTTCTGATGACCTTTGGGATTGCTATCAACAAACCCAAAAAAAGGGCTTCAAACTTTAAATGAAAAAACTTTCCAAAAAAATAATGTTCTAAATTTGGGGGTTTAAAAAATAAACAAAACAAAACAAAGGTAATAGTCTTTACGGATCACCTCCTAAAATTTTTTCCCTTCATTTTTTAAAAAAAGGAGAGCTGTAATTGAAAAGTAGAAACTTATAAAAATCTTTGGTGTCTTTTTATTAGAACGGGAAATTTCAAGCAAAAACAAAAAAATTTTTGTAAAAAAAAGCAAAAAGCAATTTTACGCCTTTTTAAAAAAAGCAATTCATGGGGGCAAAAATTTAAAAACTACTTTTAAAAATGCGTTTATTCGACTACTGAAACCCCGTTTTAACCTAGGTGCAGAAAATTTGGGTTTCCCTTTTTTTTTAATGGGGGACGGTTTCATATTGATAAACCCGTTCAAAGGGATGGGTTATCCTTCAGTTTTTGTTGAGAATTTCCATGTAAAATTTTGTTTAAAAAAATGATAGGAGTTTATTTAAAAAACAAAAAGTACTACCACTTTGGGTTTAATTAGGGAGATTTCCCCTGACCCTTTTAAAACCTATGCCAGATAAAATCCTTTTTGGGTTCTTTGACAGGGTCAAAACCCGACTCTTATATTAAAAATAGTATACGGGTTATTTGTATCAGGGAAAAATACAAAACCCATAAAAGGGTAAAAAACAGTGAAAAAAATTTTGTACACAATTGGATTCAAAAAATTTCTGGAAAAAACCAAAACACTTTAAAAGTTCACGGTTGAGTTTGTGTTAGAAGAAAACTTTAGGGGAAAGATAAAAAAATTTTTGGGTCTACCCAAAAGGGAAAAAATTTTTTCAAAACTAAAAAATTTTTTGGGTTTTGCTTTCCCAAAAAATACAGATTGGGGGAAACCCTACTTGGTTTAAAATATGAAAAAAACTCATAAAAAGGGAAAATTGTAAAAAATTTCCCCAAAACTGTCACAATTTTAAAGATTTTGAGAAAGGGGGAAACCCCCAAAATAAACCAGAGAGGACAGAAAATGTGACACTGTAACAAAATTGGAAAATGAATTTTTATTTCTTGATGAATGCATTTTTATATGATGAACCAGAAATTTAAATTTTTTATTAAAAAACAAAAAGAAAGACAAAGAACGCAAAAACTGTGTAATAAATTAAGTGACTAATCACCGTTGATATTTATCAAGCAGTTCAAACAGATTTTTGGGGGAGTGTTTTGAAAAAGAGAGGGAAAAAAAAAAAAGGGAAAATACATGTTTTTAGTGTACATCACTTTTAGCCAAAATAGTTAAAAATTATAGGTTTATGTTTTTTTGTGTCAAATTTAAATTTCATGATTTTAAAAGGCAATAAAAAAATCTGAATCTGAAAATTTAAACTGAAAACATTCCTACCGACACACGGGTCCTTCGAAACAGACATAAAACCCCGCCCGAAATCTTTCGCACCCTTAAAAACCCTTTCCCCCATTTGGAAAAGTAGGGGCCCTTGTAAGCAGTTGGGGAAACCGGATAACAAAAAATTCAAAAAAAAATATTAAAACGGGGGAAAAGGGTTTTGAAAAAAAACATGAGCCCCTTATTTATTATCCCCCAAAAAAAAAATTAAAAAAAAAATTCAAAAAAACCCCCAAAAGCACCACGCACGCACCACGGGCCCCACGCACGCACGCACGCACGCACGCACGCACGCACACACACACACACACACAGGCACTCTACCCAAGGTAAGCTGAATTTTAAGCTAACATCTTTTCTGTTTAAGAGCTCTCCTTTCAAAACAATGTCCTTGACTAGACATTTCCAGCCGTAACCCTAGTCACTAGAACTCTTAACCATATCATGCATGCTGAAGGCTATCTTCATCCACAAACCGTGTCACTATACATTGTAATAGCCGCTGACGTCAGATTGTGCCTGTCCACGGACGTTGTAATACGACGGTGCATCTGCCTGGCTGACGTCACACGAGGGTGCTGTTGACGTCCCAGTGGCAGAGGTGACGTCATGCTCCCTGGCTTGCAGACTGTTGTAGACATTGGGTGGACTCCTCTCACCGACACCTTCATAGTTGGATGGAGTGGTGGCGTACTCTGCATCTTCTGAAAAGGGATGGAAAATTAGCCTCGTCTTTACTGGAAATTTTTTTTAAAGATGCTACAGGTACTTGCCTTTTAAGTACAAAATGCTGATATAAAGTAAATGGGGCCGACTTTGAAAGCATATTAGCATAAGCTAGGGAAGGAAGGTGGCAGGATGGTTAAGACGTTTGCCTGCCAACAAGTAAACCGTGAGGTTCTGGGTTCGATTCCCAGCCTCGCCCTTTCTTCCCAGTTTGACCAAAAAATCGAACTGAATGTCAAAGTCCTTTGGATGAGACTTAAACCGAGGCCCGGTTTCGAACGCATGCAGAACATCTTGCGCACACGTGAAATCCTTTTCCCGCTGTACAAAAGAGTAGGCCATTGTGTCCCGGGTTTGGGAAAGATGACAAATTTAAAAAACTGCATACACACGCAAAAAAAAAAATTAAAAAAGAAAAAAGTCATCTGAGCGCTTTGATTTGTTGCTTTACAAGATTCAGCGCTATATAAATTTTCCATACATTATTATTATTATTATTATTATTATTTTTATTATTTATTTTTAAGGTGTAGCCTGTTTTTTTCGTGTAAAGAATATTTTTTTTCTTCCCTTCTTTCAAAAGTCTCAAATTTTGGTCATAGAGGAAGTGGTACAAGAATTTCGTTTCAAATAGACTATTTGGTGTTGGTTTTTTTCTTCTCACACTGGGTATCCTTCGCGCTTCTTCCCAATTAGATTGTATTTTTAATATGTACTTGATATGTTGATTAAGGGATTCAAATCTGTTAATTTTCAGATTTTTCAATCCATTTGAGATGACAGGATATCTGCTCCACTCCCTACATACCATTTTAATTTAAAAAAATACTCATAGAATGCTTTGCAAGTCAATAGTGAAGTACATTATCTGTCAACTGTAATCCATGTCTCTGTCAAATTACATAACGAAGCTTTAATTTCTGATCATATTTTATTGGTTTTTTGTTTTTGTTTCTCAGCTAGAGCTCCGAGGTTCACCAATGATGAGATTTTGCGTTAGCGACTCTCTCCCCCCCCCCCCCCCCCCCCCCCCCACACACATACCTCCTACACACCACCACCATTTAGATAGCGGCATTCCGACTTCAGGGATGTGTCAAAAACACCGACTCCCAAACCCAACGGCCTACTCTTTCGAAAGGTGAAACATTTTTTTAAATGTGTACGTAAAGTCTTCTGCGTGCATTCGCACACGTGGCCTCAGTTTATTTATAGTCTCATCCTAAGCACTTTGATATTCAGTTCAATATTCTCGTCAAACTGGGGGAAAGGTAAGGCTGTAATTCGAACACAGAACTTCAGGGTTTACTTGTTAGGAAGGTACGTGAACGTCCTAACCGTCTTGTGATCTTTCTCTTGTTTTATGTTTAAAAAAATTCCGAAGTAGCCGAACAGCACAAAAACCCCCAATCTATAGGCTAGTTTTAATCTGTTTCTAGAAGGATCTGAAAATAGTGCTATTTCACCAGTTTTTTAACATACAGGCTGTATCTAATCAAACTGGATTGACTTTTTCATGTTAAACTTCTTCACCTTCACCTATCCTGTAATCTAGTTGACCATTGGGGTACCATTGAAAAATTTTGAAACCATCGTTTTCTCTGTCTGTCTCTTCGTCTCCATCCTTCCCTCCCCCCTTTGTACTGTTCCCTGTAGGACAGTCTTGGCCAGTCCAGATGTGTGTGTATGTGTGTGTGTGTTGTGGTGTGTGTTTTGTTGGGTGTTTTGTGTGTGTGTTTGTGTGTGTGTGTGTGTGTGTGCGTGCGTGTGTGTGTGTGTGTGTGTGTGTGTGTGTGGGTGTGTGTGTGTTGTGTGTGTGTGTGTGGTGTGTGTGTGTGTGTGTGTGTGTGGTGTGTGTGTGTGTGTGTGTGTGTGTGTGTGTGTGTACTGCACGTGTGTAACATGCCCGTACCACTCCAGTTCGCGTTTTTTTCACTGAAGTTAGGAGCTCTTCATAATTAGGGCCCTAGGGCGTTTTCAATTTTGATTTTTACTTCGTTACTTATGTGATGTCTATAATCTCATCTTCATTGCCTGTATTCTTCTTTCAGTGTCTGCTGTTATGGTCCACGTTTCAAATGCACGCAAAATTATAGACATGACCAGGGTTAGATCTTGAAGCTAATGACGATGTTCTTGTTGTTTCAGATGATTTTAAGTTTTTGGTCATTGCAGCTGTCGTCTGGGTATTTAAAGCTATGGACGGTCTCAGTTTTCTTGTTGTCTATGGTGATGTCGGGGCTGATGCTATGGGCACTGTTTGCATTAGCCGGGTTTTCTCTGCGCTGATCTGCATGCCATATGCCGAAGAAGCTTCATTCAGGTGGTTAACCAGGTTGACCAGCTCTTGCTCTTCTCCATCCAGCTAGGCCGTCGGTGTCGTTGGCCAAATGTAATCGTCCTGCCTCTAATGTCGATTGTACTTTCATGGTTTCCAAGTCATCATCACTTTACCAGAGGTAAAAGTGACAATGAATAAAAATTCTACTTTTTAACCTTCTTCCCCCCTTCCCCCCTTGCCACAATTCAAATGACAAGGAACTTTTCATTT
>CM054158.1:32169386-32171886 GCA_028751875.1 Rapana venosa
TGTGTGTGTGTGTGTGTGTGTGTGTGTGTGTGTGTGTGTGTGTGTGTGTGTGTGTGTGTGTGTGTGTGTGTGTGTGTGTGTGTGTGTGAAAGTCAAAGTCAAAGTCAAAGTCAAACTTTTATTTTCATATGGTAGTCAAAGTCAGTCAAACTTTTTTTTCAGATGGTACATTGAATTAATTAACAGTGCATTCGCTTTTTTCATCAAGCCATCTATCTAAAAAGAAAGAGAGAGAGAGACACAGAGAGAGATGATATATATGCAGACCTAGAATAAAAACCTAATCAATGATAAACCATACAAATCAAACAACAGGAAAACAATTATGTGTGTGAATGAGAGAGAGAGAGAACTGTGAAAACAAACTACTGTTTCATTCTTCTTGAGTGCGAAATTCAGTCTGCTTTTCTTATTTAAAAAAATACAACAAACAAACAAAAAACCATACAAAAACAGAACGAAATGAAACAAAAAATAGCCCTCCTGTATAGAGGCACATTTATGTTGTTGTTGTTGGTGGTGGTGGTGGTGGTGGTGGTGTCGTTGTTGTCGTTGTCGTTGTTAGTGGTGGTAGTGGTGTCGTGGTTGTTGTTGTTGTTTGCTGGTGTTGTTGTTGGTAGTGGTTGTAGTGGTGGTGTGGTGGTGTTTAGGGTATTTTGTAGGCGAGGAATGGGAGGTTTCATGTTTTCTGTCTGTATTTTGGTGGATGGTTAATTGATTATTGGGTAGGTGGGTGCGGGGGGTGTCTGTGGGGAGGGTGGGGGTGGGGAGTGGCATACTTAATGATTTATTTGCTTGGAGAAAATAGATGAGTTTTGCCGTCATGATGTTTGCACATATATATCAAATTACTTTTGTCCTTCTTCTGCGTTGTTTTGGTGTCAGTAAAAGTGATCTCCTTCTACATCACAACAGTAACTTCCCTTCTTCTTCTTCACCACCACACGAATACTTTTTTTTTTTTAAAACAGACATAAACTTGAGCTCTCCCTCTAGTGCATTTAAAAACAAACACAAAACGAAACAGAAATCCTAAAGCGCCATCGAAGACACATTTGTTTTGAATAATTCACCCTTTCGTAATCCTTTGCTAAGTCTTTTGGGAAACATTACAAGAAGATACGTGGACGGTAAACAAGATCGGTTCCGCCTGCCGATGTCTTGATGGTGAATGTCGTTGGTGACCATGTATCTCTGTCTGTTCGATTTTCTCTTGATAACGATTCTAGTGCGTTTCATGGATTCTAAACACGTGCTGACGCTAGTTTAAAAAAAAATTGCGTAGCGGATAAGACTGATAGGTACATGCCTTTATGGGAGAGAGGGAGAGAGAGGGGGGGAGATAGAGAGAGAGAGGGGGGAGAGAGAGAGAGGGAGAGAGGAGAGAGAGAGAGAGAGAGAGAGAGAGAGATCAAAATCTTTTGGCTTTAATGGCAGTAGGTAATACTCATATGTATGTGCCCTTACGAGAAAAACAACACAGATAGATAGATAGATAGATAGATAGATAGATAGATAGATAGATAGATAGATAGATAGATAGATAGATAGATAGATAGATAGATAGATAGATAGATAGAGAGAGAGAGAGAGAGAGAGATTTTATTCTTCATTTTCATTTTATTCTTTTATTTGGAGGATAATGGAAATACGCACTCATGTGCTTTTTTTTACATCCAGTTCCCGTGTGTATGCGGATTTGTCAATTTTGTCATCCGTTTCCAACGATACACAATGGCCTACTCTTCCGAAAAGCGGAACGGGTTTTAACCGTGTGCGCAAGATGGTCTGCGTGCGTTCGCACACGGGACCTCGGTTTATAGTCTCATCCGAAGGACGAGATAGAGACACAGGAGAGAGAGGGGGGAGGGAGGAGAGAGAGAGAGAGAGGTGAGATGAGAGAGAGAGAGAGAGAGAGATGGAGAGTAGAGAGAGAGAGAGGACTTCAGATTCAGACTTTTACTGTACATCGGCCTTAGGCAACAATACAAAGGAATGAGAGAGAGAGAGAGAGATGAGAGAGAGAGTGAGAGAGAGAGAGGAGAGAGAGACGATGAGAGAGAGAGAGAGAGAGAGACGCACAGAGACAAAGAGCAATAAACAGAGAGAAGCAGAGATAGACAACACAGAAGAGAGACAGAGAAAAAACACACATACACACACACACACACACACACACACACACACACACACAACACACACACACACACAGAGGCAGAATGACAGTGAAAGAGTTACAGATAAATTATACATTTAGTTCTGCAGGAAATCTGAATATTCCCTCAGGCCATCTTCTGTTTGTGTGTATTCTCTCTCTCTCTCTCTCTCTCTCTCTCTCTCTCTCTCTCTCTCTCTCTCTCTCTCTCTCTCTCTCTCTCTCTCTCTCTCTCTCTCTCTCTCTCTCTCTCTCTCTCTCTCTCTCTTGTTCTTCTTCTTCTTCTTCTTCTTCTTCTTCTTCTTTTTTGGGAGGAAGGGGTTGTTTTTTGTTTGTTTGGTTTTG
>CM054158.1:32174386-32181886 GCA_028751875.1 Rapana venosa
CAAGAAGAACAAGAACAAGAAGAAGAAGAAGCACAACAACAACAACAACAACAAGACTACCTCCACCACCAACACAACACCACCACCAACAACAACAATAACACCAAAAACAAGACTTTAAAACAAAAAGTGACAGCTCTAAAATAAAATAAAAACCACACCAACATTTCTTTCAAACAAAACCACCAACCAACAACAAAAAATTACCCATGGTCATTAAAACAAAATCAGAAAGAAAAAAACCACAACCACAACAACATCCATTTACGAGACAAAAGAAGAAAACCATTCTGGACGTCATAATAGTAAATATACCCTCGTGTTCTAAGAGGCCACGCTACCCCCTCCCTCCCTCCCCCTCCCCCTCCCTCCCCCCCCCCCCCAACACACCCACCTCCCCACCCCCCACCCCTACCCCTTCTGGGGCCAGCTTCATCACAAGTGAGTGCAAAAGGCTCTGACCTCTTGTTTTACCTGGAAGCGGGTACAGGAGAAATGATAGGATGACGGCCTTGCAATCTGTCTCGGGGGCCTGATTTTGGGGAAAGAGGCTATCGGCTCCTTTCTCTCTCTTTCTCTCTTTCTCTCTCTCTCTGTCTCTTTCTCTGTGTGTCTCTGTCTCTCTCTGTCTCTGTCTCTCTATGTCTCTGTCTGTCTCGTGTGTCTCTGCCTCCCTCTCTCTGTCTTTCTGTCTCTGTCTGTGTGTGTGTCTTTGTCTGTCTCTGTTTCTCTCTCTCTGTCTCTGACTCTGTCTCTGTCTCTCTCCTCTCTCTGTCTGTCTGTCTTTGTCTCTCTCTCTGTCTCTCTCTCTGTCTCTCTCTCTGTCTCTCTCTCTCTGTCTCTCTCTGTCTCTCTCTCTCTCTCTGTCTTTCTCTCACTCTGTCTCTCTCTCTGTCTGTCTCTCTCTCTCTGTCTCTCTCTCACTCTCTCTCTCTCTCTCTCTGTCTGTCTCTCTGTCTCTCTCTTCCTTCATGTGGGCTTCTGCTGCTGATGGGTGTTGTCATACTGAGCGTTTCTTCTGTTAGTGCTCCCTGGCCCCAATTTCCTTAACACTCTGTGCTTGTGGGAGTCTTTTTCTGTTTCTGTGTGTCTCCCTGTCTGTCTTCTGCCCGTCTGAATGTTTGTCTGTTTGTTTGTCTGTGTATTTGTCTGTGTTTTTGGCTGTGTGTTTGGCTGTGTGTTTGTCTGTGTTGTTTGGCTGTGTGTTTGGCTGTGTGTTTGGTTGTTTGTTTGGCTGTGTGTTTGGCTGTGTGTTTTGCTGTGTGTTTGGCTGTGTGTTTGTCTGTGTGTTTGTCTCTGGCTGGCTAGCTAGATTGATGGCTTGCTGGATGGCTCTCTCTGTCTCTCTGTCTCTGTCTCTCTGTCTCTGTCTGTAAGTCTGTCTGTCTTTGTGTCTGTCTCTCTGTCTCTGTCTTTCTCTCTTTCTTGTGTTTATGTATGTATGTACGTACGTACCTACGTATGTATGTATGTATGTATGTATGTATGTATGTATGTATATATGTATGTATATGTTTAAGAGAGAGAGAGAGAGACAGACAGACAGACAGACAGAGACAGAGATAGAGAGGAGTGTATGCTTCTGTATGTAAAGTATGTAAAAACAGTGTAAAACAAATTCTTACTGTTCACACTTTCTGTGATGAGATTTTTTAAAATAAAAACCCACATTTTCAACAACAAAAAATATCCATACATTTTATCTATATGATAAGTACACGAAATATATAAAATGAGATTTTTTTTAATGCGCCTGAGGCTACCCCAACTTTCTATTTCACGCAGACTGTACTTTCCACAACAGTTCTTTCGAAACATTTCTGTTTGGGTTGGTGGGGTTTTTTTAAAGTACATCACTAAAGGCAGCCCGTTTGTTCAACATCGACGCTTCCTCAAATCAAGTCAAGTCAAGTCAATTCCTCCCTATACAAAGGCACGAACATAGTTCTGAGACGGGCTTGTGCTTTTTTTCCAGCAGACACTCCTGCAATTCGTGGTGGGGTGGGGGGGGGAGGTATTTCCTCTGTCCGTGTGGACGAATATCCGAAGTTGGGGGGAAACTGGTACCTACACTTGGACCAACTTTCACTCGGAAAGAAGCGTACACTACATTGCATCTGGTTCTTATTAGTTTCTTTAAGAAGAAGCACGGTACCTTGAAGTTCTGGGATGAGGTATCACCTACCATCTCAGTTCCCTCCCCTTCCCCCCTCCCCCCTCCCGTTAGTGCAAACAGTCTGGTGCACGCTGTACATGTTGCACGCCAGCTTTTTATCTCCTGGTAGTAGAGAGTGACAAGATGTCGGGGAAAAAATGGCTTTGGGTGGGGTAGGGGGGGGGGGGGCTTTGCTTTACAAGAGAAGTCCATTTATCTGTTTCTGTTATTTCTGTGTTTGTCGACGCGTAGTACTGGAGACACAAGTCGTGGTTTAAAGTCGCTCCAGAGATTATGTAGTAGGAAATGATTGGTGGAAATAGGGGTTCTGTGTACTGAGGAGACAGAGGCAAGCAAGCTGTCCACGCACTTCCACTTTCCAAGAACTATCCTACTTTGTAATTGATTGAGGCGAGAATACCGATATGACAAATCCTGAAGAATTTTTGCTGACAAGTGACACACCAGCTCAAAAAAATGGCTGACGTCTGAAAGATGGTTTTGGGGGGTGGGTTTTTTTTGCTGCACGATCATCCTGGAAAAGCAGCATATATTATTGTCGAGCAGTGTGTGTGTGTGTGTGTGAAGTTCAGTTTTAGTCTTAGTCCATTCAGGTTTTTGACGCGAATGGTAGCTACTGTGCGTTGCTTCTGTTTGAGCGTAGGTATGTGGATCAACATTTTGCCTGCGGTTGTGAACACTTTACTTTCAATGTAGTGAGTGGGTTTATGGAACTTGGGTTCGTAAACAATGGGCCCTTATTTTGTCGAAGCATATGATATTTAAGCGGCAGTTAGCGTCAGCATCTAAGACTTAAGTGGCATTTAGTGTCAGCATTTTTAAGATCAAAGTGGCATTTCGTTTCAGCATTTAAGACTTAAGCAGTATTTTGCGTTAGCATTTAAGACTTAAGTGGCATTTAGTGTCGGCATTCGTTTCAGCATTTAAGACTTGAGCAGTATTTTGTGTTAGCATTTAAGACTTAAGTGGCATTTAGTGTTAGCATTTTTAAGATCAAAGTAACATTTCGTGTCAGCATTTAAGACTTAAGCAGCATTTTGCGTTAGCATTCAAGACTTAAATGGCATTTAGTGTCAGCATTTTTAAGATCAAAGTGACATTTCGTTTCAGCATTTAAGACTTAAGAGACATTTAGTGTCAGCATGTAAGACATAAGGGCATTTGGTTTCAGCATTTAAGATTTTAAGTGGCATTTAGTGTAAGAAATTACTGTTCGCATTTAATACTTGAACAGAATTTAGTGTTAGCATTTCAGACTTAAGTGGAATTTAGTGTCAGTATTTTTAAGATCAAAGTGACATTTGGTTTCAGCATTTGAGACTTAAGTGGGATTTCGTTTCAGCATTTAAGACTTAAGAGACATTTAGTGTCAGCATTTAAGACATAAGGGCATTTGGTTTCAGCATTTAAGACTTTAAGTGGCATTTAGTTTCAGAATTTACTGTTTGCGTTTAAGACTTGAACATAATTAAGTGTTAGCATTTAAGACTTAAAAGGAATGTGGTTTCAGCATTTAAGATCAAAGTGGAATTTTGTTTCAGAATTTAAGACTTAAGTGGAATTTAATGTCAGCATTTAAGACTTGAGTGGCATTTTGTTTCAGCATTTAAGACTTAAATGGCATTTAGTGTCAGAATTTAAGAATTAAGCGGCATTTAGTGTTAGCAGTTAAGACGTAAATGATATTTAGTTTTAGCATTTAAGACTTAAATGGCATTTAATGTTAGCATTTAAGAAATAATATATATACCTATATTAGTGTCTGCATTTAATATATATATATATATTTGTATGTCAGCATTTATTATATATTATATATATTTTAGTGTCAGCGTTTAAGACTCAGCTTTTCTTATATTAAAACTTTAATGATTAAATGGTATTAGCATTCATAACTTGACACAACGTTTAATGTCGCCATTTCAAAAAGAGTACTTTGTATTTGCATTTCATAATAGACTTCAATCAGATACACACCTAAGACTTAGACAATACTTGGTGTTAGTGCATAAGGCATAAATTACGAGTATGTGATGTTGCTGTGTTGTTGTTGTTGTTGTTGCAGAAATGCTGCTGATAAACTTGACTGTGATGTTGCTGTGTTGTTGTTGTTGTTGCAGAAATACTGCTGATAAACCTGACTGTGTTGTTGTTGTTGTTGTTGCAAAAATGCTGCTGATAAACCTGACTGTGTTGTTGTTGTTGTTGCAGAAATGCTGCTGATAACCTGACTGTGATGTTGTTGTTGTTGCAGAAATGCTGCTGATAAACCTGACTGTGATGTTGTTGTTATTGCAGAAATGCTGCTGATAAACCTGACTGTGTTGTTGTTGTTGTTGTTGCAGAAATGCTGCTGATAAACCTGACTGTGATGTTGCTGATTCTCTGTCTCCACGCTAGACCAGGCTCTGTCTCCGCTGCCACTTCTGATACTATGTGAGTGCAATCATTATACTACCTCCATTGTCAGTCTGTGTGTCTGTCTGTGACGTTCTGCCTGTCTGTCTGTCTGTCTGTCTGTCTGTCAGTCTGTCTGTGTCTTTTATGTCTATCACTTTGCCTGCTTGTGTTTCATACTGGCTAGCTGTATGTGTCTCTACTGTTTGTTGTTGTTGTTGTTGTTGTTGTTGTTGCTGTTGTTGTTGTTGTTCAGAATTCTTCTTCTTCTTCAGAATTATTCTTCTTCTTCAGAATTCTTTTTCTTCTTCAGAATTCTTCTTGTTCTTCTTCAGAATTCTACTTCTTTCTTCTTCAGAATTCTTCTTCTTTCTCTTGGCGTTCTTCTTCTTCTTCAGAATTGTTCTTCAGAGTTGTTCTTCAGAATTCTTCTTCTTCTTCTTCTTCTTCTTCTTCTTCTTCTTCTTCTTCTTCTTCAGAATTCCTCTTCAGAATTCTTCTTCGCGTTCTTCTTTGCATTCTTCTTCGCATTCTTTATTTGCATTCTTTTCTCATTCTTCTTTGCGTTCTTCTTCGTTTTCTTCTTGTTGTTGTTGTTGTTCTTCTTTTCTTCTTCTTCTTCTTCTTCTTCTTCTTCTTCTTCTTTTTTTCTTCTATGCATTCTTTACATTCTTCTTCGTTTTTTCTTCTTTTTCTTTATGCATTCTTTGCAGCCTTCTTCTTCTTCTTCTTCTTCTTCTTCTTCTTTTTCTTCTTCTTCTTCTTCTTCTTCTTCTTCTTCTTCTTCTTCTTCTTCTTCTTCTTCTTCTTCTTCTTCTTCTTCTTCTTCTATGCATTCTTTGCAGTCTTCGCATTCTTTGTTCTATCATCAAAGTAGCCTGTCGTTGAGGTACCACACTGAAGACAGACGTTGATGTAAATCCTCCATTTTTGTTGGATATGTGTCAAACCTATGTTTCTTGCACAACGAATATCGCTGTTCATTTACCAACATCATTAAAAGGTAACAATGGTAAAGGTGTTCCCATTATAGCCTATAATGTCGTGGGGGAGCGAGGAGGCGTCAGAGACCTCTCTTCTCTAGGGGCCAGCATATTGAGGGCGGCGCCCATCTCCTCTCCCTCGCTGCTTTACCTTCCCTGACCCTAAAGAGGGCAGGTGCCCATTTACAGCTGGGTGGCTATTACTATCGCTGTAGTTTGTGTCTTCCCGTCTGTCTCCTTCTCTCAAGTAAATTGTTTTTGTAAGACCATTGGATCTTGTTACATGGCCACACCAGCGTAGATTTTTTTGTGCGTCTTAACTGTTCGGCAGATCTGTGTATGGACCAATAACTGTATGATGGTTGTGGGTGATTGTGTTCATTGCTCGGTGTATCTAAAAAAAATGTATAGCATTGTGTAAGCATATCATTTCCAAGGCATGGATTATTCTTCTAACGTTCACTGTCAGCATCTATAATGTCTGGTATGTTAAACGTATTCGGCAAGGTGAGTAATGACATACACGAAGAAGCCTTATCTTGATATATGATACAGAAAGTATCCTGTCTTTCCATAGCATATGATACAGTATGAACAGTACTGTTGTCATTAATTTTCTTCTGTCGTTACGAAGGGTGTAATATGCATTTGTGATGGCTGAGTGTCAATATTTCTTGGCCACTGGTCAAGGACACATAATTGATAGTGATAAGGAAGGAAGGTGGCAGGATGGTTAAGACGTTCGCCTGCCAACAAGTTAACCGTGAGGTTCTGGGTTCGATTCCCAGCCTCGCCCTTTCTTCCCAGTTTGACCAAAAACAACTCGAACTGAATGTCAAAGTCCTTCGGATGAGACTATAAACCGAGGCCCCGTGTTCGAACGCATGCAGAACATCTTGCGCGCACGTTAAATCCTGTTCCGCTTTTCGGATTAGTAGGCCATTGTGTGCCGGTGGAAACAGATGACAAAATTGACAAAACCGCATACACACGGAGACTGGGTGTAAAAAAAAAGCACATGAGTACTTATTCCATTATCCTCGATATAAAAGAATAAATAAATTCATTAAATAAATAAATAATAGACTTGCAGGTGAATATCCACTCAATCTTCCAGGTACCGATTTTTGTTCTTCTTTGGTGACCGCTCAGACAGCAACTATTGCCGCCTGCCCTATGCGTTCTGCTGCCGTTAAACGCCTGACAAGTCAGGCCCAGCGCATCCAACTTCAGCGGGGGAGAGAACTGTTATTTTTAAGATTTTCTGGTGGTGGGGCATGGCAGAAGAATGAACTAAAAAGGCAGAAAATAGACAAGAAGGGGATGATAGGGAAAAAAAAGAAACAAGGCAGAAATAAAGAGGGGGATAGAAAAGAGGGATTTCCTCGCATAGAATTTCTTTTTTAAAAAAAAGGTGAGGATGCTATTTATACTGACCAGCTCCCGGCATCCCTGAGTGCTTTGATTTGTTGCTTTACAAGATTCAGCGCTGTATAAATTCCATACAGTAGTAGTAGTAGTAGTAGTAGTAGTAGTAGTAGTAGTAGTAGTAGTAGTAGTAGTAGTAGTAGTAGTAGTAGAAGTAGTAGTAGTAGTAGTAGTAGTAGTAGTAGTAGTAGTAGTAGTAGTAGTAGTAGCAGCAGTAGTAGTAGTAGTAGTAGTAGTAGTAGTAGTAGTAGTAGTAGTAGTAGTAGAAGTAGTAGAAGTAGTAGTAGTAGTAGTAGTAGTAGTAGTAGTAGTAGTAGCAGTAGCAGTAGTAGTAGTAGTAGTAGTAGTAGTAGTAGTAGTAGTAGTAGTAGTAGTAGTAGTAGTAGTAGTAGTAGTAGTAGTAGAAGTAGTAGTAGTAGTATCCCCACGGGGGAGAGGCGCGGATTCCGTGTCATGTCTTCTTTTGTGCTTTGTTTTGTCTTTTGACAAAACTTGCAGACTTCATTTTGCTCTGCT
>CM054158.1:32189386-32211886 GCA_028751875.1 Rapana venosa
GACAAAAAAATCGTACTGAATGTCAAAGTCCTTCGGATGAGACTATAAACCGAGGCCCCGTGTACGAACGCATGCAGAACATCTTGCGCACACGTTAAATCATGTTCCGCTTTTCGCCCCCTTTCCCCTTTCTTTCCCTTTTCAAAATCCTTGTGTCCCGGTGGAACAGATGACAAAATTTAAAAAACCGATACATACGGGGACTGGATGTAAAAAAGCACATGAGTGTTTATTCCATTATCCTCGATTAAAAATAATTAAAGTAATCTCTCTCTCTCTCGGGCCAGGCCGGTGTGAAAAAGTGTCAATACTTATCTGTAACTCTTGGGAATAAAGATTCTCTCTCTCTCTCATCTCTCTCTCTCTCTCTCTCTCTCTTCTCTCTCTCTCTCTCTCTCTCTCTCTCTCTCTCTCTCTCTCTCTCTCTCTCTCTCTCTCTCTCTCTCTTTCTATCTATCTATCTATCTCTGTCTGTCTGTTGTTTATGCAATACCGTTACGTACATAATTATGTCAAAGAAGTACATTCCATGCTGTGTGTTGCAGAGATCCAGAGAAGTTCACACGGGACAGGCAAGCATACTTTGGTGTTCTGGAAGCTTTGATGCAGAAACTCCAAGAAGTCAGGTGAGAGAAGAAAAGGAAAATGAATGAGTGTACCTTTCCTCCACCAACCCTCCCCCCCTTCTCGTGTGTGTGTGTGCGTAGGGGTGGGGGGGGTTCCTGTGTGTATGCCTGCGTGCATATCTGTGTGTATGTATCTGTCTTTCTGCCTGTCTGTCTGTCTGTGTCTGAATGTGTGTGACCGATAGAGCAAGAGATTGATAATAATAATAATAATAAGAAGAAGAAGAAGAAGAAGAAGAAGAAAAGAAGAAGAAGAAGAAGAAGAAGAAGAAGAAGAAGAAGAAGAAGAAGAAGAAGAATATAATTAATATTGATGATGATGTTGATGATGATGATGATGATGATGATGTATGATGATTGATGTTGATGATGATGATGATGATGATGATGATGATGATGATAAATGAAGAAGAAGAAGAAGATGAAGAAGAAGAAGAAGTAAAGAAGAAGAAAGAAGAAGATGATGATGATGATGATGATGATGATGAAAAAGAATAAGAAATAAAAAGAAGAAGAAGAAGAGGAAGAGGAAGAAGCAGAAACAAGCAAACAAAGAATAGAATTTACATAGTACTGTGTCTTGTAAAAACAAATCAAAGCACTTGCATTCCACCTATTCTTACATATAAATGCAAGTAATAGGGAAGGACAGAAAGACAAACAGCCATAAAAGCAAATATACAGAAAAGCTATACATCTTTTGAAAAAAAAAGAAGACAACAATCCTCACTACAAGCGAATTTGTACCCCAGTTCACCCAGCTGTAAATTGGTACCTACTCTCTTTAGGGTCAGGAAAGGTAAAGCAGCGAGGGAGAGGAGATGGGCGCCGCCCTCAATATGCTGGCCCTAGAGAAGTTGAGGTCTCTGATGCCATGCTCCCCGTACGACAATATAGGTTATGGGACACCTTTACCGTTACCTTTTAGTATTGATTCTTATGGCTCATTTGTTTATATTAGTAGCTTCAGTTGTGATAGTTGTGTCAGTTAATTTCATTATTTTATGTTTGCATACACAACCGTTTTCAGAAAATAGCTTTATCTGTCTTGTTTGATTTTTTCGATAGAATTCTCAATATTTTCGTGTTGGAGGGGGGGGGGGGGGGGGGGGAGCATGCTTGTTTGCTAGTTCTTATGTCTGTTCTGAATATGCGTCATATCAGTATTATAACCATGATTATTATGGGCATTAGTTGCGATCATCGTCATCATCATCGCTATTTTCATCATCATCATCACCGTCGTCATTTTCATTCTTCTTCTTTGCATTCTTTGCACTCTTTTTCTTTTCATTCTTCTTCTATGCATTCTTCTTCTTCTTCATCTTTGCATTCTTTCTCTTTGCATTCTTCTTCTTCTTTGCATTCCTCTTCTCGCATTCTTCTTCTTCGCATTTTTGTATTCTTATTATTCTACCCATTCTTCTTTTTCTTCAAATTCTCGCATTCTTCGCATTATTCTTTGCACTTTTCGCATTCTTCTTCGCATTTTCCACATTAATCTTCGCATTCTCCTTCGCATTCTTCTTCTTTTCTTCTTCTTTACATTCCTCTTCTTCGCATTCTTCTCTTCGCATTTTTTGCATTCTTATTAATCTACCCATTCTTCTTCTTCTTCTTCTTCAAATTCTTCGCATTCTCTTGCATTTTCGCTATTCTTCTTTGCATCTTCGCATTCTTCTTTGCATTCTTGTTCGCATTCTTCACATTCTTCTTCACATTTTCCTCCGCATTCTTCTTCTTCTTCTTCGCATTCTTCGCATTTTTCTTTATTGGAGTGTATTGGTTCAACAAGCCCAACAGGCTGTGTGTGTACAGACCCTGAAGGGGATAATGTGTGATGTGTGTTACAGGAAAAAACGCACACGACCTGACGGGGGCTTTTTCTCTCGCCATGATGCCATGAATGACTATCTGCAGTCTGCCTATGGTACATAACTGTCTGTCTGTCTGTCTGTCTGTCTGTTTGTCTGTCCGTCCATCGTCTGTCTCTGTCTCTCTTTGTATAAATAGATAGATAGATAGATAGACAGACAGACAGACAGACAGACAGATAGATGGATGGATGGATGGATGGATGGATGGATGGATGGATGGATGGATGGATGGATGGATGGATGGATGGATGGATGGATGGATGGATGGATAGATAGATAGATAGATAGACGCATTTGTATGTATATATATATATATATATATATATAGATATATAGATATATATCAGCACATAATCAGCTATCATGGATAAAAGTGAACAGACTCTTCAATGTAGACGATTATCATAGCAATGGGGAAAAAATACTCTCATTCGTTTGCGATATTCTCATAAGTTTTGTTTTTTTGTTTTTTTTGTAAAAGATTTTCTCATACATACTTCAGATCAGTTTCCGAGTCCAATTGCTTCGACTGTGCACTCCAAGCATTGTGAAAGTCTGGTCAAGTTGACCACTTATTCTTGCATTTTTGTGGTGGATCGGTGGTCTAGAGGTAACGCGCCTGTCTAGAAAGCGAAAAGTCCGGGTCTGAAGTGTGCGGCGGTTCGTACCCCGTTTGGACCGGAAATTTTTCCCCCATCAATTAGACCATGAGTGGTGGTCTGGGCGCTAGTCTTTCGGATGAGACGATAAACCGAGGTCCCGTGTGTTACACGTAATTATTTAGCGCACGTAAAAAAACCCACGGCAACAAGAGAGTTGTCCCTGGCAAAATTCTTAGAAAAAAGCCACTCTGGTAGGGAAACAAATACAGCTGCAGCAAAAAAAAAAAAAAGGGTGAAAGGGTGGCGCAGCGCTAAGTGGCGACGCGTTCTCCGCTCTCCCCGGGGAGAGCAGCCCGAATTTCACGGAGAGAAATCTGCCGTGACTTAAAGTGGTATGAAATAAAATCTGAGCGCTTTGATTTGTTGCTTTACAAGATTCAGCGCTATATAAATTCCATACATTATTATTATTATTATTATTATTATTATTATTATTATTATTATTATTATTTCATTTAATTCGACTACTGCATGTCTAAGCTTTGAGCTGGGGGTTGTTGTTGTTGTTGGGTTGTTTTTTTTATAATTTTAACTACAAGTTTCGTTTTTCTTTGTGTGTGTCCACAGCTAACGAACTGGCGATGGACATGTACGGACCTGGAAAGAGAAAGTGAGATGCTTGAAGATGGAGAGCACCAGAGGTTTTTGGGGGGTGGCCAAGTCTTGCTGAACCTGGTGACTGGTGACTGCTTGCTGGTGACTGGTGACCGGTGACTTGTGGCTGGTGGCTGGTGACTGGTGACTAGTTGATAGTGGCTGGTGACTTGTTGCTGGTGACTTGTGGCTGGTGACTGGTGACATGTGGCTGGTGACTGGTGACTGGTGACTTGTGGCTGGTGACTTGTGACTGGTGGCTGGTTGCTGGTGACTTGTGGCTGGTGACTAGTTGCTGGTGACTGGTGACTAGTTTCTGGTGACTGGTGACTAGTTGCTGGTGACTGGTGACTAGTTGCTGGTGACTAGTTTCTGGTTACTGGTGACTGGTTACTGGTGACCGGTGATTGGTGACTGGTGACTAGTTTCTGGTGGCTGGTGGCTGGTGACTGGTGACTGGTTACTGGTGACCGGTGATTGGTGACTGATGACTAGTTTCTGGTGACTAGTTTCTGGTGACTGGTGACCGGTTACTGGTGACCGGTGATTGGTGACTGGTGACTAGTTTCTGGTGGCTGGTGGCTGGTGACTGGTGACTAGTTTCTGGTGACCGGTGATTGGTGACTGGTGACTAGTTTCTGGTGGCTGGTGGCTGGTGACTGGTGACTAGTTTCTGGTGACTGATGACTAGTTTCTGGTGGCTGGTGACTAGTTGCTGGTGACTGGTGACTGATTGCTGGTGGCTGGTGACTCCAGTAAAAGACTGTCATTCTTGCTGTAAAATAAAACATTACTTCTGCTGCTAACATGCCGTTTGTGTTTGTCTGGTGTATGTGTGTGTGATGGTGTGTGTGTGTGTGTGTGTGTGTGTGTGTGGTGGAGGGGGGAGGGGAGGTTAGGGGGAGAGATGTATTGTGTGTGTGGGTGGGGGTGTTTGTTTGAGAGAGAGAGAGAGTATGTGTGTGTGAGTGTGTATGTGTGTGTCTGTGTCTGTGTAGTGTGCGTGTGTGTGCGTTGTGTGTGTGTGTGTGTGTATGTATGTTTGTGTATGTATTGTGTATGTGTGAGTGTGTACTGTGTGTGTGTCTGTGTATGTGAGTGAGTGCGTGCATGCGTGTGTGTTTTCTTGTGAGTGCGCGCCTTTGCGTGCATGTGTGTGCGTTGGCGCGTGATGGGAGAGGGTAAAAAGTGAAAGTGCGCGGGAGATTCTCGTCCTAACTCCCTCCAATCCCTTTGCAATCTAGAGCTAGAGCTCTGGGGGTTTACCAAGGGTGAGATTTGGCGTACGCGATCCTTTTTTGTCCGCCATGAAGGCAGCCATATTCCGACCGAGGGTGTATGCTGGGTATGTTTATGTGCCCGTGACCCACCAAACGCTAACATGAATGACGGGATCTTTAATGCACAATATTAAGATTGACGGCATGTGCACATACAATACACGAAGTGAATTAAGACTCTGGCAGGTCTGCACTCGAAGTCGACCTGGAAGATCGCACAAATACCCATCCTTACTTCACCAGACGTCGCCGCCGAGATTCGAACCCACGATTTCATGGACACTGAGATTGAAGTCTAACAGTCTTAACAGTCTTAACCACTCTAGCCTCCATCCCCCCCACCCCCCACCCCCACCCCACCAGGTTAAACATACACATGATACACTCCCTGGAGAATTGGGATGGAATATCCCGGAGGGGTAGAGCGTTGCGCATTGCGCTCGTGATCTGCTGACCCGGGTTCGAACCCCGTTCATGGGGATATTTTCCTCTGGAGTTAACATCAGTGCAGACTCCACTCCTCCCCAAAAGTCCTTCAGACGAGACTATAAACCGAGGTTATGTGTGCATAGGCACGCAGAACAACTTGCGAACACGTTAAAACCTGTTCCGCTTTTCGTGGGAGTAGACATTTGTAACTATGCCGGTAGGAACGTATGACAAAATTGACAAAACTTGCATACACACGGGGACTGGACGCAATAAAAACATATGAGTGCTAATTCCATTATCCTGGAAATGAACCAAAAAAAAGGTAAAGGTGGGCCCATAACCTATGTAGTCGTAGGGTAGCGAGACATCAGAGATCTTTAGGGGAGCCAGCAAATTGAGGACGGCGCCCATCTCTCCTCTCCCTCGTTGCTTTACCTTCCCTGACCCTAAGAGAGGGCAGGTACCCATTTACAGCTGGGTGAACTGGAGGAACTGTACTAAAGCCAAGGCGCGCAAACGGTCACCCATCCAACTTGACAACCATATTCAATGCTGCTTAACCGTAGCTTGGGAAAGCGAGTGAGCGCTTTGACCACTGAGAGCTATCCCGTTCTCTGGAAATAAAAGAATTTTTTTTTAATGTATAAAAGAATGAAGTGCACGGTCTTAGGAACCTTCCCCAGGAGAGTTTAGCAAGAAGGGAAGAGAGAGATGGGAAATAGAAGGAAGACAAGGAGGGGTGGGTGGGTGGGTGAGAGGGGGGGTTGTGGAAGTGTCGTGTGAAAACTCGCCTAATAAGGCGATTGACCGCAGCGTCACTTTACGAAGTAGTAAACTTCAGTTGTATGCCTGTGAGGCATCTTCCATCGAGTGAATAGTGTGTGGGGGTGGGGGGGGGGGGAGGGAGGGGGGGTCGGTCAGGGGCGTTTGTGGGAGGGGATGGGGGAGAGGGGGGTTGTGGGGGGTAAGAGTGTGTGTGTGTGTGTGTGTGTGTGTGGTGTGTGTGTGTGTGTGTCTGTGTATGTGTCTGTGTGTGTGTCTGTCTCTCTGTGTCTCTGTCTGTCTCTGTCTCTGTGTCTGTCTCTGCTCTCTCTATATGTGTGTGTGTGTGTGTGTGTGTGTGTGTTTATGTGTCTGTGGATGTGTATCCTTAAGTCAGTCCGTGTGCTTAAGTGCAGTTTAATCATATTAAAATGCAGATCTTGTGCAACAAATCAAAACACAACACAAACGCTAAAACAAAACATACAGTAAGAGATGAGAACAATGGCAAAACAAAGCCAAACAAAACAGTCTTTATGGTCTAAAAATCAATTATCACGAATAAATACAACTGAAATCTATTCGAACGGAACAATATAAAACAAATCATTTCAAAACTTATGTATACCCAAAAAAAGAAGTAATATAGATTGAAACCCAAAACTTTCCCCGTGAGGATGCAAGGGGGGAGTGTATCAGTATAACTAGATAGCATCCCCACCTTCTGGAAATTCTGTACTAGGAATTCCCTCTTTTCTATCCCTCTCTTTGTTTCTACCTTGTTCCTTTCCTTCCTGACACCCCCTTCATCTTGTCTTTTTTCTGCCTTCTTGGTCCACTCCCCTACCTCTTTTTGTTTTCCCAGAAAGACTTAAAAGATAACAATTCCCTCCGAAGCCGAAGTCGGATGCGCTGGGCCTGACTTGTCAGGTGCTTCACAGCAGCGCAACGCAGAAGAAGAAGTACAAAAAAAAGAAATCTGTCAATATCTTAGCTAAATAATATTTTTTAAAAATAAAAACAACTGATCACAAACAACACTGAACAATATAAATCAAGAACGTTCAAAATCAAGAATGAATAAACACAGACAAAACAACTAAATGCGATTGAAACTGGGGGAAAAAGTTAAACAAAAACCTGTTCTACTCTAGAACATATAAACCTTAATAAAAGCAACTCAAAACAACTAAAACTCAACAATACAAAAACAAAAACTTTCAAACTATCTACAATAACTAAACATAGATTTTTTTTTTAAATAATAACTGAATACATTGAAAATTGAGCAAGACACGTCACAGAACTCTTCTAAACTATAAAATAGATAAAAAGAAATAACAAAAATCAACCTAAATAAATAAATAAACTGAAATAAAAACAACCAGATGCAATCGAAACAGAAGAACACATAATAACCAAAACTCTTTTTTTTAAATCTTAAATAAATAACTTAAAACCAATAAACGCAATTGAAACTATACAATATAAAACAAAATCTTTCAGAATCTGTAAACAAACAATCACAGCGAAAAACACGAAATAAAAGAACAATTGAACTGAATCTGAACCAGCGCAATCTCGCAAGGGTTGGTGACGAACTAGCTGCAGTCGTGGCCAGGGAATTCCTGGGGCAGATTTATTTTGCCTGCAGACGAGACAAGGATCACACCATAGACCCAGACGGCTTTCGTTCCCTTTGCGGGTATGTTTCACAGATGTTGTTTATCTACTGAAATTACTGCGTGAACTGGCTCATCCCATCTTCCTGCACGTAGGCAGGGCCTAGACTTGAACCACAGACCCGCAGAGAAGGGGGACGGGATAGCCTAGTGGTTAGAACATTGCGCTCGCAATCTGACGACCCGGGTTCCATTCCCGTTTAAGGGGGATATTTTCCCCTGGAGTTAACATCAGTGCAGACTCCACTCTCCCCAAAAGTTCTTTGGATGAGACTATAAACCCGAGGCCCCGTGTGCGAACGCGCGCAGAACATCTTGCGCACACGTTAAATCCTGTTCCGCTGTTCGTAAGAGTAGGCCATTGTGTGCCGGTGGGAACGGATGACAGAATTGACAAAACCACATACACAAGGGGACTGGATGTTTTTAAAAAAAAAAAAAGCAATAAGTGCTTATTCCATTATCCTCGATATAAAAGAATAAAAGAAAAAGAAAGAAAGAAGAATTCAAGCAAATGAAAAGTGAGGCTACGGGAGAAGTCTTGGCATCTCCTTCCAGTTCTGGACCATGAGGGAGTGCATAGCATCATCAGAGGAAACCAAATACATAATAATTATGCAGATGAGAACAGAAAAGAACACCACACACACAATATATTATATATATATATTATATATATTTATATATATATATATTATATATATATATATATATATATATATATATATATATATTATATATATATATATATATATTAATGGGTGGCGAAGCGCTCTCCCCGGGAAGAGTAGCCTGAATGTTACCTAGATAAAAGTGCTGTGACTTAAAGTGGTATACAATACAATACTAAACAATACTATACAATGCAATGCAATACAATGCAATGCAATACAATGCTATACTATACAATACAATGCAATACAATACAATACAATGCAATGCAATGCAATACAATACAATGCTATACAATACAATTTTATACAATACAATGTTATACAATATAATAAAGGTATTATGGGGACGGGATAGCTCAGTGGTCGGAGCACTCGCTTTCCCCCCCCAGCCAAGTTAAGCAGCGTCGAGCGTGGTTACCAGTTGGATGGGTGACCGTTTGCGCGCCTTGGCTTCAGTACAGTTCCCCCAGTTCACCCAGCTGTAAATGGGTACCTGCCCTCTTTAGGGTCAGGGAAGGTAAAGCAGCGAGGGAGAGGAGATGGGCGCCGCCCTCAATATGCTGGCCCTAGAGAAGTGAGGTCTCTGACGCCTCGCCCCCCTACGACCTTATAGGTTATGGGACTCCTTTACCTCCTTTACCCTTTACAATATAATACAATGCTATACAATACAATGCAATGCAATACAACACAATGCAACAGAATACAATACAATGCTATACAATACAATACATGCATTACAATACAAAACAATGCTATACAACACAATACAATACAATTCAATACAATACAATGCTATACAATAAATGCAATGCTATACAATAAATACAATGCTATAAATACAATACAATGCTATAAATACAATACAATGCTATAAATACAATACAATGCAATACAGGGCACAGACCACTATACAGACTTCCTTATAACAGTCACACACCCAAAAAAATTAGTATGGTTAAATCACAAGATTTTACAACTTTTCAAAAACCATTATACAAGGTACAGTTCGGGGACGGGAGGGGGGAGCGGGAGGTTAAAGAAGAACCAGACAACGAAAAGAAATGAGTGAACATGAGAAGGAATCAAGGAAAGGGAGGAAAGAAAAGAAAAGAAAGGAATGAACAGAAACAAAAAGGGCATAAAAGTAACAGATAAGAATAATTGATTGATTGATTGATTCTTTTATATAGTTATATGAGTTAATGGGGAGATAGTAGTGGAGGAAAACAAGTGTAGGTAAACCACTTACAACTTCTTCATCATTCTGAAAATGATTTATCAAAGATTCACAACAACAAAAAACCGCTAGAAAATAACATCTTTCAATGACAGCATTTGCGGCACTGGGTAAGAACTATGCCTTTGGCCTGACCTGACTCGAGTTTCGACTCCTGGAGAAAGAATAAGAGACTCATTTCTTATTTATTTATTTTATTTTTTATTTTTTTTATTCTTTTATATTGAGGATAATGGAATAAGCAATCATGTGTCTTTTTGCATCCAGTCCCCGTGTGTATGCGGTTTTGTAAATGTTGTCATCTGTTTACACCGGCACACAATGGCCTACTCTTCCGAAAAGGGTGGCGCTGCTCTTGTGGCGACGCGCTCTCCCCGGGGAGAGCAGCCCGAATTTCACGCAGAGAAATCTCGTGACTTAAAGTGGTATAAAATAAAATAAAATAAAAATAAAAAAGCGGAACAGGATTTAACGTGTGCGCAAGATGTTCTGCGTACGTTCGAACACGGGGCCTTCGTTTATATTATCTCATCCTAGTGAGTTCCTGACTGACTGACTGACTGACTGACTGACTGACTGACTCAACTCAGTCAATCATGACGGAGACGGGATAGCCTGGTGGTCAGAGTGATGTATTTGTGATCTGCTGACCCGGGTTCGAATCCCGTTCAAGAGCATTTTTCCTCTAGGAGTTAACATCAGTGCCGACTCCACTCTCCGCAAAAGTCCTTCGGATGAGACTATAAGCCGAGGTCCCTTGTGCGAACGCACGCAGAACATCTTGCGCTCACGTTAAAACCCGTTCGGCTTTTCGGAAGAGTAGGCCATTGTGTGCCGGTGGGAACGGATGACAAAACTGACACAACTGCATACACACGGGGACTGGATGGAAAAAAACATATGAGTGCTTATTCCATAAACCTCGAAATAAAAAGAAGAAATTAAAAATAAATAAATAAAATCAATCTATCAATCAATCAATCCAAAAAAAGGTACATGGGAAGAGAAGGAAACTAGCGCAGTAAAAAAAAAAATGAGACAAAGGAAGAGGGAAGTAAAGAAAGAAAAAAAGTATGTGTTGTTTGCAAAATCCCTGATGCCTTCTTCTCTGTCAGTTTTAAACGTACTTTATTCATTTTATTTATCTATTCAATTTACTGATTGATCGATTGATTGCTTTGGTTTATTCTTTATTTACTTATTCGTTTATTCACCAATCTATACGTTTATATATTTGTTTATTTGTTTATTTTTTATTACGTTATTTCTTTTGTTATTACTTATTCATGTATTTATTTATTGTTGTTGCTTCTGTTTGTTTGTTTCTTTATTGTTTGCTTGTTTTATTGTGTTTTTTGGAGGGGATGTTCGATTGTTTGTCTGGGAAAGGGTTGTTTGCTGTTTTTTTTTTATTCAAAACTGCACAGATATAGTTGACCACAAAATACCAAATATTAATAATAATAATTTTTTTTTTAATAATAATTCACAATAAATGAAATTTATATAGCGCTGTATCTCGCACAGACAAATCAAATCAAAGAATAATCAGTCATGATTTATACAACTTTTTAACACACACACACATATACACACACGCGATCGCACACACACACACACACACACACACACCACACACACACACACACACACACACACACACACACACACACACACACATACACGCACTATTAGTATAGCAGTTTAGCCACACTGGGTCATAAATGGAGACATCCCAGGCTCCAATTTCCTCTGATGTTGCAGCTCTTTCTTTTCTGACTTCCCGGGGGGAGGGGTGGGGGGAGTCAGAAAAGAAATTCCTTCAGTCTCAATCAGCTTCCTATAGACACTATCGTAGCTCCGTGCATCGGTGGTCTAGAGGTAACGCGCCTGTCTAGAAAGCGAAAAGTCCGGGTCGGAAGTGTGCGGTGGTTCGAATCCCGTTTGGGCCCGAAACTTTTCCCCCATCCATTAGACCATGTGTGGTGGTCTGGGCGCTAAGTCTTTCGGATGAGACGATAAACCGAGGTCCCGTGTGTTTCACGAAATTATTCAGCCGCACGTAAAAGAACCCACGGCAACAAGAGAGTTGTCCCTGGCAAAATTCTTTTTAAAAAGCCGCTCTGATAGGGAAACAAATACAGTTGCAGACCAAAAAAAGGGGGTGGCGCTGCTCTTGTGGCGACGCGCTCTGCCCCCGGGGGAGAGCAGCCCGAATTTCACGCAGAGAAATCTGCCGTGACTTACCTTAACCTTAACCTTAATTCTCTTTGTGCCTGGAGGCACACAAGGCTCGAACATCATTCCTCCACTGGTTCCGGTCTGTAGCTGTGCGTCGTGCGGCGTTCCACGTGCTCCAGCCTGCGCCGTTCCGCTCTACCTCTACCATTCGTCGCCATGTTGTTTTTGGGCGTCCCCTTTTCCTTCTCCCTTCAGGTGTCCATCCGAGGGCAACAGCACAGTCGTCACTCCTGTCCTTTCTTAGGACATGTCCGATCCAGTTCCATCTCCGTCTTCTAATCTCCTGGCTGATTTTTTCTGCTCCTGCTATTTCCAAGACTGTCTTGTTGGAAATGTGTGTCGTGACTTAAAGTGGTATAAATGAAAAGAAATGAAATGAAAATAATCACACTCTATGTCACCTTAGCACTGGTGATGTTGTCCACACGTAGAACCACGCCGGCCCTTAAAGGTACCATCGTGGTCAGATTACCGTCAGTGAGATTTCTCCACAGTCGGTCGACTGTAATTCGTTTCATTAACCCCGAAGTCGTCGACCAACGGCAATCAGCTCGGACAACGGTAGTTCAACAACTACCATTGTCTTAAACTGGCTGCTGAAGAAAGATTGAGAGGCAGATTTGAGGAAAGGGAGAGAGAGAGAAGAGAGAGAGAGAGAGAGAGGAGAGAGAGATGAGGAGAGAGAGAGAGATGAGAGCAAGAGAGAGAGAGGAGAGAGGGGAGGGGGGTGCATAATTATCAAACCAGGTTGTTCAGACGGCCCAAGGACGGAACACGGAGTGAAAAATCTGTTTTTCATTGCTTTCGTTCTCTTGATCAGATAACAGTCTAGTTAAGTCAGCAGGTAAGCTACTTACTCTTTTGGCTTACAGCCAGCTCAACTGCTCAAGCCTGTACCACTGCCTATGTACTATCTTGTCACCCTGGTAGCTGACGTGGTTAGAGCGTTGAGTTCCTGCATGGAAAATTGTAGGTTCAAATCCCGTCACAGGAAGGAGGGGCAAGGGGTGTGCTCTGGCTGGCTGCTACTCAGAATGGGTTTGATAGTAGCTTCATGAGAAGATTAGGACAATATCACTAAACGGCACGCACTCCACAAACGCTATTTGTAAACCTTTGCAAAAATATTGTGAATGTCATTTGTAAAGCTTTGCAAAAATTACGTGAATGTTATTTGGAAAGCTTCGCAAAAACTACGTGAATGCCATATGTAAAGCTTTGTAAAAATTACGTAACTGCCATTTGGAAAGTTTTACAAAAATTACGTGAATGCTTTTTGGAAAGCTTCGCAAAAATTACGTGAAAGCCATTTGGAAAGCTTCGCAAAAATTACGTGAAAGCCATTTGTAAAGCTTCGCAAAAACTACGTGAATGCCATTTGTAAAGCTTTACAAAAATTATATATATGCCATTTGGAAAATGCCACTAGTAAATGTATAGTATTGATGATAATAAATGCCATTTTAAAAAATTACGTGAATGTCGTTTGAAAAGCTTGCAAAAATTACAGGACCATCACAGCAGGTATCTGTATCCCCTGGACCTGGCTAAAACTGGTGTATATCATGATTTTAAAAAAAGAAGAGTAGTGTACAGGACAGCCCTGACAAGAAATGACAAACCAAGATACAAAACGGCTTCCACACCATCCATATTTTTTTTCTCATGCAATAATAAGAAAAACAATTTGTTATTCGGCTGTTCCTTTACCCTGGATTCAACGTTCAATTTCATTCAACGTTTCTTCCCTATCTGTAATAGTACACGGTGGTCTCATTGTTACCTCATTACCTCATTTTGGGGACTGGATAGCTCAGTGGTCAGAGAACTCACTTTCCCTAAGCTAAGGTTAAGCAGCGCTGAGCGTGGTTACCAAGCGAATAGGTGACCGTTTGCGCGCCAGGATTTCATTACAGTCCCCCAGTTCACTCAGCTGTAAATGGTTACCTGCCCTCTTTTAGGGTCAGGGAAGGTAAAGCAGCGAGGGAGAGGAGATAAGCGCCGCCCCTCAATATGCTGGCCCCTGGAGAAGTAGAGGTCTCTGAAATCTCGCTCCCCAACGATCGCATAGGTTAAGGGAACACCTTTATCTTTACCTTTTACCACATTGTTCTGTCTTTCCAATATGTCCCATCCCTCTGTCCATACCTGTGGCGAGTTGTCAAAATCTTCGGGGTATAAAGACTTATGAGTGATCTTATTTAGAGAGGCTTTGTGACTGTCGCTATCTGGTCAGGGTGGATATCTCACTCAGTCTGACACTGCACTTAAGCTGATAATAATTGTCGTCAGAATAAGGTATAGTAGATAGTATCCTGGGCTTTATCACAGTTCTTGATTAAACCATTGACGCTGGGGGCAACAGCAAAGTGAGAGGCTGTATGACCAGTGGCTTTCCCACTCATGCAATTCCACTTTACAGTTTAGTCTTTAGTGATCGACTATGACTCTCTGACTAGGAGGCTTGACTCGCACAGTCCTTATGTGCTGCAGCCCTGGGGGCTGGATGGCCTTTGGGGAGCATCTCCAACGCTGACTGTCCTTATGCCCACTTGGCCGAGAGAGTGGGGATGTGCTGTGGGCAAGGCATCTCCACTATAATCAAATTTCTGCCCAGTTCCAAAACAGCAGCTTCCTCCTCTGCTGTTTTGGAGGTCATCGTCGGACACGACGGACAAACATACTTAACTTATCCTGTGCATGTCGGATCGCACCAGCCATCACTGAAAACTTGCAAAGGGACCCAACCAGAAGAAACGCTGAGTCTCTTTCGGCAGGTGGCCACACAGCGCCGTAACATACACTGCCCTAGTGGTTTTCTGACATCGTCTCTGTGAGGGTGAGGTCAAGCTGAGCGGAGTGGAGACATGAGCACAGACCACGTTCTCTAGGATGAGGCAGCAAGATCGAAATAACATACGTTTGTAGCCAGGTTTCAAGTCTTTACCACATTAAAAGGGTAAAAGGTAAAGGTGTACCAGAACGTATGTGGTCGTAAGGGAGTGAGGCGTCAGAGACCTCAGCTTTTTCAGGGGCCAGCATATTGAGGGCGGTGCCCATCTCCTCTCCCTCGTTGCTTTACCTTCCTTGACCCTAAAGAGGGGCATGTACCCGTTCACAACTGGGTGAACTGGGGGAACTGTACTGAAGCCAAGGCGCGCAAACGGTCACCCATCCACTTAATAACCACGCTCGATGCTGCTTAACATTGGTTTGGGGAAAGCGAGTGCTCTGAGGTTCAATACGACATTACCATTGTTCAAACACTCTTTCAGTAGCTTAGAAAATGATCAGCACAGGAAGCAACGTGCCTTTACATCAAGGCCTCAAAGATAGACCCGGCAAATAATGAAGAATGTGAGCAAAATGCAAGCGAGCACTTACACAAATTATAATTATCAACACCTTGCATTGTTTGTAGATATACAGTATTCCAAAAGCTGTGATACTGCCAATAAGTGAGCGTTGCAAAACGTAATAAAGTGGGAAATACATACGAGAGTACACACACACACACACCACACACTAATACTTACACACACACACACACTAATACCAACACACACACACTAACACTAAGAGATACACACATACTAACACACCACACACACTAGCACACTAACACACACATACACACTAACACACACATACACACTAACACACACACACACTAACACACACACACACACACTAAGAGACACACACATATACTTACACACATACACACACACTAAGACACGCGCAACTACACACACACACACACCACACACACACACACACACACACACTAACACACACACACACTAACACACACACACACTAACACACACACACACACACACAGGAAGACGGGGGTGGGGGTAAAATATACACAGACAGAAACGACCAAAAAGGTGTTAACAATACCTAGGTGGATAAGAAAGAGGTACTTATAGTGTCTGGGTCGTTTTGTAGTGATGGTGCCTTAAACACTGTTCCACGCATTATTTCATCCCTAATCTCTTTTATCAGCACATACATACCTACATGTGCTTTCATGGTGGCTTGAGTTAGTTCTCTTGCGAGAACACAATATGTTTCTAGTAGGTATTAGGCCCCTGTGTGTGTGTGTGTGTGTGTGTGTGTGGTGTGTGTGTGTGTGTGTGTGTGTGTGTGTGTGTGTGTGGTGTGTGTTGTGTGTGTGTGTGGTGTGTGTGTGTGTGTGTGTGTGTGTGTGTGTGTGTGAAAGTCAAAGTCAAAGTCAAGTCAAAGTCAAACTTTTATTTTTTCAGATGGTACATTGAATAAGCAGTGCATTTGCTTTTTTTCATCAAGCCATGTGTGTGTGTGTGTGTGTGTGTGTGTGTGTGTGTGTGTGTGTGTGTGTGTGTGGTGTGTGTGTGTGTGTGTGTGTGTGTGTGTGTGTGTGTGTGTGTGTGTGTGTGTGTGTGTGTGTGTGTGTGTAACAAAGTCAAAGTCAAAGTCAAAGTCAAGTCAAAGTCAAACTTTTATTTTTTTCAGATGGTACATTGAATAAGCAGTGCATTTGCTTTTTTTCTCAAGCCATGTGTGTGTGTGTGTGTGTGTGTGTGTGTGTTGTGTGTGGTGTGTGTGTGTGTGTGTGTGTGTGTGTGTGTGTGTGTGTGTGTGTGTGTGTGTGTGTGTGACGTGCGTGCGTGCGTGCGTGTCTGTGTGTCTGTGAGTTTTATTTATTTATTTATTTGTTTGTTTGTTTGTTTGTTTGTTTATCTCTGTATTATATTTATTTATTCATTTATTTGTACTTTTATACTGAAGATAACGTGTGTGTGTCTGTTCAAGTTCATTTAACGTCTTTTCACAGTTGTGATATTAGACGGGTGTGTGTGTCGAGGGGGGGGGGGCGTGTGTGTGTGCGTGCATGTGTGTGTGTGCGTGTGTGTGTCCCTCTATCCTTCTACGCCCACATGCATGCATCCATATTCACACTCCTCTCTGGAAAAGCAACGTTCCACCCATCCTTGAAAAGAAAGGTCAGTGCAGAAGTAAGTAGTATCACTTTTTGTCATAACACGTGTACTTTACAGAGCGTAGTGCATTCTCGAAATGGTTCTACTTTCTTCAGCCTAAATGCCTTAGTCGTCTGTCTTTTAGCGTAAAGTGTTAAGAATGTAGACTCTTTCTATTTACAAAAAAGACTTATGTTCTGAGACTTGTAGCTTCTTCCGCCACCACCACCACCCTTTACACACAAACGCGGGCGCGCACGTACATGCACACACACACACACACACACACACACACACACACACACACACACACACTCACACACACACACACACACTCACCACACTCACACACACACACATACACACACACACCTACCTCTACTAAACACGTTCTGGGTTTACCATGAACAACAACAAAATACCCTACCCCAGACCCCATTAAAAGTGTTGTATACTAAAAGCAGTCATAGCAGGGACAATATAATGGGTACAAAAAACAGGGCCTAAGTCCCCATCACTACAAACGACCCAGACACTGAGGAATCCCTTCATCAATGATACTGTGCTCTCTCTCTCTCTTCTCTCTCTCTCTCTCTTCTCTCTCTCTCTCTCTCTCTCTCTCTCTCTCTCTCTCTCTCTCTCTCTCTCTCGCGACTCAGGGGTGATCTCCCTTGGATTAGGCAGGGCGAAATTTGCTGTGTAAATTTGTGGTTTAAATTGCCAAATAAACCAGCACCATGCCAGTTGTCGGGTTACCAACAACGCTGGAAGTGACGCTAGGTGCCCTGCTGCAACAACACTGACATCACTCTATGGAAGGTCTGTGGAAAAGGCGAGCAAACGACTGTTGTGCTTCGACTGAAGGCTGGCTCAAGAGATGGGAACATGGCGGGTCAACAAAACCTGTGTACTTCCGCAGAAAAAGCCTCCCAGTCAGGACCACAGGGACCGACGAAGGACAGAGGAGAGGAGACAGGCAGAGGAGAGGAGACAGGCAGAGGAGAGGAGGCGGGCAGAGGATGAGGAGGCGGGCAGAAGGAGAGGAGAGACAGAGGAAAGGCAGAATGACAAGGCAATTTCATTGTTCCCATTCGAAAACTTCGCCAGTTTGTTTATGCCATCACCCCCCATCACCCAGTCTGTCTCACACACAACACCCCAGCCTCTCCAACACACTTGCCTTCGCAATCGCTGCTTCCTCACACATGATTATCGCCGTGCGTCAGGTGCTGTCACAGTGTTTGGAAGCTGACACAGTCGCTGAACAACAAGGTGGAATTGACCTGGTTGAAGTGCCTGTACCTGACTTACGATGGAGGGGGAGGACTGTGACGAATATCTAGATCAATTCGGGATGCAGGCTACAGTGGAGATACTATAAAAGAACTATGTGGGTGGGCTGAGAAACAGATCCCTGCGAGAAATCTCAGGGACGTTTCTAGAAACAAGGACTTTCTTAATGTGTATACCTCTGATGAATACCTGATACATCATTTGTGAAAGTGAAGATTGATTTTTCAGTTTATCTGGACAGATGACACTCACAACCCTGCTGATTACTTTTGGTTTGCAAAAAGAGAACACAGGCAACTGACTCAGGAGGAAAAAGACATTATTCCAAGCGCAGCTGTGGACACCTGCGATCGTGACAGAATCAAAGACAGAATTAGTGCTGGACTGGATGTTTTACATGTTAGATGGATGCTATCAGATTTTTTCTGGGTTAGAAGTGACTGTGCTTGCCGTAAAATGTGCGTGTGTGAGTTGTGTGTTTTTGTGTGTGCATGCGCACCCTTTTTGTGCGTGCGTGCGCGCGTGTTGTATTGTGTGTGTTGTGTATGTTCGTGGGTGTGTTGTGCGTGCGTGTGTTTGTGCGTGCGTGTGTGCGGTTCGTGCTGATGTGTGGTTCGTGCTGTGTGTGTGTGCGTGGGGTGCATGCAAATGTGTGTGCATAGTGTTGTGTGTGTGTGAGAAAAGAGAGAGAGAGAAGAGAGGAGAGAAAAGAGAGAGAGAGAGAGAGAGAGAGAAGAGAGATGAGGGGAGAGGAAAAGGAGAGAGAGAGAGAGCAAAAAAGGAGGTTAGGCATTTGGTGAGTTAGGTTTTTCACGTGTTGGAAAGAGCAAGAGTTACCGGATCAGATGGAATTGGGAGGGACAGGAAGCCTGTCACAGACTCGGTGTTTTAAATGATGTTTGTGGTTGTTGTTACCCTCCCCCCTCCCTTTCCCATTAGCAAAAGGGCGAAAGTGTTAGGCACCAATTCATCTGAATCGTAATGTAAAACACTTCACCATGTCGTGGAATCCATGCCATGTCGACCATTTTGGGCTGTAGAAATGATACATCTGTATTTCTGAAAATACGTGTTTTGTTTCCCAGTCCCCTTCCCCCTGTCCCCTTTTAAATGGCTTTAAAAAGCTTATTACAATAAAATATTGTCATTGTCATTGTCATGTCTCTCTCTCCTCTCTCTCTCTCCTCTTCCCCTCTCCTCTCTCTCTCTCTATCTATCTCCTCTCCTCTCTCCACACACACACAACACACACACCCCACACACACACACACACACACACACCACACACACACACACGCCTCACTCACTACACACCACCACCACAGCAACACAATACACACAACATAAAACAACAAAACACCCACACAACACACACATACACACACAATCTACCACACACACAAAAAACACACACAAAACACACACAATCATCATCATCATCAGACCCGTTTACCTTGGCGGTCGTGGGGGAGACACGAAAGACAATGCCAAAGGTAAGCCTCCTCCATCCATTCTCGGGCCTCGGCTTCTGCGCAGTAGTGCCGAGTCATTCAATCCTGGTCCATTCTCTGATGTTGTCCATCCATGACTTGTTCTGTCTTCCCCCCTTTTCTGCCACCTTCGAGTGTTCCCTGCAGTACTGTTTTTGGCAGAGTGTTGTGGCGGTGTGACGTGGCCGAACCCTGTCAGCTTTTTTCTTGACGATGGTGAGAAGGGGTTCCTGGGTGACCTGCCAGCCGTGTTATTTGACTCTTGACAAATTCATTGGTCTTTCGTTCTCTCCAGGATATGCCCAGTAGTTTTCTATGGCATTTTGTTTCAAATGACTGGATTCGCTTTGCTGTTTCAGCAGTCAATGTCCAGGTTTCCCCTTCCGTACAGCAGGATAGTCTGAATTAGGGCTTTGTAAGCTTTAGTTTTGATTGGGAAACTGATCTCTTTTACTTTTCCATATGGTGGTGAGTTTTGTCATTTGGGAAGATTTTTGCCATGGCTATTCTGACTTTGATGTCGACCGCCCGTCCTTTGTGAGTGTAGCGCCAAGGTATTTAAAAGCGTCTACCTCCTCCAGTTGTTGGCCGTTCATGAAATTTTAGCACACACAACACACACACAAAAAAACACCACACAACACAACACAATACACCACACACACAACAACACATACAACACACACCACCCACACCACACACCACACACGCACAACATACACACACACAATACAAAACACACACTCACACAACAACACACACAAAACACACAAAACACACACACACCCCAAAAAACCCCACACAACACACACACACCACTCCACACCATACAACACACACACACAACACCTCACACACACAAACACAAAAACACACACACAAAACACACACACACACACACACAACACACACACACACATACACACAACACCTACCTCTAAATAAACCACGTTTCTGGGTTTTTCCCAGAACAACAACAACAACAACAAACCCTACCCCCAAACCCCATTAAAAGTGTTGTATACTAAAAGCAGTCATAGCAGGGACAAAATAATGGGTACAAACAGGGCCTAAGTCCCTCTCACTACAAATGACCCAGACACTCTCTCTCTCTCTCTCTCTCTCTCTCTCTCTTATCTCTCTATCTCTCTCTCTCTCCTCTCATTTTCTCTCTCTCTCTCTCTCTCTCTCCTCTCTCTCTCTCTCTCCACACACACACACACAACACACTCACTCACTCACTCACTCACTCACTCCACGGAGACTGGATGTAAAAAAGCACACTGGTGCTTATTCAATATCCTCGAAACAAAAGAATTTGATTTGATTTGATTTGATTTGTTTTGATTTGATTTGATTTGATTCATTCTCTCTCTCTCTCTCCCCTTCTCTCTCTATCCCCTAATCTCTCTCTCATCTCTCTCTCTCTCTCTCTCTTCTCTCCCCTCTCTCTCTCTCCTCTCTTCTCCTTTTTTCGGATGAGAATATAAACCGAAAGGGCCCCGTGTGCGAACGCACACAGAACATCTTGCGCACAAAGTTAAATCCTATTCCGCTTTTCGTAAGAATAGGCCATTGTGTCCTGGTGGGAACAGATGACAAAATTTACAAAACCGCATACACACGGGGACTGGATGTAAAAAAGCACATAAGTGCTTGTTCCATTATCCTCGATATAAAAGGGAAAAATAAAATAATCTCTCTCTCTCTCTCTCTCTCTCTCTCTCTCTTTTCTCTCTCTCCTCTCTCTCTCTCTCTCTCTCTCTCTCTCTCTCTCTCTTCTCCAGTTTGTTTTTTATAAACCCGCCGATTTCTGTTCTAAAGTATCCGGAGAAAAAATGTGCAAGATGCTTAAAATATATATATATATATATATATTATATATAATATATATATATATATAATATATATTTATATATATATATATTTATATATATATATTTTAGTTGTGTGTGTGTGTGTTGTGTGTGTGTGTGTGTGTGTGTGTGTGTGTGTGTGTGTGTGTGTGTGTGTGTGTGGTGTGTGTGTGTGTGTGTGTGTGTGTGTGTTCATGCTATTAAAAGATAACAAGGTTGACCTGACGCACACAATAGTCATTGGTATCATCATAGTCATAAGTGATGGAGAGTAGGGAGAGGGGCAAAGACACAGACAGACAATGACAATGACAAATTCTTTTATTTCGAGGATAATGAGTAAGCACCCATGTGCTTTTTTTTACATCCAGTCCCCGCCCTTAGGGATATAAGAGAGAAAGACAGACAGACAGACAGACAGAGTGTCTGTGTGTGTGTGTGTGTGTGTGTGTGTGTGTGTGTGTGTGTGTGTGTGTGTGTGTGTGTGTGTGTGTGTGTGTGTGTGTGTGTGTGTGTGTGTGTTGGGGTGGAATTGAACCTAAGACTGTTCGTGTTTTTTGTCCACCTGCTGGACAGAGAGAGAGAGGGAGAGAGACAGAGAGAGAGAGAGACAGAGACAGACAGACAGAGACAGAGACAGACAGACAGAGAAAGGGGGAGAGACAAAACTGGAGGAGGAGGAAGATGAAGAGAGAGTGAGAGAGAGAGAGAGTGAGAGAGAGAGAGAGAGAGAGAGAGAGAGAGAGAGAGAGAGAGGAATGTGTGTGTACTAGTGTGTGTCTGTGTGCTAGAGAGAGAGAGATGACATGACATGACATAATGAT
>CM054158.1:32229386-32232004 GCA_028751875.1 Rapana venosa
AGATTTTAAAAATTTACTGAAAAGAGAAGGGGAAAAGAAATGAAACGAGACAGAAGATAACAGAAAACAAAGACGAAGAAAACAAGATGAACTGAACTGCACAGTTACAGAAGAAGTGCTAGAACTGTCCTCTTTCTCAGGGGGAATAACTATGACCTGACCAAGCAGAATGTTGCCAAGGCTGATGCATTCCCTTACCCCATCTCCACACCTACCCTCACTTCTCATCACCTGTCCTGCAGGCTAGTATACCGCTTGGGCACCACTGAAGACTTTGCAACCAGCTTCCTCCACTGATGGTTTTTCAGCTTTCTGTAGCCAATCCACCCTCTGATGTTTGTCTTCCCAAAAAATTAAAATTTAATAAAATAATAATAATAATAATAATAATAAATCCTGAATCTTGTAAAACAAACAAAAACGAAGGGGCTTGCACTCAAAACATTTTACACGCATGCAACTTTCTTCAAATATAATGAATATTTCAAATTTAGCACGCGCGCGGTGCAAAAAACACACAACACACACACACACACACACACACACCACACACACACAACAACACACACTTAGGGGATGAAGGATACTGTTGAAAAGTAGGGACTGATATGAGGGGAAAGTCTCAGGTTTGAAAATAAGTGTGTTTTTAGGCTAGATTTGAATGTATCAAATGAAGGGTTTTGGCGAGTGAAAGAGGGTGGATGGGGCCAGGTGGATGGACCAGAAACAGAGAAAGAGGACGGCCCAAAAAGTGGTTTGTTTGAATCTGGGTGTTCGAAAGCACAAAGTATCTGCGGCTGAACGAAGGGGAAAGGGATGGAGTGTACAGGTGAAGACAGTTACAAAGATAAGAGGGTGCATATTTGTGGAGACTTTGAAACAGGGGGTATTTTCTCTGCCTTTTCCTCCTTTTGTACTGTTCCTGTAGGACAGTCTTGGCCTGTCCAGATGCTTGTGTGATGTGCCCGTTCACTTCAGTTTGCATTTTTTCACTGAAGTCAGGAGTTCTCCATATAATCCTTTGGTGTTTTCAATTCTGGTTTTCAGTTCCTCGTTATTTTCATGATATCTGTATGAGATACCAAGAAGTTTGCGAAAGCATCTCATTCCATTACCTGTACCCTTTTCTTTCAATGTCTGCTTTTAAAGGGTCCAGGTCTCATATGCAAAACAAAAACATCAAAGGTCATGACCAGGAAATGCATCAGTCTGATCTTGAAGCTGATGGCATTGTTTTTGTCATTCAAGAAAACTCAGTTTGGTCATTGCAGCTGTGGTCTGGGCTATCCTGGAGAAAATTTCAGATTTTAATCCTTCATCCAATACTATAACTCCTAGATATTTAAATCTATGGACTGTCTCAATTTTCTTGCCGTCTATAATATCAGTGCTAATGCCACTGACACTATTTATCACCATCAACTGGGTTTTCTCTGTGCTGATCTGCATGCCATACCCCAAAGAGTCTTCATCAAGGTGCTAAGTATCTCTTATAGTTATAATCAGGCCTGATAAAATAAAATCTCTCTTGGAAAAAATAAATAAGAAAATGTACTTCACATAAGATTATACTATACAGCAATCATGTGCCTGTTATGCTGGCTGTGGTTTTGTTCATTTTCGGTTCTTTCTTTTTCGCTAATTTTTCCACTGAAGTGGCACAGAATGTCTGTGTGTTCATATTATTCAGATCTTTGGAACTGATGCTGGCATTTGAGTGTGTGTGTGTGTGTGTGTGTGTGTTGTGTGTGTGTGTGTGTGTGTGTGTGTGTGTGTGTGTGTGTGTGTGTGTGTGTGTGTGTGTTGTGTTCCATTTCTCATGAAATTATTCCGCAAAAAAAATTAACTTTTATCCATTAACATATAAAATAATATAGATATTGTGTGTACAGACTTTAGATGACAGTGGTTGCATGGGCGTTTCATTCTTATTGCCAGATGTTTTTGATCTAGTGCTGGAACAGTGGCATCGGAAATACCCTCTTAAATGTATCAAAGCAGCAGGATGCATGTGTGTGTGTGTGCGTGCGTGTGTGCGCACATGTGTGTACAAAATTATCCCCTAAGTCAACAATCACTGTCATAATCCCACAAAATCCCGGACAAAATAGCAAAATGAGGAGATTAACATACTAATGGGTCATGCAGCCTATTAATATCCCCTTTTCCATTCATGAGGGCTATAGCATGTTACAAAATGCATGACTTACTTGACTTATGCCTCTTGGTTCCTTGGGGAACATAGGGCTGCAACAACACCCCTCCAACGAACACGGTTTTGGGTTTTGGGAGATCCTCTTCAGCTCGGCCCATGTCATTCCGGCTGCCTTCGTTTCTTCGTCAACACTTCTGCGCCAGGTCTGCTTTGGTCGACCAACTTTCCGCTTCCCTTGTGGATTCCAGTCAAGGGCCTGTCTGGTGACATTTGACGCAGGCTTGCGGAGTGTATGGCCGATCCATCCCCACTTCCTTTGTTTAATGATGGACTCGATTGGGGTTTGTCTGGTCCTGTCCCACAGTTGTTTGTTGGATATGACTTCCGGCCACCTGATGTTGAGGATGTACCTGAGGCATTTGTTGGTAAAGACTGGGTTTGTGGGTGTTGGTTTTTGTTTTGG
>CM054158.1:32237504-32256126 GCA_028751875.1 Rapana venosa
AAAAAAAAAACTCTGCCTTTGCTCTTCGACAGTTGTCTCCTCTGGCAGCTTGTAAAGCTAGCTTGCTTGGACGAGTTGTTCCCTGAATTTATTCAGGATTGATAGTTAATGTGTGCTAGTTCTTGAATTATGTTGCGAGTATTAATATTAAGATTTATATGGGGGGGGTGGGGGGGGAGGTTTGTTTTTGGTTTGAGCCTGATTCAGCTATTTTTTCTCTCTTCCTTCGGCTTGGCACAAATGAAACTTGTTATGCATCACGGGCCCAGGTATAAAAAGAAAGAAAAAAGTAAAAAAGATATTAGAGGCGTATGACTTTTGGTCTATGAGGATGCAATCGCAACAAGAATGAATTGGCGTATGTACTATGCAATCATTATGCTCTGCGCTTCTTCCAACTGAGCATCTTATGCAGCTACTGTCTCCCTTTCGCCCATGGAGAGGGGCAATCTGGATTTCCTTCGTTGCCATCTGGAAGTCCATGTGTGTCCTTGTGAGACTATGTGGTCTTGTTGGAGAATGAGTAATTGTTGGCCAATATCCAGGAACCATCCCGCAACAACAAGCAGAAAGCATTAAAAAGTATCTCCGTTCCATTATCTGTTTGCTAGCAACCATGCCATGATCTAGCCCAATATTCGAAGTTATCTGACTTTTTAGTGTTGAGTCTGTACCTACATCTTTGGTCATTCATGTTCATCCCATTAGTATTCTTTTTTATGCGTCCCTCTTTTTGGTGAGCCGTTGGTCATGATGTAGGTCATGACTAAGTCATATCGATTTATTAGAATATATCTTTATTCATCTCTAAAACTCTGCTGTATCTGGTTGGAGCGTAGCACTGAAGAATGATGTAAAACCGATTGCTGCCTTGTGAGAGTTAGAAACTTTGCGTAGCCCGTGAGTTGACACGTGTGTTCCCAACCTGCAGATGCTTGCGGTGTTCAGTCGCTCTATATGACAGCAGCGCACTGACTGCATGTGTAGTGTGATTGCAGGCCTATACTTCACTGTCCAAGATAGATGATAGTGGGCTCCACATCGCAAGCCTATTGTCTGCCCGGTTCAATTCTTGGCTGTCTACAACACAGGCCAAAGGCACTTTAGCGCTTTACAGTGCATTTCTCTACTCACGCTAGTGCTGTTGTTACCGTTCTTAAGACCGGCGGATCCTGATGTTCCAGGTCCCTATCCTGAGCTTGATGACCATGGTAGTATAAACTAGAGTTGTCGGGTCGCACGCGGCTTCCCGAAGCTTCTCATACACCATAACGACAGCGTCCTAGGCTCAACCTAATTGAGACTCTTCCCAGACCATGTCGCTCGTAAAGGTTATGTTGTCGATGTTTCAGTACAGAGTGGTTTTTAAGTGAATCGGAGTCTGTTAGCCACATTGCACAAACCCCAACCTGATTAACCTGAGGTGCATCAGGTTAGTCTGGCTCCTTCCCACCCCAGGACGCTGTTTGAGCATTAGGTTGAACCTGCCAGAGCCGAAGCCCCCCCCACTTATAGCTCTGGTGGTCATGTTAGAAAGCCATCAAAGCCGATCCCATCCACTGACAAGGTGATTGCGACACCAACTAGAACAGACATAAGAATGCTTGGTGGAAACATTTAAAAAAAGTGAACCTACAAGAAAGGTTTCCCCTTGGAAGATATGTAAACCCAATTAATTAACTTTTTGGATAAAATCAAGCTGGCTGTATGGAAACTCACTAATCAATATAGAAACATTGGTAACATCTTATCTTCAGGTTTAAGCTCAATTGCTTAGAGGCATATATTTCAACAACACAAACTAGCATTTTTTATGTAGGTCTTGGGCTAAAATAAATCACACAAAATGCTCACAATTCTGGATTAGAATGCAGAAGACATGAACACGTTGGTTATCCTGATGTTTCAAAGTCTATGTTGCTTTGAAGACAAAATTCTTTAAAAAAAAAGTGTTCCAATTCACATGAAATTAGCGATATGTCAATTAGACGATTAAAATGGTCATATGCCCTAAAAACAATCTTGAAATGATAAGTTGAAGTGGAGTGTATCAACTATAGATTGATGTGACATTGAACAAAGTTAACATTTTAAGCTATGTTGATGTGCTTATCTTCTATCTCATAGATCATAGTCTTTAATGGTTACAATTACATTGTGTATTTCTATTACTTTTATGAGTGTGGTTATATAATTCAGTTGGATAGAGGGATAGATGTGCATGTCTATTGTGCAACAGATGTCCGAGAAGAGAGAGAGAGAGATAGAGAGAGAGAGAAGAAAGAGAAGAGAGAGAGAGAGAAGAGGAGGAGAAAAAGAGGAAGGAGCGAGAAGAGAGAGAGAGCACCCATCTCGCGATAAGATCAACAGCCTGTGCATGATTCTGTCAATTAAGTCAAATGGACCCAAAGCACGTTTCTTTCACGATGCCTGTTCGCCTCTAACTGAGCCCTATTACCTACGCGCAGCCTGTCTCCTTTACATGGTTAATAATGTTGAAATTTTGTTTATTAAGATTCTTACTGTCACTAATACAGTTTGACACTTACCCATACATCGTTATGCAAGGGTCAAGCATGTGGGTTTTAGATGGAAGGGGGAAGAGGAGAGGGGGGGGGGGAGGGGGGGGGGAGAGTGGAGACGAAAATAAATGATTCTATATAAAAAGAAAAGAAAGAAAAAACAGAACGGGGATATCCAAAAAAGGCCCAAGCAAAATAAAGTCGAAAGAAAGCCATTGGTGTTTTTTTTAAACGCAAGAAAAGAAACCAGAGACAGAAAAAAATGAGAAAAGAAAAACATCAGAAAGAAAGAAACACAGACAGAAAAGACAACAACACAAAACAAGAGTATGAACCAAGACACAACTAACGTCATCCACATCGCACCAAACGGTCACATATCAACGACATTAAACAAAATTTCATGGCATATCTAAGTAAATACTAAAAAAAATTTTCCCTTTTCAATCCAGAAGATGCATCTTCAGAAAAAAAAAAAGAAATTAGTCGTAGCCTATTCATCAGACTTCAGCAAAACCTTCGATTTGTGGTCGAAAGAGGGAAAAGGCAAATAGAGAAATGTCCTTCAGTGAATGGTTCTACAAACTCCTTTTGCACAGGGGAAGTCACATAACTAACTTTATCTGCAGCAACCTTGGGAAAAAAAAATCTTTTCCTCTTTTTTCGTTTGTTTTTTTTTTTTTTTGGGGGGTGTTAAAGTGTTTGGAGGGGGGGAGAGGCTTTGAATCGATGACAGTGGTCCATTTCACACTGTCCCCACTTCAATGCAGACTCATGTCTCTTCACTGTGTCGTCTTTTCCTTAATATTGTTTTTTTAAAATCATAGTTATTGTTTTTTTTCGTCGAAGAATAATTAATGTTTTGAGATCCAGAGTGAAAGCTTGAAGAACAGGATGGAAAGATCATTAGGTCTGTAACTGATGGAATCCAAATAATTCACTGAAGAGAGAGAGAGAAGAAGAGGAGAGAAGAGAGAGAGAGAGAGAGAGAGAGAGAGAGAGAAGAGAGAGAGAGAGAGAGAGAGAGCGAGAGAAAAGAAAAGCCAACAAAGTGTAGGTCATTGAATTGAATTCCCCCGAAGGATGCCAAGCGCCAAAAATAAACCAAGATAGTCCAAAGATTCTGGAATGTAGAACCATGTTCGAAACAGAAAACTAGCGCAAGTTACAGCATAGATGAGACGCTACAATTTGCAAGTACTCGGCATCAGTGAAAGCCGAAGGACAGATCAGGCAAATACATAGCCACACAGGATGAGACAAGTAGCTGTACATGTAGAGATACGGCCAACATATGACATGTAGAAGTAGCCAACACATCTTGAAGAATGGAATGGAGAAATGCGCTGATGAATGGAAACCTATCATCAGCATGATGTTGTAGTTAGAGAATGAAATAAGGCATGCTAATACCACAACATAATACAAACTATCAACACAACACAACACGACAGTGGAGAAAGAAAGTCAAAGAGCATTTTAAATTAAACATTATTACAACCAGGCTGAAATAAAAAGCCCACAGGCCGAATCCGCATTACTGAGGATAGTGATGTACCTAAATCAAAAGTAATCGGAAAGACAACCAATACACAAGAAGAAAGAGCCATGGGAAAAGAAGGATGTGGGCAGCAATAAATTAAACGGAGAAAGATTGGTGGAATTCTGCATTACAAACAACCTGCCCGCCCAATAGGAGGAACATTATTTGCACACCCTGAGATCCACAAAGCTTACCCTGTTTCCCCCGGATTTCCCCAACCCCCAATACAAGACCAAAAACCCCCTATCGACCCAACCTGAAGTCAAATGGACATGGAGAATATCTGCTCCAATAAAGTAAAATTAAGAGAAGCCGGAAGTTGGCAGGACACCCCCACCTTGTTACTACTTTTGCATGCAACCCAAAAGTGAAAGAGCTGCGAAAAAATGACCTGGAAAACCAAGACACCAACATTTAGATGAGGAAAAAAACTGCCAAAACACTCAAAGTAAAGAGTGCTTTCCACGACACCCTCCAGCTCAAAAACAATTTCGCTAGCCACTAGGTGGATATGAATAACTACACACCTCCTGACACGACTAATATAAACACCACCAATGTGGAAAAAAGTAGACAGCCTACACACACCCAACAGCGAAACGTGCTTAGGAAAAGAACATAGGGAGAGAAAAACGAGGATTACAGCAAGGACAACACCATGGCCAACGCCGATTGAAACATTTGAGAACTGAAGAAGAAAATCTTACTTAGAGCCATATCAGAAACGGATAAGAGAAGGTACAACAAACAGTACAGAGAAGCAAACCCACCTGTAATGACGAATGACAAGAACAGACAAACGTTACCACAAAGTATGATATTGCAAGACTGCAAGAGCCGCCGCAAAGGGGAAACAAGACAAGAGTAATAAACACTAAGCCTACTGTCTAGTAGCAAGTACCAGGAGCAACCACCGAAACACCAATCCTAATAATACCAGCGGCAAAAAATTACCACAGAAACGAACAAGATGCAAGAAGGGCGAACATATCATCGAAGTTTCTCACAACAAACCCACCACCAAAGCTGAAGAGCCGATGTACACGATCCTGATGTTTGAACTTCAATTAGAACACTCACCACCAAAGAAGGACGAGATTAAAGCCGCACACAGCTCTCCATTAATTGGAAAAGCCCCTGGGCCCGATGACAAGACCTCAACGCGAGAACTAATCAAAAAGGCAGATCCAGAATTTTGCAGGCTAAAGTTCTACAAGCCCTCTATTGCCGCTAAAGTGGGGAGGAGAAACAGCTACCACAGATTGGACAGAAGATCATCGTGAAGATCCCAAAGAAAGGAGCCCACTGAACTTTTGTAACAACTGGGAGGAAAGAACCTCCTGCTACTAGTATCCCAAAGCAAGATTCTGGCAAAGAATCATCATCGGACGATCTCAGAGGCAGTGAGGTACCAACAACTCAGAAAGGAACAGGAAGGTTTTAAGACCAGAAGAAATGCAAAAGACAAGATCTCACCCTGCGATAACATCATCGAAACAGAATGCACGGTAATGCAGAGACAGCAGTATTATCAACTACTCGTAAATTTTGAAAAAGCCATAGACACATTCATCCGAGAAGATAGTATAGCGCATACACCGGCATATGGAAATTCCAACAGGAGATAAACCAAGTCATTAAGAGCTTCTTCTATCTCACCACAACTATCACGTCAGAGTAGCAAACAGCAACACAACCCAATATACATGTACAAACCTGGCGTCAGACAAATGGCTGCTTTGACCGCCCTTTCGAGCACTAACTACTCTTCAACCTGACAAGTGAATAGGGTGAGACGGACCATACAACAACAGCTGACCTATAATCACGGTCACAGATGATATCCCCTTCTCGTCCTCAAACAGCTTGAAACCTAGAGTTTCGCCGGACGATCTCACTGCTATCACATACCCACCATCGACATTCAAAGAGAAGACATACCCGTCATTCACATGTTTCCCCGTCACAGCAGTAGCCTTGAAAATCAGTCCAGAAAAGAAGACAGAGGGAAATGAACAACTGAACGTCCATAAACCACTCCACCGCTAACCTGAATGGAGACAGTTTTAAATTACCAACAACTGAAGTGTTTCACGATACCTCGAGCACTGTTAGGCTGACTGTGAAGCAGCAGCGGACAATCAAGTAACCCTGGATTATACAAAACAAGATATGCTTATATAGAAAATCTGAAAATCAAATGTGTGGAAATTCTTCATCAGTACATCAGCACCAAACCAAACTAAGAAGATCTATACCATAGCTGTTACTTTCCACCCCTTTTTGTAACGTTGTACGGCTCGGAGTTGCTTGGAGGATGACTGAGAGAGACCCTGACAAACTTTCCACTTTCCACACGGAGAATCTCAGAAGACTCTGCGCATCTATTCTTCGGCCTAGACCATCTCCAACCAAAACTTTTTGCCCGTTGCAAAACCAAGAAACATGGACAACATCAACATGCATAGCTATATTGGTGATGGATAGTGCATAACTGCAGCCGTCGAACATGGAAACATCGCCCGAACATAGCAAGGCCCTCCCACTGGACAAACCAGGGAAAACAAAACGGAGGACCGAACACACGAACACATTGGCGGTCGACAGTTGTAAGCGATCGCTGAAGACCTCTTTTTCTTCCTAACATACCTGGCACCATTCAGAAGACTCGCCCAGGCCAGACAGAGTGAGAGGAGAACCTTTGTTGCTTGCCACTACGTGCCAAAAAGAGGCCCAACAGGATAGCTTTTGATGGTAAGTGATGGCCAAGGAGGGACCTTGTCAGGTCACATATCATTTCCACCTTACTTCAAATCTGTCAAGAAATTCCCTCTTTTTCAACCTGCTCATTGTATTCATACTTTGCATCTGCCTCATCCTATCATCACGCCTCTTAACACCCGTCCCTCTTTGTCTATTTTCCTTTTCATTTAACCGCTTCCCCGCCTTCTTATGGTACTTTGGCCCCTTCCTCCTCTTCTCCTCCCTTTTTTTCTTTTTTTCTTTTTTTTTTTTTTTTTTTTTTTTTTTTGTTCCTTTTTTTTTTTTCTTTTATTTATTTTTTTTTTTTTTTCTTTTTTTTTGATTTTTTATTCCCCCCCATAAAGACTAATTAAATGATACCAATTCTCTCTACCTTCCCCTACCTGACGTGGAGGCTGTGCTGTTGCTGAAGGGCCGAACCTTTCAGGCGGCTAAAACGCATCGCAAAAAACCGGCTTTGTCACCACTCATACGGCAGAACAATATGCTAATAGTTGCTTTTCGAAGAAGAAGAAGACAATGATCAAGAAAACCTACTACACAGACCAAGGGGAAACTTGCATGCAAAGTGAGAAAGACGGGCGTGGAGGCAGAGGTGCAAACCGGTAAATGATGATGGCTAAGGCTGCTGTGAAGGAGATATGCTGAAACACGACGACGACGACGACGAAGATTATGATGATATGCCGTCGACGTACGACGACGGACGACACACGACTACGAAGATGATGAATGAATGAGATGAAAATGATTATGAATGATTGAGGTTGATGAATGATGACGACGGACAAGACGAGACAACGACTCGACTAGGACTGAGACCACGAAGGATGATGACCACGAAGAAACGATTCCGAATAACGGACGTAATGAATGTTCAATAACCATAAACATATACACCCAATTGGGAGAAGTATAGTGCACGGAAAAGACATCGACAAAAAAACGAACTGCCATTAGAAAAATTAAAAATTCCTCTAACCAAATCATCTAACAAAATTACACAAACACACCAGCCACAGGATGGGGGGTTTATAGTAGAATATGTTCGAAAGTGGTTTGAACCATAGAACAGACGTAAAGCTAACATTGGCCAGAAAAGACCAGTGGCAATAGCCAATTGGAAACAAAAAAATTTTGAAAACACCGCAATAACAAAACAACATAGAAAATGCAAAGAAGAAGAATGCAAAGAAGAATGCAAAGAAGAGAAATAGAAAGAATGCAAAGAAAGAATAGCCAAAGAATTATGCGAAGAAGAAAAGATACCAGAAAGAAGAATAAGAATAAAAGAAGAATAGCATAATAAGAAGCAGTCATGAGAAAAGCCGCATACTACGAAAGAAAAGAATAAGTCAGACGAAGAAGGAAGAAAGCACAGAAGAATGCAATAGACGAGAAGTAAGAAGCAGAAGAAGAAGAAGAGAAAAGAAAAGATAAGAAAAGAAGAAGAAAGACGACGAAATAAGAACGACGAAGCGCGAGATAAGCAAGAAGAAGAAATCAAAGAATAGAAGAAGAAGAAGAAGGCAAAAGAAGAAGAAGAATGCCACGAAAGAAGCAAAGAAGAGAAGAAGGAAATAAGAAGAAAGAAGACGAAGAAAAGAAGAAAAGGGAAGAAGATAGAAGAAGAAGAATAAAAGAAGAAAAGACCGAACAGCAACAACAACCACAACAAGGAAAAACCCATTTACATGGTTGGTTGCGGAAGGGCGGGTTGGGGGGGGGGGGGGGGTGGGGGGGGGAGTGGGGGGGGGGGGGGGGGGGTGGGGGGGGGGGGGTGTTGTGGGTGTTGGCGTGGGGGGGGGGGGGTGGAGGGGGGGTGGGGGGGTGGGGTGGTGGGGGGGGGGAGAGGTATAACGGTTTCCTGATGTGTGAAAGTCTGACGAACATCATACCATTGACATTACTCTATATTGTTGTGTTTTGTGTGTGTAGTTGTGTGTGTGTGTGTGTTGTGGTGTGTGTGTGTGTGTGTGTGTTGTGAGTTGTGTGTGTTTGTGTGTCTGAGTGTCTGTGCGAGAGTGAGTCGTGCCGTGCGTGCGTACGTAGCGTCCGAGCGTGCTCAGGTAGGTGTGTGTTGGTGTGTGTGTGTGTGTGTGTGTTTGTTGTGGGTGTGTGTGGTTGTGTGTGTGTGTTTGATGGTGTGTGTGTCGTGTGTTTTGTAACTTGCGTGCCTGCCTGCATGTGTGATGTTGTTTTGGTGGTTTTTATTATTATTATTATTTATAATGAGGATATGGAAATAATAAACACTAATTCTTTTTTTACAATCCAATTCCAACGTTGGTATGCAGTTTTGTATATCTGTCATATCTTTTCCCTACCGGCACAACAATGGCCTACTCTGTAAAAAAGCGGAACAGATGAAACTGTTCGCAAGATGTTCTGCTTGCTTCCGCACACATGGCCTCCTCGTTTATAAGTCTCAATCCGAAGTCTTCTTGGGGACAGAGGAGTCCTGCACTGAACGTTTACCTTCCATAAGGAAAAATACCCCTTGAAACGGTGAATCGAAAACCCTGTCGTGTGCGTGCGTGCTGTGTGTGTGTTGTGTGAGGGAGGGGGGTTGCACGCGCGCGTGTGTGCGTGCGTGCGTTCGAGCTGAGAACAAATGGTTCACTTACTATTTTTGCCTCCTGGTGTTATTTTTATTGGGGGGGATTGTTTGTGAATCAATGGTTTGATTTTTTGTTTGTGTCTCTGAAGGTCACCCAGACACTTAGACTGCGAACAGGGACAACTAGAAGGTTTCTCAATATGGGTTTCGTTCCGGATCGCGTAGTATCTTGTATAAAATTGCGACAGAAAAATTTGGCTGGTTTTTCACACGAGATTTTTTAAAGTATATTTTTAAAAATCAACTGTGTACATTGTTTTGTTGGGGGATTGAGCCATAAGAAGAACTCCAGGTAGTGAAGAGAAAGTGGAAAAATGATCATTAAAATGTGGAGGATGCTTTGTGTTCTAAAGTGTTGACCCCGACGTCCCCGCGCGCCAATAGCATTTCGGGTCAGGTCAGGTAGCTAGCATACGAACAAAGGACAGAGGGGATTACAGTGTTTTGCTTGGAAAAATTATAAAGTTACAAAACGCAAAACCAAAGTTGTTCTAAATGCCTTGATTTATTGATGTCAAGGGTAAGTCTTTTCATAAAAAGTAATTTTCTTTATTTGATGCTCTTAGTACTGCGGTACGAAATGCAAGAGTAAAAAAAGAAAATAAAGAAAAAACTGGCTTTTTGCTAACTCTTAGAGTGTGTAGCCGCTAAAAAATAATAATAAAAAAAAACGGCGATACCCTTGGGAAGTATATCCCTCTAAATAGAAACCGATTATCACATAAAGTTGCTTATCCATTTGACCATCTTGCGTGATGTTGTGACAGACCCAGGTAAAAGCTCACCATCATCATTCAATTAACTATTGTCTTTTACGGTGCGTGGCTGTTGCTACTTACTCCTAGTGCGTTGAAGTTCGTCTTTCTTTTGAATGGGCTTATTCGGTTACGTTTTTATGGGTTGGCTTATACTCCATGTGCTCAACATGCTTCATCCAACAATGATGAATTAATAGGGAATAAACCAAAGGTAATAACTGTGAATGCGAACTTGATTTATATCACTCTTGGATTCAATGTGATTGTTTCTTCTTCATACCAGTAATATCAACACACTCACCTACACTTCACACAGTTCACACCACTACTCTAACACATCAGGTATTAAAAACTCCCTCCACCCATTACCCCCCCCAAAACTTTTAAGGGTTATGAGGAGTCAAAATCAGATTTATTGATGTCAACATCAGGAGCGTCTCTAATGAAAAGATGCGAAAAAAATATTTTTAAAAATTACAAATAAGATTTGGACGAATAAATCACTAGATGAGTAAATTTCTACCTGAAAAGAGAAGGAAAATACAATAAAATGTATCAGACCGAAGAGATAAAAAGAAAACATAGACGAAGAAAATCTAAGATGAACTGACTGCCATAACCTTTACTAGAATGAATCAGCTAATCGGTCCCTTTGTATCCAGAAAAACTATGTTTACTCATGACAAAGCAGTATTGTTGTGCCAGTTGCTGGAGTGTCATATCCCTTAACCCCGCCTATACCAACCTCACCAACTCTCGTACCCCGAACTCTCGATCCCATCTACCTACCCTCTCTTCTCATCACCTTTCCCTGCAATCTAGTTCTATTTAAACCTAGTGCTGATGGGGTGACAAACCGAATACTGAATAGGATCGCTTAAGCGAACACTAAAAGCCAAAGTACAGGTTTACCTCCTCGCATTGGATTTTTCAACGTTAGGGTATCCAAATAAGGACTGTAACGCACCCTACTGTTGTTTGAGTGACTGATTACTTTTCTTTTATTGGCTATAGTTTTTCCCCATTTTTAAGTAATATGTAGAATAATGAATAAGGAAATTAATAAACTCTCTGCAAAAACTATGTAAAAAAGAAATCAAAACAAATCGCCGCGCGATTGTCAACTCGAAATCAATATGTTATATACTCATGCAACTTTCTTTTCTTTATTATGTGATTGACCCTTAATTCTCATACATCACTAAGCCCTTCTCCTTTTTTACGTTCTAATTATCATTAGTCAACTAAGTACCTCTATAATCTCTTTTCTTTTAACCTTACTTCTTAATCTTACAAATATTATGATAAATGTAACATGTATTATATCGAGTAATCACACAAAAATTTAATGTTAATTTGAAAATGTAATCGTAAATCTGTCATGATGAAATAATATTATAATAAAGCAAGAAAACTAAATTTATAATATATGATCAAGTTGTAGGCGCAGTCATTATGTAGCACCTGTATGAGCACCACCCACACACTGAACAAACACACACACTAAACAACACATAAACCTTGACACGACAGTACACAACCCACACAACTACTATAGGAAAATAAGATTACATTTTCAAAATGTAGTTGACTGGAAATGTTAAAGATGATGGAATAAAGTCACAGTGAAAGAGGAAAAAGATAGAAGTAGTGTTTATAGGCTTTAAATATGATTTGAAATGAGTATTTCAAATATATAAAGAGGCATATAGGGGCGAATTGAAGGATGGCTTGTTGGTATTGACCGATGTTATGGAACCCAATGTAACCTAGAGAAAGGAAGCAGAGACGCGGCCCTACTATGGTAATGTTTTTTGCATCTTGGTGTTCGAAAGCACAAATACGCGGCTGAACGAATGGGACAAGTAGGTAAGAGTGTTACAGTGTTAAAGTAGCACAGGGTTTTACTAGACTGAGAAGTGAGGTGCTAATCTTTTGATTGGAACTTTTGTATACAGTAAAGGTTCGTTTTCCTCTGTCCACATACACCCTATTCTGTCATTTTGCAGCTATGTTGTCACCTGTAGGAACTTAGTGTTTATGAATTCTTCAGTAGCCGATAAGTCTTTGGCCTGGTACCAATTGCAATTAGGCTGCTTGTTGTACCCTTTCACTTCCGTTTTTGCAAAAATATATTTCTTGCAGCTATGAAGATCAGAATGATCTCCCATATAAAGCCGCTTTGAGTTATTTTCAATTCTGGAGTTTTCAGTATCGCTCTGGTTATTTTCATGCAAGTTTATGTCTTGTGATAGATTCAACCTACTTATTTTTGAGACCGACGATATCGCATCACCACACCCATTTACCCATTCTCTCATCTATATCAACTGACAGCTGATAAGGTACCAGGTACCATCAAATGCGACTACAAAAAACCATCAAAGGTCTGTACGCTAGGAAAATGCATCAGTCGATTCTTCAGCTGATGGCATTGCGATTTCTGACATTCACGAAAACTCAGTATTAGATCAGGCAGCTGAAGTTCTGGACTTATGAACAGAAAATTATCAAGATTTTAAGCCTTCTAAACCAAAACTATATGACTCCAGATTTTTTTACATTCTAGGACTTGTCTCTATATTTTCTAGCAGACTATACTGATCAGGCTAATCAGAGGTCCGATGAAACTACGCTGAAACTAAGTATTTCCGCTACCATTATCAATCTGGTTGGTAGTATGGTAGTGCAAGTGATCGAGTGTCTGCAGTGCCATACCCCAACATAGTCAACACAGTTTCTGACGTATGCTCTAGAGTGCTATGTTATAGATAGGCCTAAATTAAAAACTAACTCACTCTATTGGATAAAAATATAGATGAAGAAAATATGTACTTCACCATAAGATTATATGACTATCAACAGTATGCAGATCAAATGTGCCTGTTATCTGCCTTTGGTTTTTGAATTTTAGCATTTTTTTCGGTGATGTTCATTATCCTTTTTCGTCGACTTTAAATTTTTTCCGACTGAAGTGGGCACAGCATTCCTGTGTAGGTATTCTAATCATTATTCAATCTTTTGGAACGTGATGTCGTAAAAGAATTTTAAGGGCTAGGATTAGTGGTGTGGGGGGTGGGTGTAGTGGTATGTTGGGTGTTTTTAGGTCTTTGGGTGTTGTGTTGTTTTGTGTGTGTGGTGTGTGGGTGCTTTAGTAGGTGTGTGTTGGCTGTGTGTGATTTTGATTTGCGTTATTGGTTCCATGTTCGTCGATATAGTATTTATTCCGACAAAACATAATGTCATCTGTTGTATCCATATTCCTTAAAGAACTAATAATTATATATGAATATTTCTGTTTACAGACCTATTAGAGAAGCAAGTTTGGTTCTGCATAGGGCGTGTCATATTCTTCTTGCCCTTTAGAATGTTTTTCGTAGGAAATTTCTTAGGTTAGTACGAGTGCAACAATTGGCAGCGAAATAGACCGACTGCTAGATCCTTTACAATCGCCCTGTAGCCTGCCTTATGCTGCCACGTGATGAGGATAGTAGTTTGAAGCGTATGCGTTGTAGGGCGCTCTTTATGTTGGAATGATAATTTACAAAAAAATTATCCTCTAATCAACAAATCACTAGCTCATTTTATACACCTGACAAATACCGACGATGAAATTAAGCAAAAATGGATTTATAATTAACAACTCTACAATGGGTCTGAGGCTAAAGCCAAATTACATTTATCCCCATTTCCATTTTAGTGCATGAGGATCTATAGCTATTTACAAAACATGCCAATTAAATTACTTGACTTACCCACCTTGGTATCCTTTGGGGAGGAACACTTAGATAGCTTTTGCAACAAACATACCCCGTAGCCAACGAACACGGTTTTGTTTGGGATTTGAGGTAAAGTCCTCTCTTTCAAACTCAGAGCCCAAAGGTCTAAATCCGGCTGCCTTCGTTTTCTGTCTCAACAACTGTACTGCGCCCGTACTTGCTTTGTGGTCGACCAATTCTGTCCACTTCCCTTCGTGTATTCCAAGACAAGAGGCACTGTGATGGTAGAACAGGAATTTTTACGCACTTGGACGGAAGGTTATGATAGTTGGTCCATCCCCTGCACACCTCAGTCTCCTATGGTGGTATGTACTTGTATGGAAATCGATATCGTGGGTTATGTCTAGGTACCCTTGTCCCACGATTTGTTTGTTGGATTATGACCGTATCGCCCTACTGGCCCTCCCACCTTAGTTGAGGTTGTATCCCTTTGAGATTGGTCAAATCTTGTTTAAAAGAACTGGAATGTGTTGGTGTCGCGTTGGAGATTAAAGAAGTAACCTCACAGGATTCGCTGAAGACCATAAACACGGACCGATTCTTTGACAAATGGAGATGTAATCACGACTCAATTATTATATTGAAATGAGCAGGGCGCTCGATTTGACCGCTCAAGATTAGGGACCGAAGGGTGTGTTATAGACGCGTGGAACGCATTGAGTAGAAATTCAGGCACAACTTGATTCTTCATCTTGTTCCCCAAGATGTTACTGGACGACACTCTAGCCCAAGTTAAATAAAGCTTGCTGACAGTCTTTTGATAGGTTTCAGTTGTCTGCAGTCGCACTGGTCATTGTTTTTGTTGTTCAACAACCTCAATGAACGCCGTCTTCCCGATCATGAGTATGATTTCTCTTGAGAGGCCAGTCTGTTTATCAGCTTCCGGTCAGCAACACTACACGCATCTCGTAGTAGCTGTCATTGTTTCAGGACGGTCGAGAGTAGGATGATTGACGTCTGCGAAAGTCCAGGGGCTTCCACGGCTATCTCGGGAGGAGTTCCACAGGAATTCCGTTTCTCTAGCTGCTGTCCTGCCGCAAATATACCATCAACCACTCATTCAGAAATGTTGAGCGACAACAAAGTACAGCCGCGTGACAACACCGCGGGCATGTACGAGAAGGCTTCCGACATTTTTACCCTCTTCATGGAGAACTTTACAAGTGTGACATTCTTCCATATAGCATGCAGGCTAGAATGGTATTGTAACTTTGCGTTTGGTAAAGACCAACGAGGAATGCATCAGTTTATCCACAATGAGACATCTCTTACTCCGCAACCCAGCGATGGCCTAGCATGGACTGTCGCCACACGTACTGAGTACCTCAGGTGTCTGCCACACCACGGGCCGTGCTCAGCTGAGCTTGAAGCTGCATTGTGGCTGAATATAGCCATAGCCTGTAAATCAGTCATAGCCTACTAATCCTGCCTATCATACCCAAGTGATCCCTTTGTCCTGATGCTGGTTGCGGAATCAGGCCTAGCCATACCTTGTCAGTTCCTTTCCCTTGGGATTGGACAAAGCCATGGATGCCTCACAGGTGTTGTCAGAGACAGTCCCCTTTCTTTGGCACTTTACGAGTATGGCCTGGTCTTCCGAGATCGCTTTTCTGGTACACTCTCTTTGCGCCCAGAGTCTTGTATAGAGTTGTGGGAGTGAGGTTATGGTTGAGTTTTGCAAAATTTATTTCGATAAGAACATCTCTCAGTGGAAAGTATGGATGTCTGTCCTTCAGTGCATCAGGTGGTATATCCGTCCCTGAGAGGCCTCTCGTTGCATAATTTAGACACTTGAGGGCTTTGGTGATCATTCATATGGTCGTAGTAAGGCTAGACCGGTGTATGATGCACAAGAGATTTACATTAGGCGTGGGTCGAATTTCAGCCGTCAATGTGTTGGTGCAATGTCTGTTAAGCGCTTACTTTGATAGTGCTCTGCCGCATCCTGCCTCTGTAGTCTCCTCCCCTGTGGATCAGGTCAATGCGCCAGAAAACTTACAATCTACAGTTCATCTCAGTGTTATTAGTTGTTTATTTCCAGAGACGCGATCTCGGATCTCGTCCAATCTCTGCAATGTATCCGTTAGGCCAAGCAGCCGTCTCTGCTTCCTGAGTCAGTGTCCTTCAATGAGAATTTTTTTCTCATACTCAGTTATCTTGATCATTTCTCCTTTAATCTGCCGTTTGTTTTAGTTCCCCATTTTCATGCTTGACAGTACCTGGCATTGCTTTATCCATAGTTCTTTGTTTGTTGGAGTTTGAGATCTAGGATCTATTCCGAGATTTTCTCGCGTGAACAACCCCATGTTTCTGTTTGTCATCCACTCCTTGTATTTTCATTGTTTTCTGTTTTCCCAGTACTGGTTTGAGGAGTTGGTTATCTTCGCTTCTCGACGCAAAAAAAAAAAACTCTGCCTTTGCTCTTCGACAGTTGTCTCCTCTGGCAGCTTGTAAAGCTAGCTTGCTTGGACGAGTTGTTCCCTGAATTTATTCAGGATTGATAGTTAATGTGTGCTAGTTCTTGAATTATGTTGCGAGTATTAATATTAAGATTTATATGGGGGGGGTGGGGGGGGAGGTTTGTTTTTGGTTTGAGCCTGATTCAGCTATTTTTTCTCTCTTCCTTCGGCTTGGCACAAATGAAACTTGTTATGCATCACGGGCCCAGGTATAAAAAGAAAGAAAAAAGTAAAAAAGATATTAGAGGCGTATGACTTTTGGTCTATGAGGATGCAATCGCAACAAGAATGAATTGGCGTATGTACTATGCAATCATTATGCTCTGCGCTTCTTCCAACTGAGCATCTTATGCAGCTACTGTCTCCCTTTCGCCCATGGAGAGGGGCAATCTGGATTTCCTTCGTTGCCATCTGGAAGTCCATGTGTGTCCTTGTGAGACTATGTGGTCTTGTTGGAGAATGAGTAATTGTTGGCCAATATCCAGGAACCATCCCGCAACAACAAGCAGAAAGCATTAAAAAGTATCTCCGTTCCATTATCTGTTTGCTAGCAACCATGCCATGATCTAGCCCAATATTCGAAGTTATCTGACTTTTTAGTGTTGAGTCTGTACCTACATCTTTGGTCATTCATGTTCATCCCATTAGTATTCTTTTTTATGCGTCCCTCTTTTTGGTGAGCCGTTGGTCATGATGTAGGTCATGACTAAGTCATATCGATTTATTAGAATATATCTTTATTCATCTCTAAAACTCTGCTGTATCTGGTTGGAGCGTAGCACTGAAGAATGATGTAAAACCGATTGCTGCCTTGTGAGAGTTAGAAACTTTGCGTAGCCCGTGAGTTGACACGTGTGTTCCCAACCTGCAGATGCTTGCGGTGTTCAGTCGCTCTATATGACAGCAGCGCACTGACTGCATGTGTAGTGTGATTGCAGGCCTATACTTCACTGTCCAAGATAGATGATAGTGGGCTCCACATCGCAAGCCTATTGTCTGCCCGGTTCAATTCTTGGCTGTCTACAACACAGGCCAAAGGCACTTTAGCGCTTTACAGTGCATTTCTCTACTCACGCTAGTGCTGTTGTTACCGTTCTTAAGACCGGCGGATCCTGATGTTCCAGGTCCCTATCCTGAGCTTGATGACCATGGTAGTATAAACTAGAGTTGTCGGGTCGCACGCGGCTTCCCGAAGCTTCTCATACACCATAACGACAGCGTCCTAGGCTCAACCTAATTGAGACTCTTCCCAGACCATGTCGCTCGTAAAGGTTATGTTGTCGATGTTTCAGTACAGAGTGGTTTTTAAGTGAATCGGAGTCTGTTAGCCACATTGCACAAACCCCAACCTGATTAACCTGAGGTGCATCAGGTTAGTCTGGCTCCTTCCCACCCCAGGACGCTGTTTGAGCATTAGGTTGAACCTGCCAGAGCCGAAGCCCCCCCCACTTATAGCTCTGGTGGTCATGTTAGAAAGCCATCAAAGCCGATCCCATCCACTGACAAGGTGATTGCGACACCAACTAGAACAGACATAAGAATGCTTGGTGGAAACATTTAAAAAAAGTGAACCTACAAGAAAGGTTTCCCCTTGGAAGATATGTAAACCCAATTAATTAACTTTTTGGATAAAATCAAGCTGGCTGTATGGAAACTCACTAATCAATATAGAAACATTGGTAACATCTTATCTTCAGGTTTAAGCTCAATTGCTTAGAGGCATATATTTCAACAACACAAACTAGCATTTTTTATGTAGGTCTTGGGCTAAAATAAATCACACAAAATGCTCACAATTCTGGATTAGAATGCAGAAGACATGAACACGTTGGTTATCCTGATGTTTCAAAGTCTATGTTGCTTTGAAGACAAAATTCTTTAAAAAAAAAGTGTTCCAATTCACATGAAATTAGCGATATGTCAATTAGACGATTAAAATGGTCATATGCCCTAAAAACAATCTTGAAATGATAAGTTGAAGTGGAGTGTATCAACTATAGATTGATGTGACATTGAACAAAGTTAACATTTTAAGCTATGTTGATGTGCTTATCTTCTATCTCATAGATCATAGTCTTTAATGGTTACAATTACATTGTGTATTTCTATTACTTTTATGAGTGTGGTTATATAATTCAGTTGGATAGAGGGATAGATGTGCATGTCTATTGTGCAACA
>CM054158.1:32259126-32269126 GCA_028751875.1 Rapana venosa
AAACCGCGATACCCATGGGAAGTAAATCCCTCAAAAGAAACCGATCCATAGTTGCTTCCCTTTGACCATCTTGCGTGAAGTGTGTACACCCAGGTCTAACTCATCATCATTACTATTGTCTTTTACGTGCTTGCGTTTTGCTCTTCTTCGTTATATTCGTCATTCATTGATGGATATGTGTACTTTTTGCTTCTCCATTGCTCAAAAGAATTAATGGGAATAAACCAGTGTAAACTGTGAATTGAATTGGATTATATCACTCTTTTTCAATGTTATTGTTTCTTCATACCATGAAACAACACACACACACACACACACACACACACACACTTTACCCCCAAACTTTTAAGGGATATGAGGAGTCAAAGATAATGAATTATGATGTTAACAGTAAGGAGGACAAAAGTAAAGATGAGGAAAAAGTTTGAAAAAATAACAACTAAGATTAGGAAAAAATCTAGATTTTAAAAATTTACTGAAAAGAGAAGGAAAAAGAAATGAAACGAGACAGAAGATAACAGAAAACAAAGACGAAGAAAACAAGATGAACTGAACTGCACAGTTACAGAAGAAGTGCTAGAACTGTCCTCTTTCTCAGGGGGAATAACTATGACCTGACCAAGCAGAATGTTGCCAAGGCTGATGCATTCCCTTACCCCATCTCCACACCTACCCTCACTTCTCATCACCTGTCCTGCAGGCTAGTATACCGCTTGGGCACCACTGAAGACTTTGCAACCAGCTTCCTCCACTGATGGTTTTTCAGCTTTCTGTAGCCAATCCACCCTCTGATGTTTGTCTTCCCATTTTAATAATAATAATAATAATAATAATAATAATCCTGAATCTTGTAAAACAAACAAATCGAAGCGCTTGCACTCAAATCATTTACACGCATGCAACTTTCTTCAAATATAATGAATATTTCAAATTTATGCACGCGCGCGTGCACATGCACACACACACACACACACACACACACACACACACACACACACACACACACACACACACACACACACACACTTAGGAGATGAAGGATACTGTTGAAAAGTAGGGACTGATATGAGGGGAAAGTCTCAGGTAGAAAATAAGTGTGTTTTGAGGCTAGATTTGAATGTATCAAATGAAGGCTTTTGGCGAAGTGAAAGAGGGTGGATGGACCAGGTGGATGGACCAGAAACAGAGAAAGAGCGACGGCCAACAGTGGTTTGTTTGAATCTGGGTGTTCGAAAGCACAAAGTATCTGCGGCTGAACGAAGGGAATGGGATGGAGTGTACAGGTGAAGACAGTTACAAAGATAAGAGGGTGCATATTTGTGGAGACATTTGAAACAGAGGGGTATTTTCTCTGCCTCTTCACCTCCTTCTTTGTACTGTTCCCTGTAGGACAGTCTTGGCCTGTCCAGATGCTTGTGTGATGTGCCCGTTCACTTCAGTTTGCATTTTTTCACTGAAGTCAGGAGTTCTCCATATAATCCTTTGGTGTTTTCAATTCTGGTTTTCAGTTCCTCGTTATTTTCATGATATCTGTATGAGATACCAAGAAGTTTGCGAAAGCATCTCATCTCCATTACCTGTATCCTTCTTTCAATGTCTGCTGTTAAGGTCCAGGTCTCAAATGCATACAAAAACATCAAAGGTCATGACCAGGAAATGCATCAGTCTGATCTTGAAGCTGATGGCATTGTTTTTGTCATTCAAGAAAACTCAGTTTGGTCATTGCAGCTGTGGTCTGGGCTATCCTGGAGAAAATTTCAGATTTTAATCCTTCATCCAATACTATAACTCCTAGATATTTAAATCTATGGACTGTCTCAATTTTCTTGCCGTCTATAATATCAGTGCTAATGCCACTGACACTATTATCACACATCAACTGGGTTTTCTCTGTGCTGATCTGCATGCCATACCCCAAAGAGTCTTCATCAAGGTGCTAAGTATCTCTTATAGTTATAATCAGGCCTGAAAAAATAAAATCTCTCTTGGAAAAAATAAATAAGAAAATGTACTTCACATAAGATTATTACTATACAGCAATCATGTGCCTGTTATGCGGGCTGTGGTTTTGTTCATTTTCGGTTCTTTCTTTTTCGTAATTTTTCCACTGAAGTGGCAAAATTTTCTGTGTGTTCATATTATTCAGATCTTTGGAACTGATGCTGGAATTTGAGTGTGTGTGTTTGTGTGTGGGGTGTGTGTGTGTGTGTGTGTGTGTGTGTGTGTGTGTGTGTGTGTGTGTGTGGTGTGTGTGTGTGTTCCATTTCTCATGAAATTATTCCGCAAAAAAATTAACTTTTATCCATTAACATATAAAATAATATAGATATTGTGTGTACAGACTATAGATGACAGTGGTTGCATGGGCGTTTCATTCTTATTGCCAGATGTTTTTGATCTAGTGCTGGAACAGTGGCATCGGAAATACCCTCTTAAATGTATCAAAGCAGCAGGATGCATGTGTGTGTGTGTGCGTGCGTGTGTGCGCACATGTGTGTACAAAATTATCCCCTAAGTCAACAATCACTGTCATAATCCCACAAAATCCCGGACAAAATAGCCCAAAAAGAGGAGATTAACATTACTAATGGGTCATCGCAGCCTATTAATATCCCCTTTTCCATTTCATGAGGGCTATAAGCATGTTACAAAGGATGACTTACTTTGACTTAGCTATTGGTTCCTGGGGGAAATAGGGCAGCAACAACACCCCTCAAACGACCACGGTTTTGGGTTTTGGAGATTCTTCAGCTCGGCCCACCCTTGTCAATCGGCTGCCTTCGTTTTCTTCGTCAAACACTTCCTGCGCAGGTCTGCTTTGGTCGAACAATTTCGTTCCTTGTGGGATTCCATTCCAAGGGCCTGTCTGTGGACATTTCTGTCGCGTTGGGAGTGTATGGCCGATCCATCCCCACTTCCTTTGTTTAAATGATGACTCGATGGGGTTTTTGTCTGGTCCTGTCCACAGTGCAGTTTTGTTTGTTGATATGACTTCCGGCACCCTGATCGTTGAGGATGTACCTGAGGCATTTGTTGGGAAAAGACTGGAGGTTTTGTAGGGTGGTTGGTTTTTGTTACACGCAGGTTTCTGAGCATAAGAGTAGGACGAATTTGACATTGGTGTTGTTGATCCGAAGCTTATTTTGAAAGTGAGAGGGCTGTTGACCTCCAAATGGCCCCGAAGGGTGTTGAAGGCGTGACGGGTCTTTTTGTTTCTGGACTTGATGTTTGTCTGTTCCCCATCTTTACTGACGACATGCCCAGGTAAATAAACTTGCTGACTTCTTTGTTGGTTCTTGCTGCAGTTCGTCACTGGGTCATTGTTTTGTAGTTTCACCCTCATGAACTCGTCTTCCGATCGATGATTTGGGAAGGCCAGTCTTTTCGGCTTCGTCAGCAACTCGACAAAGCTTCTCTTGTGCGTCTTGTTGCATGTGGGAGAGAAGGATGATGTCGTTGGCGAAGTCAAGGTCTTACCAGCTGCTATTCTTGCAGGGTCCACTGTATGCCGGTTCTCCTGTCTTGCTGTGGCCTCCGCTTTTATACAGTCAACCACCAACCGGAAGTTGGTGGCGACATACAGGACAGCCAAGACGAACACGGGTCTGTACGGAGAAGGCTTCCCGTCAGTTTTCCCTTCATGGATGACTTGGACTGGTGGCAATCTTCATATAGCTGCGGATGAATGGTGATGAACTTTGGTGGAACGCCCATAGTGATTGATGCATCAGTTTCCAAATGACATCTCTGTCGACGCTGTCAAATGCCTTCTGGAAGTCGACAAAGGACTGAATTAGGGGGGTCTGCCACTCCAGGGACCTTGCTCGATGATGATGCGCTTGTGGCGAAGTTTGATATGTGCATGATCTGTCGTGCCTAAGCCTGCCTGTTCATCCGGAAAGTGTCTTTTGTCCAGTGCTGTTTCAGTCTGTCTAGCATGTTCGTGTCAGTACTTTCCCTGGGATGGACAGTAGCATGATTCCTCTCCTGTTGTTGAAGGAGGTCAGGTTCCCCCTTTTTTTTCTTTTGGCAGCTTTACAGATGGCTTTCTTCCAGTCTTCTGTACACTCTCTTGCTCCCAGATCTGGTATAGTGTGGGTATCACATCTCAGTGGAAGTTTGGATGTCTGCCTTCAGTGCTTCAGTTGGTATACCGTCTGGGCCTGCTGCTTTGCCTGATTTGAGCGCTTCCTTGGCTTTGGTGATCTCATTCTTGGTAGGGGAGCCGAAGTGTTGTGCAAGGACTTTTCAGTAGGGGTAGGTGGGGATGTCAGGCGGCATGGTGGTGAAGGTTGTTGAGCGTTTCTTTGAAGTGCTTGCCATCCTGACTCTCTGAGTCCTCCTCACCTGGAATGGTATTGCATATCTTATCTTTGAGCAGGGCAGCTAGGTTGTTGTTTTTTCCAGAGAGAGTTCTCGTGATCTCGTTCCAGTCTCTTTCATATTTCTTTGGCTGCTGCTGTCACTGCTTCCTGAGTCAGTTCCTCAATGAATTTTCTCTTGTCTCTTCTTGCATTTCTCTTTATGCCCGGATTTTTTTGTCCATTAGATGCTTGCAGTTCCTCGCCTTCTTTCTTGATCTTGTGTTTGGTTGATCTGATCATTTCAGCTGTTTTCTCTCGGTGATCAGTGCCCATGTTTCTGTATGTCAGGCCCTCCTTGTATTTTTCTTGCTTGATCTTTCCCTAGTACTGTGTGGCATGTTGTCTTCCAGGTCTCTACGCAGTCTCGCGAGCGCGCGGGAGCTCGGGTGAGAGGGGAGCGCGAGGGGTGTCGGGCGGGTGGGGCCACCCAACCCTCCCCCCCCCACACCCCCCCCCCCCCCACCCCCCACCCCCCCCGTTTTTTTTTGTGGTCTTCGTACTGTTCCTCTGGAAGCTGGGGAAAAGCACACTGAAGTTGTTGTCAGTTTTGAGCCTGAATTTTCTATTTTTCTTTCCTTCAGCTTTTCACATTGAAACTTGTGCTGTTGGTCTTCTGCCGGTAGATGTGGCTTTGAGCTTGGTCTTGAGGATGGCAACAACAGATGATGGTCTGATGCTGCCTCGCTCGCTGCGCTTCACCCGACATCATGCAGGATCTTCTCCACTTTCGCCCGGGTGGCGGTGGTTGAAGTGTGTCAATCGGGTTTTCTGTCTTGCATCGGGCGGATAGTCCATGTGTGGTCTTATTGGACTTTCTTGTGAGGAAAAGATGGTGCCATCACTGACCAGGTCGTTAAACATGCAATTTTCTGTTAAAAGTTCTCCGTTTTCATTTTGTTCTCCGAGTGCCAATGTACTGCCATGATCAGTTGTGTTTGTGTTGGTTGTCACCAACTTTGGATTATGTCTCCCATTTAGTAGTTTCTAGGTCCCTCTTTGGTGCTTTGTCATGATGGTCTGGAGTGTTCGAAGTAGTTTGCTTTTTCTTCTGAACTCTGCTGTATTTGTTGGAGCGTCTTAGTAGCACTGAATGTGGGAACTTTTCTGCCTTTGGAGTGAACGTTGCTGGTGAGGATCCGTGGTGACATGGTTCCCAAGACAGCATGCTTGCGTTGCTTCAGGTCTATCAGCAGCGCTACTCATGTGTGTGGGGCTGGCTTCTTCCATCGTCCTGAGTAGCTGATAGTGTCTCCACTCGCAAGCTTTGTCTGCCCGGTTCCATTCCATCTGGTTCTACAAGGCCAAGGTCTTTAGGTGGTACTTGTGCTTTCTCTACTTCTCCTGTGCTTGTTTTACCGGGTTTCGTACAGGGTTCTGATGTTCCAGGTCCCTATCCTGGTGTGACTTGGTCTGTTAAAAGAGGTTGTCGGGTGCGTGGCTTACCGAAGGCTTTCACCATAACACACGTCATAGGCTATACAGAGAGGACTCTTCCCAACCATGTCAGTCGTAAGAGGTATTGTTGCAGTATCAGTAACAGAGTGGTTTTTAAGTGAATGGGTCGTTAGCCCAATGCACAACCCCCAACCTGGAGGACCAGGGTGCATCGTTTAGTCTGGCTCCTCCCCCCCAGACCTGTTGAGCATGGTTGAACCTGCCAGAGGCCGAAGCCCCCGCCCACATAGCTCTGGGGGTCATTGAAGCACGCAAGCCATCCCACCACGACAAGGTGATACACCATCAGGACAGACAAAATGCATGTTGGAAACATTTTAAAAAGAAACTACAAGATATGGGTTCTCCCTGGAAGGATGATGTAACCCATTTATTATCTTTTGATAAGATCAAATGCTGTAACTCACATCAATATAGAAACATTGTATCTCTTATCTACAGGTTTAAGCTCAATGCTTTTAGAGCTAAATTTTCAACAACAAAAAGCTACATGTATATGTGGCGAAAATATCACCATTGCTCACATTCTGCTAGAGGCAGAGATTTGAAAAAAACGTGTTTTTACATGTTTTCAAAGTCTGTTGCTTTGAGCAAATTCTTTAAAAAAAATGTTCCATCAATGAAATTGTATTGTCAATAACTGATTAAGTCATAGTCTTATTATCAGATTCTTATAGTGTAATGATTTTCACTAGTTATGTGAATTACAAAGTTAACATTTAAGCTGTTGTTGCTTTCTTCTCAACATTCTTGTTTTATGGTTTTAATTTTTGTTTCTTATAGTGGTTTAATGTGGATAATTAGCTATGTGCACACCCCAACCCACCCCTACCCCCCACCCACCCAACCTACCCCCAACCCCACCCATACACACATACACACTCATGCGAACACTCACTCACCCGCTTTACACTTTACGTCTGATATCACTAAGTAGTGGAAGGCCATTCAACTAAAGGGAACACACACACACACACCCCAAACACACACACAACACCCCGCACACACACAACACACACCACACACAAAAAACACACACACACAGAGGCGTGCACGTGCATGCAAGCATGCATGCATGCACACTTGGTCTGATTATATTGAAGCCCCAGCCGAACCATACATTTAGGGACTGTACCATCAACCAACCACCATCCTATCATGTCAAGACACTCTCTCTCTCTTTCTCTCAGGAAAAAAGTGTAAACTTAATATTTTATTATCAATAAAGTTTAAATTTGGGCGTGACTTGACTTCACAACACACACACAACACACAAACAACACACACACACCCCACACACACACACACACACACACACACACAACTAAAGTAGTACTAGAGGTCAATCATGCCATATCTCTTTTATCTTTAAGGGGTATTTGTGTCACTTTCTGTTGAGTACCTTCGCACGTGGGGTTCTTACCAAATGAGTGGGCTGACAGAGCTGCAAAGCATGGAGAGGATTCTGTAGAACTGCATGTTCCATTGTTTTTACAAGAGGGCTATCATTTACTAGGAGAGGTATCATGGAGCAAGGCTTTAAAAAAAAAGAAGCTTAATATCAAATGGAGCATCTTTCAGACAGATCTTTAATCACTGTCCCTGTTTTAAGGGATTTTGATCACTCTGAAACCGACACAAGTTTGGTTATGTCAAGAAAGGCGATAGCGCTTTTTTTTTTTTCGGGGGGGGGGGGGGGGGGGGGGGACAAAACTGAATGCTTTTATCACCAAATATAGCAAAAATATAAGATGTGTGGTGCGAAAATTATCTCTTGCGCGCTCGTTAAAACCCGCTCCGCTTTTTCGGAAGAGTAGGCCATTGCGTGCCGGTGAGAACGGATGACAAAATATACAAAACTGCATACACACTGGGACTGGATGTATATAAAAATTTAAAAAAGTTGTTTAAAAGCACATGAGTGCTTATTCCATTATCCTCGAAATAAAAGAATAAAACAAAATTTAAACACACACACACACACACACACACACTTTTTACACAATTGCATTGCCATAATGACTCCTGTATTACGTACACAAACACCGATTAGATCACATTTATGCCATATTGGAACAGTTTACGATTAGCTTATAAGTCAGTATATTCATATTAAACAGCTAGGCTAACAGAAAGATTGTGGGAAAATAAGTTCCATTTATTATTATTATTATTGAAATACGGGAATGGGTGACAACGGAAGTAAAATAAAGCAAAACAAAACAACCCAGTGAGTCAGCGGGAACCCAAAGTGAACTTCCGAATCCGGGTCTCTCGACTATAGTGGTGACTTCATCTTGGACGAAAACAAAAGAACAAGTTGACATCATAGAGTTTTCGTAAGCCATTATTTTTGGAAAGCTGACTGATACATTTTACTTTACACTGATAGACATTCGATACAAGAATTAAAGTGTTCAATACTGATATTTTTGCCTCTTTTAGTAAAGTTGAGAGCTCAAGCAGGTCTATAGAAACTGCTATTTGTGTGACACACACAAAGATCAAGCTCTCAGCTCAGCTGACAAAACAGGTCGCTGCCTTCTAGTTCTACAGCCCTGTGGTGCAATGAACACAAGAACAGAGACTCTGGAGTTGGTAAGAATCAGTTATTTATATATCATATGATAAATTTTAGAGATCAAATTATTTCTTGTTTTCAAGGACTAGTGTTTTGAAAGATAATCCCAACATTTTCTCGGAAGACATGTCATTTCTTTCTCAGTCTTACTCATAGACCACCTCAGAAGTTCTTTTCGTATGTTTAGAAAAATTGAAAAGAAGAAAATATCGACAGGTTGTGGTGAAAAAACAGCATGTCAGAAAAATCATTAGATTGTGAGACAGATAAAAGTGCAATAGCCATACTGTTAACTCGATGGACTTAACAATCTAGTAAGATAGGCCTGTGTCTCGTCCCAAGTCTCGCTCAATCGAATCTCTGGTTAGCCTAGTGTTAGCCAAGCCTAGGCAAGTTCAGCACCTAGACTTTATCTAAGGGGAGGGGCATTGGTCTTTTTATGATTTCCTTCGTCAACTAATGTGTTCATATACTGTATATATAATTATATATAATATTCCTATGATGCTGAAGATGAAGCATGCATTACATCCCACAGAATAGGAAAGTTCATAAATGTTATTTTTACAGAAACACTATAATTATACTATTAAAGAAAATGTATTATTTATAAATTTATATATCCAGTCAGCACATTCAGTTGCAAAGTGAACGTGTGATTTACACGTGCTGGACCTGCTACAGTGTTAGCCTAAGACTAAGTGTAAAGAATGAATCAAACTAACCACTGTAACCAGTGCAACCACCATTGTCTTGGTAACTCATCTACCAGTGGATAAGTTTTATTATATAATATTTTAAAACTGTTCACAATTTATTTTCAAAGCATTTCTGACAAAAATTAATAAGCTTTGACAGTGACATGTCTGGCAACAGCTACTTATAGAGTTAACCGAGTTAAGTCACATAAAAAAATGAATAATCAACAAAAACACAATAACCATCACAGCAACTTTGCGTCAAACTATTCAAAGACCGGTTTATATGATTATATTAGATCTTGACTGACTTGAAGTCTCGAGCAAAAAGAATTGATTAGCTACATTTTTTTCTGTTAAATTATTGATCATCTGTTCTAACGAGAGAAAACAACATTTTGTGTGTATGGAAGCATGTTAATTACTGTTTGGAACCTATGTATTAACACAAAATATAACCCATTGTGACTGTCCTTTGTTTTGTTTTGTTGCAGGAAGTTTTGGGTGGGCAAATTCCAGAAACTGTCTGCAGTAAGTTCTTTTTAACATACTCTTATTATATTATTTATTTATAAATACTATAGCAGGCCACCATGTAGAGCTGGCATGTACTCAAATTACTAAAGGTCGATGGGGTTTTAATCTTTTATTGACATTATCTTGAAGATGGTTTGCATACCTTAATTTTGACTAAATCGGGATCTCGAGAGATTTTAGATGAAGTTGTTTGAAAACAGGACTGCTAAACATTTATTTATATTTTTTTATTATCATAATGAAATTGGTGGATCAGTGGTTTAATTAGAGGTCCCATGCAGATCTGCTAAGAAAGCAAAAAGTGAGCATTTGATCCCCATTTGAGCCTGATCTTTTCACCTATCTATAGATCCACAAGATCTTGA
>CM054158.1:32271626-32286626 GCA_028751875.1 Rapana venosa
CCTGCTCTTCCGTAGCACAGGCAAGGTAAGCATGATTGATACCTTTTTTTTAGTTCTTGTTGATTGTTTATACTTTAAGGATTATTGGTCAGACTTGTCAACAGTTTGTGTCACCATTACAAAATTTGTAACATTTGTATGACAAGAAGAAAAAAAAATTAAATGTTGTGTACAAACTTATGGTAGCGTCATCTACTTTTTGGGATCATCTTTAAAAGTAGGTAGGACCACGGCTGCCGCTAATCGGGTAAGTGTAGCGGAAAGTGGCAAAATCTACCATCTTTACGCCCCAGTTTCTCCATACAAATCTTAAACTGAAAGCCTTGTCTATCCAGGGCTTGCTTCTGTGGGCTAATTAATATAATTTTCCTTCCACTCTCATTCTCAGGCCTTCAGGACAAGGTTGTGGGTCAGTGCTGACTCTAGCTGAGCTTCTCTTTACACAAGGGGCCTTGGTTTATACTAGTTACAGCCTCATCCGATTGACTTTTTAGAGTTTGGAGTCAATACCAGTGTTACTCTAGGGGCTAAACAAAATTGTCTCGGGGGGGGGGGTCTCAGTTAACTTAATCCTGTGCCCTCAGTTGCTGTCACTTTGAGGTAATATGCTATGGGATCTGGGAGATTCCCTAGTCATCATTCCTGCTGTTTTCTATTTTTGTGGAAATTAACTTGTAATTTACCTGTCTTCACAGCTGGATTAAAAAAATAAATGTACTTGTATATGATTTTACAGTATCATTACAAAGATGAAACGTCTTATTCCATTGGAGCCTTTGGTGTGGTGGATGTGAACTGTGATTTCCTGGATCTGACCTATGTGAGTTGATTTTTTTCCCCTTCTCACCTGTCTGAATCATCAGTAGATGTGTACACCAACACATGTGCTCAACTAGAGAGAGAGAGAGAGAGAGAGAGTGAGTGCATACACATACACAAAGACATGTACACATATATGCACACATACATTTTCTCTCACACACACACACACAACACACACACACACACACACACACACACACACACACCACACACACACACACACACCACTACACATCCACACTCTCACCCTCTCTCTCTCTCTCTCCCTCTCTCTCTCTCTCCTCTTCTCTCTCTCTTCTCTCTCTCACTCTCCTCTCTCTCTCTCTCTCTCTCTCTCTCATCTCTCTCTCTCTCTCTTTCTCTTAAACACACTCACGCACACTCACACACACACCTTTGTCTGTATGCATGCCATATGTAAGGGGAAAGGATAAACTTATTGTCTCATGTCTGCGAGTTGTTGCCTTCAAAATTTCTGTTTGATAGGCACAAGTGTTGTAATGGTAATATCTAATATCTTTTTTCAGGAAAAGCTGTCCATGTAAATATTTTATTGAACTGAAATATTCTGCCTAATTTGTATTGATACTGATGTTGTTGACAAGGAATTGAAAAAGAAGTTGCTACAACAGAAATCTTCAGTGTTTACACATAAAACTTTCCATCAGCTGACAGAATATCATGGGGGAAAGAAATTGTTCATTTGATCAGTATTTTGAAATTACTGTAAGAGTCACGCCCCTCGAAAACAGATTATCTTTGCCGAAGTTGAGATATAATTTTCAGTACGTCCCATGAAAGCATACTTTCTTTGTTGATTATGATTTTTGGTTCTGCAGTGGTCAATTACATGTTCATATATGGTGATCGAATGATAGTTACAAGCAGCTTAAAATGTTCAGTTATGTTTCTGATTAATGCGACTATCATAATCTTCCATTGGCCTCTTTAGAATGGCAGGAATATTTACCCATACGTGGTAAAATTGTTTTGTTTTTTTACAAAAAGAAAGAAGGGGCAGGGTTAAAAACCAAAAACAAACAAAAAAAGAAAGGGCAGGGTTAATTAGCCTGAAAATATCACACGTAGTATTGCATGAGGTATTTTGTGTTGTGTTACATTTATCTGATCTGATTCTGATCTGTAGGAGTAGAGATGGAAGATGCATCAGCCATGGTGTACTGGTGTGTGCAGATGCGAGCAGACAGTGACCAGCTGGACCATTACTTGAAGAAGGAGGCCGAGAAATTCAGTCAGACCCTCGGCTGAATGAAGCCCCCCAGACCCCTCACTCTGGGGAGGTCAGTAATACCTGCCTGCTCACTGCCTCTAAGGAACCCTGTCACTTCATCTTCTTCTTCTTCTTCTTACTTCTTCTTCTTCTTCTTCTTCTGTCTTCTTCTTCGTCTTCTTCTACTTTCTTCTTCTTCTTCTTCTCTTCTCTTCTTCTTCTTCTTCCTTTTTTGTCATGTTTCTCCCAGGGGAGGTTTGACATTGATGAGCCTTCTCCATCTCTCTCTGTTTTGAGCTTCCTCCTTATTTATGCCCCACTCTCTCTAAGATCATCCGCAATACAGGCAGCCCAGGTCTTGCTAGGTCTTCCCTTTGGTCTCTTTCCATCCACGGGAACCCTGTTTCATGAAGTACACTTTTTCATACTCATTTGAAGAAAATCTGGTCTTGAGAAACTGATTATGAGGTATTATTGTTTCCTTCTTTTTTTTTTTAAAGGAATTTTGAACTGCCTTTATAGTTTGAGCGGTTATGTGTAATGTGCTTCTTATCCTAATTGTTCTGTATTGCAGGTGGCAGGTTCAAAATTTTGATACGAAGAGTATTGAAGCGTGAGCAAAAACAACACTGAAGTGTGTAGCAAACTATAGATTAGTATCATTTAAAAATAAATAATTAATATGTGTGTGTGTCGCAGATTGTGCTTACATTCTACCAGAAGAAGAAGAAGCAGTGGCCCTTTGCCCAGGAATGTGTTCCATGGGAAATGTGGACCCTCAACCTGAAGGTCATTCACTTGCCTAATGAACATGGTATGTACCCGGCAATCTCTACCTTTGGGTAGTTTAGTGTCTTTACCTTTAGAACCAGAAGGCACAAGGAAAAATTGATAGTAGTTGAGAAATAACGTATTTATACAGAGATTAACATGAAACCAACAAAGATACAGTTATTAATGGATGTTGACTAAACTGCAGGTGTAACAAAGATACAGTTATTAATGGATGTTGACTAAACTGCAGGTGTAACAAAGATACAGTTATTAATGGATGTTGACTAAACTGCAGGTGTATAAAAAATGTGAGACATTGGGTGTCACATGTCAACACATCAGATCTGGAACGATACAGGAAGGACAGTGCGGTAGGTCATTCACATGGTTGATGCCAGGATATATATTATAATAGTAAGAGTAGATAGGGTACAACCCTGTCAAGTAGTCTCAAAGCATCGTACACGCTTCCATAGCAGCATCATTACATCTTCCTCATTATCATTGATTCATCATGCAGTTCTTGTTTCAATCATGTCTCAGAAGAATCAGTTTTCCATAAACCTTGAAATGCACGTGGATGGGAAACTTCAAAATGTGTTGTGTAATTTTTTTGTAGCTGTTGATTATGGAATTTGTGCTTTTTTTATTTGTTTGTTTGTTGTTGTTGTGGGTTGTTTTGTTTTTTGTTGGGGTTTTTGTTGTTGTTGTTGGGTTTTTTTTTGGGGGGGATGATTGTTTACTTCATAATTACAGCTCCTTTTTTTTTTTTCTTCTCTCATTAAACTTAATTCTTCAAAATATTGTCAAAACTTTGCTGAACATTGGCTGTGTTGGTGTGTGCAAATTTTCATGATAAAGCTTTTCTGTGAATGAAAGAAATGCTTGAAAAGGAGCGTTTGAAATTGCAGATTTGACAGCTGTGTTGAGTGGGATTACTTGTTGTTGTTTTTCAGAGCGGAATGCATATCGCTCAAGTTTGGGCATGCTGGTTGGGGAGAAGATCATTACGACAGCGGAAATAATATCCCGGGATCAGTACGTTCCCAGAAATCCAAACAAAAGTGAGATGGACAATGTCTTTGATTTGTCATACTCCACAGTACAACCGTACTTATTCAAGGTGGGTCACATTTCAGGGGTTTTTTGCTTTTTTTTTTAAGGATTGTACTGGCATTGATATTTGAATGTAACTCACATTTTGTTTGATTTTTTTTAAAGGATTGTACTGGCATTGATATTTGAATGTAACTGTTATATATATATATATATATATATATATATATATATATATATATGTGCAAGCAGGCCTTCTGTTTTGCGGTCTACTCCTTCACCCCACTGTTAATTTGATTACTTTGAATGAAACATGACAATGAACAGGGTTGGCGGGACTATAAACAGCAAGATTGCATCGGATTGACTATGAATAGTGGTTGTTTTAACCCTAGTAGCGCTAAATAGACAGCCACAAGCCTCACTTCTATTGGCTGAATTAACATTGGCTAGCATTGTTTTGGAGCAGGGTGGGCTCAAACAACCCTTGATATTGATATATAAAACTGAATTAAATGTGTTAAGCTATAAATCACTGGAAAGAAGAGATAATATGCTTTTAAATGAGTATAATTTTATAATAGTGTGTAGTGTTTATGATTATGTAAAAAAAAAATCAAAAAAAAAATCGTGTGCACACTACGGATCACTGTTCCACCGTCAGGGCCCCGGATCGATTTTAACATGATAAGCAAAGTTCTTGCGGTGCATAAATGTCATGATTAGGTAAACACTATTTCTTGACATTAGTTTTCAAAAAATAAGGAGTTTGTATCGCTTTATCGATCACCAAATACTCGGAAAAGTTCAGCGACAGGATCGACGCCATCGCGACCGTCATGGCGGAATGTGCGAAGTGGTGGCTTTCTATGACAAAAATACAAAGATCGCTTGATTTCATGTGATGCAAAGTACTCGGCAGCATAGCGATTTGACTCAACAACAGTTATTTCGAAGCCTCGTTGCGTCAAAATAAAGTAAAACAATCTGTGACGTCGAAATCGCCGAGTAGCGAAGAAGTCCATCCAGCAAAACTAGCACCCCTCGATTCAGTCCGATCGCGATCGATTTTTACCAAGTTTTTCAAAAATATTCCACAATCCTTACCTCATCGTCTCTCTCATTGTTTATTTCAACCAAATCCAGCCTCTAAAACTCCTACTCGCTGTCAATTTTGTAAAAAAGCTCGAAAAATGCTTGAAGAAATTCTAGTGCAAACGCTGGCCGCCATTTTTGTTGAAGACGATCTCGGCTGGTCCGAAAAAAAATTAAAATACACTCTTAACCAATCAGATTCTTCGTTGCTTGTGTGTGTCAAACGACCTTCACCCCTTTCTGCGGGCTTACAACGGCCTTAACATTCATTGGCTGACCTTTGAAAGCGAAAGTAAGCTTTCAACTATGATCACCCACGTCATCCCGGAATATTCCGGGATCCGCCACACAGCCTAGACCCGCCTTTACCGGAATATTCCGGGAACCGCGCCACTAGGGTTAACCATGCTCACTTCATCATTTTGGCCTAAATCAGAAATTAAATTTTTGTTTTCTCTTCTTTGCAAGTTTTCTGCTGTTTGTTGTTCACTGAAAACTGCTTTAAAAAACAAAAAAAACTGAAAAAGTGAGAAAAATGATCATGGAGTATGAAGAAGTCATGAAATATACTTTGCTTTTTCAAATTAAGTCACAGTGTCTGAATTGTAACAAAGTGTTCAACTGAGAGAAATTGATTAGACGATACTGTTTTATCTGAAAGAGGGGAAATGTCAAGTGTGATAAAGGGGAAAATTACTCAGAAAAGTAAATATGTTATTCTGCTCAACTTTGAATTTGTCTTCCCAGCTTTGACAATACCTTGTTTAGCCATGGTGGTGATTTTATTTTTATTTTTTCTGTGACATGTCTAAGCACCAGTCAAAATGTCTCCTCCTAACTGCAGTATATGAAAGAAATGATTGAATCACATGAAAAGGGTTATGCTTCCTTGAAAAGTTATCAAAAAGTATCAATTCGATGTTGCGTAAATTTACTCGTGCATTCTTTCGTGTGCAAAATTGTGTAGTTCAAAAGCAAGATTCCAGACATCATTATTCTCTCTGGCAGAGAAATACCCAGCAAATCAAACAGCAGCAAAGTATGGTTCAGTTGATTAGCATTTGCAGCAGAGAACGCAGAGAACTGAATCATATACTGACTTTAAAAACAAGCAAATTTCTATGAAAAGGTATCCAAAATGCAGAAGTTACACTAAAATTAATGGCTTTCAGTCTTGGAAATGGGAAAGCTGAGCGTATTGGTAACATCCTGCTTTGCAGCCACGTGACCATGCTGGAGGATTCTAAAAATGTTGCTTCAAATGAGGCTTTCCCTACTGAATGACCCTAGTCTATGTCAGAACCTTGGAGGCACCGTGGTCGAGTGGTTTAGGCGGTCAACTCATGATCCAGAGGTCGCGGGTTCGATCCCCGCTCAGCTCGGTGTTGTGCCCTTGGGAAAGATACTTTACTCCTATTTTCCTCACTCCACCCAGGTGTACAAATGGGTACCAGCTCTGCTGGGGAAGTATCTGGCGACAGACTAGCGTCCTGTCACAGAAACCGGGATAAGCTCCGGCTCTATGGGCCTTCTGGCTCGAAAGAACATACTTTTTTTTATGTCAGAACCTTCTAAAAAAAATTGTTTTTAAATTAGCTATAGAAATAAGCCTTTTTCTCAGGGCCTCATAACTAGCTGGCTTTGCCTTCATTTTAAGGAAAAGGCATTGTGAGGTATTCTGGTTAACATCTATTCATCAATGTTCACTTGTTTTGTTGTTTTTGGCTTGTTTGTTGTTTTTGGCTATGCATGTAACCCACGTGAATTTCTCATGATTTTGATATCATAAATTGTTTCATATTTGTATCTCAGTGGTGAGGTGTATTCCTTTCAGCTAGCTGTGTTCAAAGATCTTCAGGCCTATTCAAGCAGCTGCCTTTCTCATTCTGAGTTTGGTTGGATTTTTTGTGGTTTTTTTAATGTTCATGTTGGTGGAAAATACATTGATTTTATTTCTGTTCCAGATTGACTCCAGTTTGCAGTCCACTCCAACCAACATGACAGGACAGATGCGTCAGTTCCTCAAAAACACACTGAACTTCTGAGCTGCCTGATGGCCGGTCGAGTGGCTTCCCTTGATGGTAAAAGGGGAACAACCTCTGATGCTGCGCCCTACCATCTCTCTTGAGGTGGGCTGGTAGGGGGAGAAGGTGATGATGATGGAAGCGAAGACCAGCCAGTTTCATGGTCCCAAGTCTGTTGTATCACCATCGAGAGAGAGAGAAGAAGGAGGAGAGGAGGAGTATCTGTGTGAGATAGGGAGTCACATTCATGATATTTGGAGGGGGGTCAGGAATCGAGAAGAAACATTAACTGTTTGACTTTGTGGTGATGGTTCGCGATGACACTGATAACCATTGCAAACTTTCTTTCATTGTGAAGATACCGTGTGCTGCTGTGTTCTGTCTACAGTGACTTCCAGTTTGACTGGTCTTTCAGGATGAAGTGGTCCATGAACGAAAGAAAAATCATCGGTTTCAGGTATGAATATTGACTGAAAAACAAGAATGGCCCATGAATGATAAAAAAAATCATCGGTTTCAGGTATGAATATTGACTGAAAAACAAGAATGGCTCATGAATGATAAAAAAAGACAATGGTCATCAAGGCATCAATCATGAAGAAAAAGCATTCATTCATGGATAAAAAAGACTGAGTGGTATAAATGAAGAAGCGTCAGTCATGGATGAAAAGAAATGGGTGAAGAGACGCCGGTCATCCAAAAAAAAATACAAAGACAATGGTCAGTGTAGTGCACAGTCCTCGTCAGTGGTCACTGACTTGGTGCTGCCGTATCTGCCAGTGTCCAGACTGCATTTCTTGTGCACCGTGGCCAACAAGAGTGCCTAACTTTGGAGGGGCGGGGATTCGCTGTTCTTTCAGCAGATATTTTCAAATCATCATGACTGTTGTTGTTTCTTACAATGCTGTTGTGCTTACATGTTCCAAGAAGTGATCATAGTTTGTGGTCATATTTTAACACTGCTTATAGTCAGTGGCTGTGTCTGTCCAGTTTTTTTTGTTTGTTTGTTTTTTAAGTCTGTTTTTTTTTAAACATCTTTATGGTGCATGCTTTGGTGCGTTGGGTTGTCATTATCATGATTGCTTAAAATTAGCCTGTGTGTTGTGTGTGTGTGTGTGTAGCCGTCTTGTTGAGTTTGACCTCTCTGTGTGTTAATGTCTTTGTAGCTGTCAGTGTTAAATGCCATTTCAGGATTTCCACAATCCACGCAGTACAATGTTATTGATGTTCTTTATCAGTGGTGGTAGAACTATCATGATGGGAGACCTTTCCCGGCCTGTTTATCCAGAATAGTTGTAAACGTGCTCTGCTTGAAGATCCCTGCTTAAAACCATTTCATAAGTGAAAAAAATGAGAGAGGGGTGCTGTTTGTCAGAGGTTTGGAAGGGTTTTTTTGTTTATAAGGTAATGAATTTGTGGAGTAGCACTTTATTTCTTTAGTGATGCCATGAGTCTCACTGATCCTTCTTTCGATGAATACCACCATTGCAATGGAAGGCTTGTTGGCTGAGTATTAAGGCAGGGAAAAAATGTTTCAAGAAAGTCCTCAGCGTCTTCAAATTCGGGACTGAAGTGATACAGCCATCGTTCCACCTGTCACTACAATATCCAATCCAATAGCAGATTCGAAAGGTAGAAAGCTGGTTGGCTTGTGTCCCCTGAGTAGCTTAGCATGTTACCTTAATCTTTTCTTTGGTTGTTTTTTTTAGGTTCAACAGTTTCATTCACTAGTTTTCATAACTAACTGGAGTCATGTATGACAGCTAGCTGTCAAGGCACCAACATATGAATGGCAGTGGGAGGAAATTAAAGACAAGGCTTTGTGAATTACTATGTAAGGGGAGAGATAGGCGAAGGGGAGGGGGGAAATAAAAAAGAAAAAGGCGACTGAGGGCTAACCACAGCAGTGGGTCCAGAAATTATTTATAGGTGTTCTAGACTGTTCCTTGGGTGACCGTTTGCGCACCTTGGCTTCAGTACAGTTCCCCAGTTCACCCAGCTGTAAATGGGTACCTGCCCTCTTTAGGGTCAGGGAAGGTAAAGCAGCGAGGGAGAGGAGATGGGCGCCGCCCTCAATATGCTGGCCCTAGAGAAGTGAGGTCTCCGACGCCTCGCTCCCCTACGACCTTATAGGTTATGGGACTCCTTTACCTTTACCTTTAGACTATTCCTCAGCCAAGAGCCAGATCTCTTTGATCACCAAAAATTGCTGGGAAAGTGGAATAAGAAAGAAAATACCTGGTAACGAATTTTATAGCAGACCATTGAGTTTTGCTGTCCGTGGTTTTAAATTCACTGGAGAGGTCATCCTGTTTTTAATGCCTTGTTGCCTGTCTGCCCTGAGCCGTGGTGGTGAAGTGGACAGACAGACAGACAGACAGACAGACGTTGTAAAGTCCTTGTGTGTTTCTATGCCCATTGTTTTTGTTGGTGGTGAACAGCCATTCAGGGGACACTCTTTACTCTTTCATTCTAACACATTTGGTACGAGGTGTTCGTAATATTGCTTTGTACCATTTGTTGTCCAGTTTTTTTCTAAACTTGCCGCTGTTGATAATTATGGAAATTATGGACTGTAAATAATGAACAAATTGCAAAAAAAATTATTTTGATTGCTTGATCGTATGAATGAAAAACAAACCAACTCAGAAGGAATGATGACCCTGATGGGTAGGAAGGGAAGACTGGTGGGCAGCAGGCATACCCCCATATATATGTGTAAATATTGTGATGTGAATGTCTGTTAATGGCTGTTGTGACATATGATATTGTACAGCAGACGGTGATATCAGATTCAGAAGCTGATATTTCTGTAGGTGTTATGTTCAGTGATGGGGAAGAGGGAGGGGGTGGGTGGACTGTGGTTCATCAGGTTTATGACGTTAGGTGATCATTGTGCTGCACTGAAATTGAAAAGAACTAGTCTCTGTGTGTGCGTTCAGAATGGTTTCACTATGCGTTTGTTGCTGAAGGCTTGTGCAAATCTATGTTGCATAAAATTAGTGTGTGTTTGTGCTCAGATTAGTTTTAAAGCATTGTTGATTGCCCATGTCTATTTTTCAAAATAATGGCACTTTTTAAACAAAAGCAAAAAAAAAAAAAACCGAAAAAAAGAAAATTATGAAGGTGACTTCGTAGATGAAAATGATTTACGTTTACTCTGCAGATGTGTGTTGTGTATGTTGGTTTGTTATTTTTATGGGGAGAAGGCGATAGGGTGGGGGTTTGGAGGTTGTGTGTGAAAAACAAATGAGCTTGATGCAAACTAACCTTGTGACTGTTAACACGCATGATGTGTAGAGTGAAAGATTATCCTGTGTCCAGTGTAACTCTGTCTCTTGTAAGGATTAGTATGTGTTGAGAATGGTGAACTCTGAATTTGCCTATGATTGATTTTGCTGGTAGTGTGTGAATAGAAATGAATTTTGGTTGTAAATGAGAACTGCATACATGTATGATCAGTGTATATGTGTATCGGTGAAAGATGTAACTTGGGTATGGTGTTTGTGGATCAAAAGCTGTATGAACGTTTTCAGTGTATTGGAGAATGTGTGTAATGATTACAGAAAATAAAGAAGCCAAGTTTTGAATAGTGTTGGGAGTCACTGTGATGAAAGTATGACAACAGAAATGTGTTCATTTGGAAGGGGGGGGGGGGGGGGGGGGGGGGGTATTATTGTGTTTTCTGGTTTGTTAGTGGTGTTATGTAAAGGAGGATAAGGGGCTGATTGGTTGCATGATTTGTGTTTTGTTTTATTCTCCGTAATCAGTTAAGTTGAGTTTTTGTTTACATTTATCATACATTAGTGCATTCTTTGTGACCGTCTAAACAATCACATGCATGAAAATACATTCCTTCTACATTTACACACATACATATCTGCATTTGTGCATGCACACACACACACACACACACACACACACACACACACATCTTTACATATGTACACATGTGCAGAAAGAAAATAGAATTGGGGTGAGGGGTTGTTTATTTGGGGTTTTGCTTTGTTATGGTTTTGGGGGGGTTTGGCATCCAGGCCATAGAAAACTTGAGCCCTTTGCTAAGGGTACGTAGATAAACCAGTGGCTTAGAGAGAGAAATTAGATAAAAGAGTTATCTTTAAAATGCAAGGATAAAGATGTTAGGTCAAGCGCATATCTGTCCTTGTAAACAAACAAGCATTAAAAGAACTGATAAAATGTGGGAAACAAATGCTATACTAAATAGCAAAACCAAAACTATTTGTCACATGTAAAAATGTAATACAGAGTAAAATCAATTAAAAAGAATTTTATAAAGAAACATATTACTCATAATACCTATTTAAAAAAATAAAGCAGGCCTTTATATGTGATTGTACATACTTGAATGAATGGACATACACTTGAGTTAACGGGATAGCCTAGTGGTTAGAACATTGTGCTCGCAATCTGATGACCCGGGTTCGATTACAGTTCAAGGGGATATTTTCCCCTGGAGTTAACATCAGTGCCGACTCCACTCTCCCCAAAAGTCCTTCGGTTGAGACTATAAACTGAGGCCCCGTGTGCGAACACACGCAGAACATCTTGCACACACACGTTAAATCCTGTTCCGCTTTTGGTAAGAGTAGGCCATTGTGTGCCAGTGGGAACAGATGACAGAATTTACAAAACCGCATACACATGGGGACTGGATGTAAAAAAGCACATAAGTGCTTATTCCATTATCCTCGATATAAAAGAATAAAATAAAATAAATAAACAACAGTGCTGACTCCACTCCCCCGAAAGTCCGGATGAGACTATAAACTGAAGTCCCGTATGTGAATGCAAGCAGAACATCTTATGAACATGTTAAAACCTGTTCTACTTCTCAGAAAAGTAAGTCATCATGTGCTGTTTGGAACGGATAACAAAATTTACAAAACCGCATGCACTCAGTGGCTGGCTGTGAGTGTGAAAAAGTACATGAGTGCTTATTCCATTATTCGCAAAATGCAAGAATGACAAACTGTACACACACACACACTCTCTCTCTCTCTAGTCTCTCTCTCTCTCTCATACACACACACACATTGTTATATACACACACACAAACATACACACACGCATATGTGCATGCACACACACACACACATGCACACACACACATGCGCACACTCACTAACTCACTGTTATTCATGTATAGAGCAGAAAATAGAACAACAAATGATGTACGATTATACAGGCTTTCTCTAGTTTTTAAAAAAAAAACAAAAAAAAACTGGAGCATGCAAAACAAAAATTTAAAGAGGGGATGGCAAAAGAGACACAAATAGGGATGGAGAAGGAAAACGTATGACAGCAAAGAGTTGAAGTGCATGTAGGGGTAGCAGCATGCAATTCTGTGTGTGTGTGTGTTGTTGTTGTTGTAGCTTCGATTTTACATCCATTCACTCAAAGTGATATTAGACGATGGGAAGGGGGCACTTTTGTTGATGGATCATCAATCAAATCATTCACCATTACACCCAGTGTGTGTAGGGCAGCAACAAAGCGCTTCCACTCCTGCCTATCCTGGGCCAACCTAGTCACTGATCCCCAAGAGTGCTGCATGGCCTTCATCTCACTTTCTACAGTTCTCCTCCATGTTGCTTTTGGTCTCCCTTTCTTTCTCCTCTCGGCTTTGGCCATCAGCATTCATACAAGTCTCACTGGACCCAGGAGGTCCTTTGCACGCTAAAGTACAAGTTTTCTCTGTTGCTGTTTCCCTAACTTCTCTTCTTTTACGGGACAGGGTTGTTAGCCCTATGCCCAACCCCCAACCTGGAGGAAGGGTTCCACCTTAGTCGCCTCTTACGACATGCCTGGTTGGAGGGCAGGGATCCTATTCTTACAATGCTCGCTTTGCAAGCATACCCCGGGAGTCCCACGGGTTTGTTGATGGATATGTGCAGTAAAATGCCTATCTCTTGCTAAATAACGTTATCAGTACACACAAGAAAAAAGGCTAAACAATGATAATAAGTACATAAGAAATGCTAACATAACGTATAGCCTAACTCTGTGTGTATGTGTGTGCGTGTGTGTGTGTGTGTGCTGGTAGTGGTTTTTGTTTGGGTTTTTGTTGTTAGTTGGTTGTTGTTTTTTCACGGGGAGAGAATGAGGGGGGGGGGGGGGGGTTGTAGAGGTTGTTATACACCTGCCCCGAGGCAAGGGAATGCGTAGGATAGTGGTGGGGTGGGCAGCGTGGTATATCATCATTATTGTTATTATTTTGGCCGTGAACACTTCCGTGATGGCTTGGGGGATCTGACAGGCAGGACAAGTCAAACACCAATCGATATCACGAGGGTGCCGCATCCGGCCTGACTAAGTGTAGGATGAAAGGCGCTTCCCCCCCTCTTCCTTTGATCTCTTTGCTTTGGCGAAGAATAACCTGCTGTGTCAGTGCTGTACATACACACACGCACATACATGCAGACACGCGTGCATGTGTATGCATGCACGCACACACACAAACTTATGCGCATGCATGCACACACGCACGCAAGCACAGGAACGAAAGCACGCACGCACACCACCACACACACACACACACACACACACACACGCAGCACACACACACAAACACACATACACACACAACACACACACACACACACAACACACACACACACACACACACACACACACACCACACACACACACAACTATCTCGAAATAAAAGAATGAATTGTTTTTTTTACAAAAATACGCGTGCGCGCGCGCAGCACACAAACACACACACACACACACTCACCACCACCACCACCACCACCACCACCACCACTTCCACCACCACCAGAGAGAGAAAGAATATGCAGACACTGTGTGTGTGTGTCTGTCTGTCTGTCTGTCTGTCTGTCTGTCTGTCTGTCTCATGTCTTCATAAGCTAGAAGCAAACATGGCCAACAACAACAACAACAAACAAAAATAATAAAACAAGGGGCAGGATAACCTCCTGGGTCCATCATTCTCCTCGGTCCTCTCTCATCGGTCACCATCATCCTCGATATAAAAGAATTTAAAAAATAATACTAATTTAAAAAAATTATCTCTCAGTTTCACTCCACCTGCCTGCCTGCCACAACAAAGATGGCATGTTCTCTCTCCTCCAACTAGCCTAACCCATACCCACCACCCTACACCTGCCCTCCCCTACCCCTTGACTTTCTCCCTTGAACCCTTTTGCTACCCGTATGTCCATCCATAATCGGCATCATCAGTGCACTTGTGTGTGTTTAGCCGGGTGGCTGATATATTATAATTATATGAATACTGTCAGCTCCGACAGAGATGACTGAAGAGTGTAGCATCCTATTATAAATCGATGAGATGGGCGCTACAGCCGAGTGGTTTATAATAATTTCAGACACGTTCGACTTCAGTCCCAAGGATCCATGAAGTCGTAGGTTCGAATCTCGGCGTGGCGGTGTTAGGTGAATTAAGGGTTGGGGGTGTGAGGGGGTGGTGGTGGGTGGTGGGTGGGTGGGGGGGGGAGGAGGGTGTTGTACCATCTCCCAGGTCAACTTCAAATGCAGACATGTCAGAGCCTCAATTTTCCTTCGTGTGGTGTGTGTGTGTGTTTGTGTGTGTGGGAGGAGGAAGAGAGAGAGAGAGAGAGAGAGAGACACACACACACACACAACAATACACATACAGAAGATCAAAATATGCATGTTAAAGATCCCATAATCCATGTCAGAGATCGGTGGGTTACGAAAATACCCAGCAAACATCCCTAAAGTCGGAATGCGGCTACCTTCACGGTGGGTAAAAACGGTCGCAATACGCGATAATCTCACATCCCGAAGTCGGAATGCGGCTACCTCCATGGTGGGGTTAAAAAAAGGGTCGCATACGCAAAAATCTCACCATTGGTGAACCTCGGAGCTCTAGGCGAGGAAGTCAAGTCAAGTCAAGTCAAAAAGTCAAGTCAAAAACACTTTAATCATCTCATGAAGGGCAAGAACGAAAAAAAAATCGATTAACCA
>CM054158.1:32294126-32329126 GCA_028751875.1 Rapana venosa
GCAGGGAAAATGGACACAGAAGGCAGAACATAGACAAGAAGGAGGTGATAGGAAGAAAAGGAACAAGGCAGAAACAAAGAGCGGGACAGAAAAGAGGCAATTCCTAGCATATAATTTCCAGAAGGTGGGGATGCAACTTAGACTATGATAGCCATGTAGACTATGAACATTTCTGAAATAAACATGCATCAAAGTTTCATTAAAAAAAGAGTTTAAGTTTTCAAAGCATATCGCGCGTTTGAACTATGATTCATAGTTCAATCCATATAACGGGGAGAACAAAAACAGTCATGCAAAACGCTTTTTATCTTTCGTGTTCTCGCTCGCAGTAGGCCTAGGACTAGCCTAGCTGAACTGTGCCATGATCACTTGTACATACATTGGGATTTAGGGCACAGCTGATACATTGACGGTGTGGCGCGAAAGGCTAGGAAAAATGTAATCTGGCTGTAATTCTGTAACCGTCATTTTGATTGGATGTGGTTATTCCTTCTACCCAATCGGCTTTACTAGAACGAAACTTCCTCTGCAGCCTCCATATTCCTCGTGCTCAGTTGGGAAGCTCAAGAAAGACGGTAAGCCATGCGTTAAAATATGTCGGTCTGTTAGTGATCAACTGAACTGGTAGGTGTATTTCATGAAAGATGAGCTCGAAATATTTCTTTTGTGTGTCTGTTTTTGTCACTAGCCAGCTTAGTTTTATTCATTTTACAGCAATAATGTGTACAACTGTCCTACTTTTTCCATCATCAGTGACGGTCATGACAGAAGTCTGGATCACTTGACTGGTAGACTCTTCATCAAGGCGAACATAATCTCATATTTATTTGGAATGATTTTGAGCCTCGTGAGGGAGTGAAATCGCGGGATTTAACAAATAAAGGTGTTGCTGAGGTTGAATCACACCGTTCTTTGTGTACAAATACAAAAGCAAGATAGTGATATCTAGACTGATACTGTGATAGGTGGGCACTTCAGTGTTACACTAAACTGCAGTGCATGTCTACAATGAAGGAATTTTCAAGACACACTCAAGGGTAAAGCTATCAAGACACACGACTAAAAGTTAAGCAGTTCCTAGTCTTTATTCATCTGTTTAATTTAAACAAAAAAATTAAAAGGTTCTTACCACAGAGGAAGAATTTTATAGACAGACTTGACAAGGGCAGTTGAGAAAGAGCACAGATTTATTTTCCTAGGTAAAGCAATCAAGACCCATTACTAAAACTTATGCACTACATGGTTTTTATTCAATTTAAAAAATACTTAGTTTTAATCAGAAGGTTTTTGCCACAGAGGGAGAATAATCACTAGACTGACTACAATATCAGACTATGTAAAAACTGTGACTTTATCATAATTTTATTCTACTTGGGCCCATTCTTACATATTGTTTTTGTATTTTTGAATGACAGAGCAAATCATGTGCAGTGACAATAATAATAATAATAATAGTAATAATAATAATAATAATAATGTATGGAATTTATATAGAGCTGAATCTTGTAAAGCAACAAATGTGCCTTTATGGTTATTATGTTTTTGAAAGTTCTAAAATCAAACCTGCAATTGATTCTCTCCTTGGTTAAATTTGAAATTAATGAGTTCTGTGGTTGCCCCAGGTATTTATTATTATTTTTTTTGCACTTTTCATGTGCAGTAAGAATAATTTTAACAATGTGTAAAGGTCATTTCAGTCAAGGTAAGGTATATTGTGAAGGAAACAATCCCCTTCCCCCCCAAAAGTGAAAGTGTTATTATTTCCAGAACGGTTGCAAGAGGCCTTGAATATTAATCATCATCAGTAATACTATTATGGTAGACAAATCTTACATAAGATAAAGTATCACTGTCAGATGCCATAGTCTTTTAATTTTTTCAGCTTCAACTGGGCTTTATCACCTGGTCCAGACCATTGATGTTGACCCTGGACTTCAGCAAGAATTTTTCTGTGTATTTTGATTTTTTCAGCTAAGAGATGGATTTTTTTTTCATAAATCATTAAATGACAGAAAAATCTGTGTTAGGCACAGGGTTGGTTTTTTTTGTTTTTTTTCCCTTGGCAAGAACTTGAGGTTTACCAATTGTGAGATTTTGCACTTGCAACCATTTTTATCCACCATAAAGGTAGCTACATTCTGTGGGTGGTGTCTAAACGTGACACCTATGTGCATGTTTTAAAAATGTTATGTTTCTGCCTTTATGAAATGGCCATCTGTTCTGAAAGGTGGAAGAGATTTTTAATGTGTGCACAGGATGTTTAGCATGTGTTTGCGTACAGGGCCTCAGATTATACAAATTATCAGGGGAGTAGAGTCAGTTCCGATAACTTGAGCGTAAAATCCCCTATAATGGGTTGCCTCTGTGGTGGCTTGATGATTGATCCCAGCGGTCAGATCACAAACATCAAACTCTAACCACTAGGTCATCCTGCCCCCAGTTGGGATCTGATAAGTATATTATATATACTTAATGGCCCACAGGCAAGTGTTAGCAGAGAATGTCAAATAGAAAGCAAATACACATGAGAAAATATATCTCATCAAATTCACAAGTTTCGAAAATTGCATAGAACATTTGGAATCACTTTCTCTGTGTGTGTTTTTTTCTTCTCAGAACAATTTGATACCTGTAGAGTGTAGTAAAGCTATGCCTCTGTCATATGCCATATGGTGAACTTGTACTGAAAAAATTTAAACATTTTATTTATTTTTATTATTATTATAATTATTATTTGAGAAGAGATCTGAGAGTTTCAGTTTACGTATGTGATAATTAGCTCTCTGTCAAGGTAGACGCCCTCGGTTCAGTGTGCATGCGTTATTTTAATATTATCATTTATTCCAACCAGCATGCAATGGCTTACTCTTCCATAAGGTGGAATGGGTTTTTAAAACTTGTATGCAAGATGTTCTGTGTGCCTTTGTACGCGAACCCTCAGTTTATACTATAGTTATATTACATTTATCAGTGAGTATGTTAGGAAAATAGATATGATAATATATTGATAATATCACCAGCTTGGTATTGAAAGCATTACCACCACTCAGTGTGTGCATTTAGTTAGAATTTTAAAAACAGTTTTTGTTTAAATATTGAGTTTCAAATGTGTGTTGCCCAGTAACCAGTATACAAAACAGTTGTTTCACAGAACTGTATGAATGTCTCAGGAAAGCAAAAAGGTAGCATTTCCCCAGGGTATTATTGCCTTCCCTCACCCCCTTGAGGGAGAGGGGGTGTGATGGTAGCCTGAGGGATGCAGTGGTCATACAGGTCTTCAGATGTAGTGTACTGTAACTTTTCATCTGGTCTTACGTCTGGTGACATGGTAGTACTGGCAGCTGTGGAATGAGTGATGACCACTGACATGTTGATTGATGACCCAGTTGGTCTGTGTGTTGTTGCAGATACCACTATTACTACTTAAGTGACCACAGAATGGCTGAACCAGACAGGTCAGAGGAAACATTTTTGTGTAGTTTCTTTTTGTTGTTGAGAGCATAGTCAGATGTTGGAATAACACATGCAGTCTTTTTTATATATTTTAAATTGACAATGTTCCCTTTATTTTTGCTGTAAATATTTGTAATCAAATGATGAAGTAACTTGTGATCTGGCTTTTTATCATCAATGTTCCAAAATATGAAGGACTTTCAAAAGATTTCAGTTTTGAAACTCTTCATAAGATCAACATAGGACATCACTTCCTTAACGCTGTGTGTGTGTGTGTGTGTGTGCGCGCGTGCGCACATGTGCGTGTGCGTGCGTGTGTTCGTGTGTATGTGCTGTCTGAAATGGGTTCAACAGAAATTATCAAGATCTTTATAAATATTTTTCATGACACAGTTCTCTATTTCTTGAAGTAAATTATTTTGAATAAGAAAAAGAGAACTGTGTGATGAAAAATTCTGTTGATGAAATGTTCATTATGCATTTTTGTTATTGATTCAGCTAATATTTAACATTTGAGGTGTGAAGACATTGCTAAATAAATATATATATACATACATGTATACTACAGTATAGATAAACAGTGCTTCATTTTTATGCAGATTCTAGCATTAAAAAAACTTAACAGCGTTTTGATGTCTGGTGGCCTGTTGCTGTAACTGTATAACCCCCCCACCCCCCCCACTGCGGACTGATTTTTGATGATGCATATTATTATTTATGCACTTCAATACATACGATGATATGAACATGCATAGGCATTCATGTACAAGGACACACAACTTCTCTCTCTCTCTCACTCACTCACACACACACACACACACGCACACGCACACACACACACACACACACACACCCTCTCTCTCTCTGTCTGTGTCTCTTTCTCTCTCCCTCCCTCCGTCCCTCCCTCTTACACACCTAAATACCCTATGTCTTTCTGTCATCATTTTTACTCATACAGGTTCAAGCACAGCTGCACACATGTATACAGCTTTACCCTCTGTATCATGTAGATTCACATGCGTATATGCAGCCAGCCCCCCCTCCCCCTCTTCCCCCCCCCCCCCCCCCCCTCCCCTTCCCCCCAGCATTCATGCATACACTCACAACAAACAGTGTCTCCTACTCAGTCTTGTTTATTTTTGCTCACTCTTGATAGGAAGTCATACATAATAAGTACAAATGTTACTCTGATGTAACCCAGCATTGAGTGGTGTGGTTTCTTAATTCTGACTGCAGCAAGGTGCCTGATGTGGAGGAGGCAGAGGATATGGATGAAGAGACAGCGGAAGGGGCAGGTAAGAAAAAAAGTTGGGTGGTAACTGGGTTTTCTGTTCAATGCTTTTTTGGTGCTGGGGCTGTGTAAATTGCACGCAAGTACCTTTTACATGTATTTTTGGGTATGTTATTGTTGTTTTTGTTACAGTTCTTGGTGGAATTTAGTTCCCAAATCTGCCTTTCTTTAAAAAAACAACAACACCCCCCAAAAACCCACCACACTTTAAAATGATTCACTTTGGGAGAAAATGCCATTCTTTACAAGTGAAAGTAATAGAGTAAAAAAAACAACAACAACAAAAAAAGGTTAATGTAAAATGTATGGACGAATGTGGCAAGAAAACTGAATACATCCTAGGAAGATCTTGTGTTGAAGTTGAGGCTTCCTATTAGTCACAGGATAGCCCTTATTGATCTGTTGATAGTATCATAACAGATATTAACATATCGTATTCAATTTTGTGTAGGACAGGTATCTTTTAGGCTGATAGTGATAACGTGAAAGAAAAATTATGCAAGGCTTTTGTTTGTGGCCTGTAATACACAGCGCAAAATGTTCTTGCTGTCTTCCTTTTGTAAAATTTGTTTGTAGATGTAGTGCCCATTATGTTGGCTTTTAGTTAGTTATCCAGTGTTGAGATGTATAAGTCACAATGTTCATTTGCAGACGTAGCCACAATTACATAGTGCATACTATTTTTTGCCAATTGTTTGATTAGTATGGATGGATGTACCTGGGAGGAAGTAGCGCCTGGGCTTTATCACAGTTCTTGATTAAACCATTGACGCTGGGGGCAACAGCAAAGTGAGAGGCTGTATGACCAGTGGCTTTCCCACTCATGGAATTCCACTTTACAGCTTAGTCTTTAGTGATCGACTATGACTCTCTGACTAGGAGGCTTGACTTGCACAGTCCTCATGTGCTGCAGCCCTGGGGGCTAGTTGGCCTTTGGAGAACATTCTCCAACGCTGACTGTCCTTATGCCCACTTGGCCGAGAGAGTGGGGATGTACTGTGGGCAAGGCATCTCCACTATAATCAAATTTCTGCCCAGTTTCCAAAACAGCAGCTGCCTCCTCTGCTGTTTTGGAGGTCATCGTCGGACACGACGGACAAACATACAAATACAAGTTGCCATGTAATATGTGTAATACAAGTTTCAGACAGCTGGCTCCAAGGCTTTGCTGTGTTAAAGATTGAGGTTATCTCTGTAATTTAAAAGTCTTCCTGAATGCATTCTACTCACCCTTTAGCAGTCGCTTATACTGAGACACTCTTCCTAATATGATAAAGTTCTCGTTCTTTTTTCATGAAAATTATGCTCCCCAAAGTTATGTCGTGGTGTGCAGCCACTGTGTGTTGCACATCATTGATATTCTGCCAAATTATTTGCTCATGGACATTTGTTCTGCAGTGAAATATGCATGTCATACCTAAAATGAGATCATGCTGCTGTCCCCTGTATTATTACCAAATAAAGTTAAAAATGACGGTGACAGTCTTAAAGATGAACATGTAAATGGCATTGTAAAATTTGTCTTTTCCCAGCACTAGAGTGAATGTGTAGCCTCTGCCAAAGTCTTAATACAATCTTTTTCAATAGTCCAAAACCCCACATCCATTCTGTTGACCAGCTTGATTGAACCTGTTAGTTTTGCTGACATGATTGAGGATTGTGTGTGCGGCAGGAGAGGGTGCAGGAGAAGCTGCATCGGAGTCGACTAAGATGGCAGCCCAGCTGATGAAGAATCCACAGGTGTTGGCTGCCCTGCAGGACAAGCTGGGCTGTAATGCTGGTTCCCCTGCTGCCTTTGTTCACTCGTGAGTAGAACTGCAATATATATCTGAGCTGTCATATTGCACACGTTTTACTTGTACACTCCTTCACGTTCCCTCCGCTCTACTGCAGATACCTGGTGCCTACGAATACCCAGATTCAACCAATCCACTGTTGGCCACCGCTCTTTCTCTATTTCGGGTCCATCGACTTGGAATGAGCTCCCTCTCTCTCTTCGCCAGAAACCTAGTTATGACACTTTTAAATCCAGCCTCAAGACATTTATTTCAAACCTAAGATTTCCCCCCTTCTGTGTCGTATCAGAGCTATCCCACCTTCACTAACCCATGTCCTATCACCCTGCTAAAGTATACACCTGTGTGAGTGTGTGTGTGCTTTTGAAAAACATTTGACTATCGAAATTTTATTTCATAGATATTGTCTGCATTGCACCATATTTGTAAATATCTGTTTTGTTTCAACTATTGATTATTTATCATTGATTGCATGACTGTGTAAGATTAGGTTGAACGCATGCGCTTTGATTTGTCTTTGCAAGATATAGCGCTATATAAGTTCCATTTATTATTTTTTTTTTATTCTCCCCCCCCCCTCCCCCTTTTGTTCCTCTTATTTTTTCCCCAGGTGAGGCATGTTCCTACAAATTTGAAAAAAAATCTGGAAAAAGAAAAACCAAACCCTAAAGAAACGACCCTCTTACGCACACACACACACACATGCACACAAGCACGCACACACATGCACACAAACATGCACACACACGCATGCACGCACACACACTCACACACATGTATACAATTACAGTCTTGCATGCATATTTGCCTGCAGCGGAACATTTCTTTCAGTTTGCTGAACAGCCTTTGTCACTCCTTTTCTCTCGCTTTAAAAAAAAAAAATCTGTTTAAAATCACTAGATGTCAACAGCTGTTAAACTGAAGATCCCAAACATTTGTGATACAAACTAAAAAAAAAAAGGATAAAGATAATGCAGATATGCATCAAGTGTCTCAGCTGTTTGCTGTGTGGATTTCATGTGATTTTTTTTTCTATGCAAATAAAAAAACACACCCCAAGATGAATAATTAGTAATAGATAGCTGTGATACATTCTTTCAGATGTCAAGAGTATCAGCACATTGTTTTGGTAAAAAAGTGACAATGATCCTCAAATTACTTTGCAAATGGGGTCAGGATAACCTGGTGGTTAGAACGTTGTGCTTGCGATCTGATAGCCTGGCATTGATCCCAGGTTTGAGCTACCACCAAAACTCCCTTTCGAGGGGATTTTTCCTGTGGAGTTAACGACACTGCTGACTCCACTCACCCTAAAGTCCTTTGGATGAGACTATAAAACAAGGTCCTGTGTGCGATTGCACGCAGAACATCTTGTGCACGTCAAAACTTGTTCTACCTTTTGGAAGAGTAGGCCATTGTATGCTGGCAGGAATGGCTGACAAATTTGTTAAAAACACGCACACTGATGTCATGTTTAGACATCATCTTTGAAGTCAGAATGCGGCTACCTTAATAGGCGGGCAAAAACAGTCTCATAGGCAAACTCTTCCCATTGATGAACCTCAGAGTAAACTGAGGAACGGCGTTAAAAAAAAAAAATTTCAAATGTCGCTCAGAGTATATATATGCTATGGGATAGTGTGTATAGGTAATAGAATAAACAGTTGTAAGCATTTCTGTTTTGTTCTGTTTGATGTTGTAGTGAAAATAAGTGAATGAGTTATTTTATAGAAGAGCATGGAAAGGTCCAAAGCGTCATGACACTGAAACTGTTTGGGGCAGGTTACCCAAGGCGGTACAGCGGCGCATAAAAGCGTTAAAGAAACTTCAGAATGAAGTGATCACCGTGGAGTCCCAGTTTTACAGAGAGGTCCACGAGCTGGAGTGTAAATACGCTGCCAGTTACTCTACCGTCTTTGAAAAGGTCAGCCCTCCTTCCCCCCCTCTTCCCCTTTGTTTGTTTGTTGTGTGGAGAAGTGAAATGTATACATGTCTCAGTTATAAGCTTTGTGCCAAAATTGTTGCCTGGGACAAGAAAACACTCCCCCCCCCCAAAAAAAAAACAAATCCTAGCCCTTCCCCCTTATCTCTACCCCTCCCTCCCCCTAAAGAAAACTACAACCCAACAGCCCCCCCCAACAAAACAACAAACACCCCCCCCCCCCCCAAGAAAAAACAAACCAAAAACAAAACCCCCCCAAAAACACAGAAAACCTGAAAACAAATGAATAAAAACCCTTCCAAACTCAAAAGTGACATCGACATCCATCCTACTTCAAGCCTATTTGTTGTATATAATATGTTCTGTACAGTGTGGGGTGTTGGTTTTTTTTTTTGTGGGGGGTGGGTTGGTGCTGTGGTGCCCCTTTTTTTCAACAAGTCTTTTGTGAAATCTTTTGGAGTTTGTGATGAGTTGTGTTGCCGATCTGTGCTTATTGCGATTCATTACTGTAGCTGTGCGTTTGTGTGTGTGTGTGTGTGTGTGTGTGTGACAACAGCGCAGTGCCATAGTGAAAGGTCAGCATGAGCCCAATGAAGATGAATGTGACTGGCCATCAGATGAGGAGAAAGATGATGATGAGGAACAGTTGGCTGTAAGTACCGCTACTACCTATTTAGTGTTGTGTTGTGTAGTTTTTGATAATAATGGTAATATGTGTAATGTATATAGCGCTGAATCTTGTAAAGCAAACAAATTGAAGCACTTGCACTCGAATCATTTATGCGCATGCAAGTTTTCCACAACTTATTCCTCGCGTATCTCCATCCTGGGACGTGTCATGCATTCCTTGGTCACTGAATTAATCGTAGACAGTAGTTATATTTATAAATATATATGTGGAGGGATGCTACAACTGAGTGGTTAAGAGCATTTGTCTTTTTAAAATTTATTTAAATAAAACAAAATTGTAAAGAGAATTCGTCTTTCATCCTGTGGGTACAGGTGTGGGATAGCCTAGTGGGTAGAGTGTTGTGTTTGTGATTTGATGGCCCGGGATCGAGCCATCAAAAGAGGCGCTTGTTTTAGAGGATTTTACCCAGGAGTGAAATTAGTACTGACTTCAAGTCAAGTCAAAAACACTTTAATTGTCCCATGAAGGGCAATTACACTCACTCCCCTCCAAATTTTTCGGATGAGACTATAAACCAAGGTCCACTGTGCGTGTGCGTGCAGAAAAGGTCAGAAACTGTTCTGCCTTTCGGAAGGGTATGTCATTTCGTGCTGGTAAGCAGTTTAAAAAATGCATGCACACCAACCCTGGATTTGGAATGTGGCTACTTTACTAGTGGGTACAAACTGTTGCATACGTAAAATCTTGCCATTGGTGAAATTCTGAGCTCTAACAGAGGAATGAAAAAAATCCTATGGGTTTACGAAGTTGTGACTTTTGAATCAGCAGTGGTGTCACTTTTTGTTTGATTCTCATGAAGACTTAACATTGCATTTTTCCATACTTTCCCCTTGTAATGAAATTATTCAGTTTTCAGAAGCTCTGTTTTTTTCTTTCTTTTTGCGGGGGGGGGGGGGGGATGTGATTTTTGTTGTCATTTTACAAATTTCATTTGAACAATTTCTTGTTTGCTGTCTTTGTCGTTTTATTCAGATGTTTATTGCACACAGAAAAGGAAGAATTTGAAACGTGTTAGCAAGCAAGAGTTGGTTAACATCATTTTAGAGTTGGTTAACATCATTTTAGAGAACGATACTAGAAGTTGTAAGGTGGCTTGATGGAGAAGGAATAGTTGCACACAGAGGATAATCTGTCAGAAGTGTAGGGAAAGGATGGTAGAAATGAAATGAGCTTTTTTTTGTTTAAAAAAAAAAAGCAAAAATAGATCCTTGAATGGTTTGTATTGGTTGCAGGAGGAACTGAAACAGAAAGCTACAGTCACAGAAGCTAAAGAAGAAAACCCTGCTGATGAAGGTGAGTGTGTTAGTGTGGTGTGTGCTTGCGTGCATGCATGCGTGAAGTGAGAGTTAATAAGCAGAACAGAGACTTCTTTTGTTTTTTTCTATTTTTTTCTGAATCTCTGCCAGTGCTGCTGCTCCCACTTTTACACTTCACGGTATACAGCTCCGACGATTGTGTCACTTTATGCCACAACCTTGGTTCATGGTCACTTTCACACAAGTCCCATGGGGCACTATCATTGCTAGAATGCTACATGGTCACCTACCAGAGAGGCCCTGCCTTGTTGCTGGGCCACTAGGTTGCTAGTGGAGTTGAGTGGTCCAACTTGACGCTGCTACATTGAAAGCGCCCTGTGATAATATATGTTTAGTCGTGTTGCCGCACTGAGAGAAAATACCCACTCTAGAGAGTGGTAACTAACTTGGCCGTTTTGCTGTGATAGTGCCTGATTAAATTTGACTTCTTCCAGGATTCATAAAAAGAAAAGTAATGGGGCACCCCATTAAAATGTTCAGGCAGTATATCTTGGGCAGGTTGAACCTAGTAGAGCCAACTTTTTTGTTCAGTTTGGAGAGTTACAGCTGAACACCACCACTGGAACAGCACATTTCAACTGGGAATAGGAGCTTGCGGGAGCATTCCCAAATTCCAGAGATAGATACACCTTTCAATGGGGCATAAGTCCATTATGCCCCTTACGGATATCTTGGGCTGTAACTATGATGGCAGAACTGTGGCTTTGTTGGTTTGTTATTGTTTAGGCTTTAAAAAAAGTGTTTTGAGCGTCATAGTGCACGTTTGTTTTTTCTTAATGTGTATACCACCATATGAAGAAGTATGCACATTTTCATCTTTTGTCTCGATTTTGTTTTAAATTGTGTACAACTTGGAACAGAGAGATGGAATATTACTGTTGTCACGAACAGAAGGATTGTGCATAACTGACATAAGAAGAGTTCCATAGCAGTATTTTTGTGATCCCTATTATTATTATTATTACACCTATTATTGTGATGTGTGTGTGTGATGTTTCAGATATGAAGGGAGTGCCCGGTTTCTGGTTGACTATTTTCAAGAACGTTGATCTCTTACAGGAGATGGTGCAGGTTGGTAAAACAAAACTGCCTGTTGCATAAATAGCCGGTTTTGTTGATTTTTGCTTGTAAACTGTAAGAAAGTAGTATTGGATTTATCCTCAGCCCTAAGAATGCCAGGGACTCTTTTATAGGCTAAGCAGCATTGCCACTTTTGAGTGAGAAGATTCAGCCTGTCAAAATCTTATTTTTAGTCTTATTTGCACATTCTTTTCCTTTCTCAGATGTTTCAGCCCATTTTTGTTTTCTCTTTGAAATTGTTAACAACATTTTCATTTGTTTTGTGTGTGTGGTTTTTTGCTTTTTGTTTTTGAATAAGTTTTTCCCTTGTGGTAAAATAGTGATACCAGTAACGCTAAGATGGGCATTGAGATGTTGATTCAGCATTGTTATTATGATCTGGTGTGTATTGTGTATGTTTCAAATGTTTATTTTTTCAATTTTAAATAAAAAAAAAGTGAACTGGATGGTCGTTAAGTGGAAAGGAAACTTCGGAACGTGTTTCTAGTGAGTAAATGTGCAGTAAGGTAATATTGATGGAGAACTATGATTTTATGATCAGCATTGGAAAGTGTTCAGCACTGGCTGTCTGTCTGTTTGCAGCACTATGATGAGCCCATCCTCAACCACTTACAGGACATCCGAGTCAAGTTCCTGGAGGGAGAGACCAAGGTGAGTACCGTACACAGTCACCAAAGGAATTGTCAGTCCAGCTTGTGTAAGAATAATGATAATAATGATAATAAATGGAATTTATATGTAGCTTTTGTAGTGTAGTAGAGACAGGCTTTGTGTTCATGTGCGTGTGTGCGTGCATGCATTTATTTAAAAACAAAAAAGTTTATATTCTTTTCTTAGAGGATAATGAATAAGCACTTATGTAATTTTTTTCCCCATCCAGCCCCTGTGTGCATGTTCTGGAAATATTTGTCATCTGTTCCCACTGGTACAAAATGGCCTACTCTTCTGAGAGGTGGAACAGATTCTGACATTAGTAGGATGGTCCGCGTGTGTTCGCACATGGGGCCTCAAGTTTATTGTCTCATCCAGAGAACTTTCCGAGAAATAGGAGTTGGTACTGATTTTAACTCCTGTGTGTGTGTGTGTGTGCGTGGGTGCGTGCGTGTGCATGTGGGCATGTGTGGGGGTTGGCGGAGGGTTTAGGTTGCATTATCTCGCACAGAACAGTAATTCTGGCACATGCTGCATATCGTATAGATCAGACCACTTTTTTCTGTCATAGAAAAAAATGTACGTGGGGGGGAAAATAAACGCAGGTACTTATTCTCATGCAGGTACATCATTTTTACATACCACAAAAAATGTTGATATAAGGATGGTTTTTGTTACAGGGTTTCACGCTAGAATTCCACTTTGAGCCCAATGAGTACTTCACAGAAACGGTGCTGACCAAACAGTATACCATGCGTTTTGAGCAAGATCCCTCCGACCCCTTCAGCTATGAAGGGCCAGAGATTATCAAATGTGTGGGGTAAGGGATCTGGTTGTCAAAAATCTGAGGACGTTTTAATTCTTTAGTTCAGAAGAAGTTTGTGTGTAGCCTGTATGATTATTATGTCTATATTTTATCATGGGTCTGTAGTTGGGATATGTACATAGCTGCCAACCATTCCCTTTTTCCTGGAATTTTTCTGGTTTTTAAGCTGCAATTTCAGTTTTCAAAATTTAAAATTGTGCCTAAATTGAATAGAACATCAGTGTGCCAGTTTCCAGTGCCAATCTCCTGGATGTTGAAGAAAAGGCTAAGTGCAATTTAATTACATGATACTGCCTGGTAAACAATAAAGTCTGAAAGGACCATAACTCTTGAGAGTACTAGTGCCTTCCTCTTTTTCTCGGCAGCCATTTGCCTGCTCGCCTCATGCTGTCTGAGCAGAGAAGTATATTTGTACTTTTCTAGCATTCAACTAGTTATTGTTGCCTGCTTTTGTTTTCATGTAAGGGAGAAACTTATGTGAAATGTTTGGGTGGCAAAGCGAAGGTTAAGATGATTTTGTCTGCATAATTCTGATACCCACAGACAGGGGCTTCACCTGGCGCACCTAAACTCTCTCTCTTCATCTTTTTCTCTCCCTCGTTGTTCGTCCCTTTATCTCATTCCTGTCACCCTGTGGAAGTGTCATTACAACTCAGCTGTGGTTCTGTTGAGTTTTTTTTTACTTGGTGCAGTCGCCTGTAGAATCACACTTTTGGATTCTCCAAGGTTGGCAGCTATGAACGTATCTGTATTGATCTGGTGTCTCTGTAAACTTTATGTGTATGTCTGTAGTCTGTGTGTGTGTATCTCTAATCTGTATGTATGTCTGTAGTCTGTATGTCATATGTTATTAAATTTATCTTTGATAAAAATGATATCTGCAGAAGTCAAGTATATACAACATGTTTGTTGTGTCTGTGTTGAGTTGATAGTCCATGCACCAGTTTTTCTCACTCGACTTGTGGGGTGTGACACACAAAACTGCTGTTTGACGTAGCCTGTATGTTTGTCTTTTATTCATGTTTCTCCATTTATTAAAGTTTGGTTCTTTGAGTAGTTAAGTGGTTGTTTTCTTCAAGTTTGTGCTGGGATGCTGATGTTGTATGTGACTGCGCGTGCTAAGGTTTGTGAAATTCCTCATTTCAGTTGTCCCATCACATGGAACAAGGGGAAGAACGTGACGGTGAAAGTGGTCAAGAAAAAACAGAAACAGAGAGGCAAGAATCTCGTTCGCACCGTCACGAAGACTGTACAGAACGATTCGTTTTTCAACTTTTTCAATCCTCCCGAAGGTGAGGTTTCCTCCCATTCTTTGTGTGGGTACTATGAGCATGATGAAGTCTATTCAAGCAAAATATTTCATTAGTTATGGTAATTTGGAATTCAGTGTGTCTGTAGTTTTTTAAGCACAGGAATTGTGGAATTTTTGCTTGTGTGGTGTTCATGCAAATATATGAAATATATGTGTATATATAACAAAATTTATTTCACTAATACACTTATGCACACGTACATACATAGTCATGTGAGTGCACACAAACACAAATGCACACAAATACGCATGCACATGCACTTTTCATCATCACTGTCACAAATTGCTCTTGCTCCAGAAGTTGAAAATATTGGAAGTGGTTTTCAGGTGTTTTTTTTGCTTAGTAAAGCCCAATTGTTTTAATTCAGGATGTAGAGATTCATCCATGCGATATTTGTGAACTTTGCAAAGGATTGATGTCACTTAACATTATAGTGAAAACCTCCAGATGGACCTTTAGGATGAGCAGTTTCATGAACTGTGATGTGATTTGATCAACCATCACTTGAGACTAGATGAAGCCCCACAGACAGTTTTTATATCAGATAACTTTAAAGATGCTTTGGGTGTTGTTTTTTTTTATGCAAAGAAAGTTAACGAGAAGAAACTATGCAGAGCTTTCAGATGCATTTTATGTCTTGTCAAAAAAAATGTGGAGAAGCACAGAACTTCAAACTTATATGCTTACATGGGAACCAGTTTTGAGTGGGGGGAAAAGAAAGGAATTATTTGTTATTTGCTCATATGTTTGCCTTTTATATTTGGGGGGGGGGGGGGGGGGGGGGGGGGGGGGGGGGGGGTGTACCTTAAGAAGCCCTTTCCAAGCAAAAGTCCTAATAGAAAGATACCTGCAACGCAGCGACATTTTTAGGATTTCAATTACTATTCAACTTTTTCAGACAAGAAGAAAAAAATCATTTGTAACTCTTGAATAAAAAGCCATCTCTAGATAAAGTAAAGCTGTTCCATCTTAAACAAAACCAAAAAGAAAAAAAAATCATGGTTTTGTCTGGATGCAGCCCTGAGAAATTGGGTGCCCTATGCTGACACATATGTGAAATAGTCTTTCCTTTGAAGAAAAAAGTCTAATAAAGATTGAGAATAGCTCACGTGTTTTCTGTTTTTGTTTTATTAATGCTTGTAAGCTGTATTTCAGTTTCTTGTTGATTGAAAATGAACCAGAGTTGTAAAACAGTAAATATACCAGAGATCCAAGAGACGATTTTGAACTTGTAGACCGTTATCAGTGTGTGGAATGTCACCTGAATGTGGTGCTGTTTTTCTTTGTCCACAGTCCAAGGAGAGGCTAACGAAGAAGAGCTGGTAAGGGTTTTTGTCTTGTTTTTGTGTTTTTCTTGACAATTCTGTGCATTTCAATCTACTTTTTAATGTGCCAACACCGCAGTTGAGAAAGAAAAGAATGGGTTCACTGTATCACACAGAAAAAGTGAAGGAAGAGAATGCATGTAGGATTCCTTGTTTAGTAATGAGGCTTTTTCCACTTTGATTTTTAAAAAGCAGTACAGCAATCCTTTTCTTCAGTTTTTTCCCCTTTTTGTAAGGAATGCTAGGGCTGCACAACATACATATGCTTAATCCATTATTCTCAAAATAAAAAAAATTAAAAAATTTTGTTTCCTATTCCATGCTCGATCGAGTGCATAGCTGACAAATTGATACTGCAGCAGTAATGTTGTAGTAGCAAGCAGTGATGTCGGGGAGGTATTCACTCCGGGGTGATGTGGATGTGATGACAGGATGAAGACATGGAGGCGTTACTAGCAGCAGACTTTGAGATTGGCCACTTCATCAGGGATCGCATTGTACCACGGGCCGTGCTGTACTTCACCGGAGAAGCCATGGATAGCGAGGTCAGTGCTGGGGGAAGAGGGGGAGGTGTTGAAAAAATATATATATGATAAAAGATGGGGAGGGTTGGTTGGAAAAGGGGGGGGGGGGGGGGGGGGGTCGCTAGAACAGAGACTTTGGCCATGAGATAGGATGAAAACAATAAAAGGTAGGGGTTAGGGAGGGGAATGTTAAGTGTGGATTTTGACTATAAAAAATGAAGGGAGGGTAAGGGGCTGGGAATGGAGGGGGGTGGGTTTGTTGATAGATCTGTATATATCAAAACTTGGATCTTCTGTTATATATTTAGGAGTGTATTGTACATTAAAAAATAAAAATAAAGGTAAAATGGTATGGTATTGGGTGTCAACCTGTTGCTGCGGTTTCTGTCATCACTGGTTGAATACTCTGTGCCTAGCTCTAAAATATCAGTGATTGTTTTACAAATTAAAAAAATCGGTTGACTGGTAACTTTAATTTTTTTGGGAAAAAGTTGGGTTTTTTTTAAGTGCTAGGTTTACATTTTTGTTCATGTGTTAAACTATAAGTCGTCTGTTTCTGTTGATTGTTTTCAGGGGGATGATAAGTGTTGTCAGGTAAAAACAGGGATGAAAGATGGTCCGGCATAGGTTAACCACTCTGGTGCTGGAAAATGTAACGTTTTGGATAGGGTCAAGTATAGGGACATGTTTAAGATTTTTGGGGTTATGTTTTTGGTTCATCTTTCTGCTTTTGAAGAGTGCACTGCTGTCCAGTACTCTATGATTTTTGCCTGTCACCTCATAATTGTGACATGGTTGTGGTAATAAGTAAGAGAGTTCCTGACTGACTGACTGACTGCACAAAATTAGCTTTTCATAATTATTGTTTGAAAAACAAGACAAAATTTTGAAAAAGAATCGAGTTTGACGTTTTATTACTAAACTTTGTAAAAGTGGTTGGACTTGAATGGAAATGGAGGCTGTTTCATTTGAAAGCATCCTTAACCTTAAAATTTTTTTAAAAAAATTGCAATTTGGTACTTTTGTGGATTTTGGTGTTGGGTGGGATGGGGAGGGTTTTTTTTAAATGTGGAAGAGGTTCATTTCCTTGAGTGAAAATTTGTCCTGACATATGCGGTCATTTTCCTTAGGTACATTGTGGGTTTTTTTTTTGTTTTTTGGTATCAAACGGATCTGATAAATTGAAATAGATCTGAATACCTGTAAAAATGGAAAAAAAGTAAGAAATTTCTTTCTTTTTTTTATATTTAAAACCCTTCCTACTCCCCTAGTGCCTCCTTCCTCCAAACAAACGCCCCCACCCCCCCCCCCCCCCCCCCCCCCCCCCACCCCCCCCTAAAAAAACCAACACCCCACCCAACCCAACAACAAAAAAAAAAAAACAAACCAAAACAAAAAAAACTGAAAAAAGCCCCCCCCCCCCCCCCCCCAAGAAAACAAAAACAAAAAATAAACAAAGAAAACCAACAAAAACAAAACCATTCAAATTTGCTGACGAAAAATTTTTTAAGTGCTTTGGGGTTTTTTTTTTTTTGGGAAAAAAAAAAGAAAAAAAAAAAGGTTAAGGATTTTTTTTTTAAAAAAAAAGGGGGGGGGGAAAAAAAGTTTTGGGGGGGGGGGGGAAAAAGGTTTTGAGAATTTTTTTTTTTGGGGGGGGGGGGGGGGGGGGGGGGGGGGGGGGGGGGGGGGGGGGGGGGGGGGGGGGGGGGGGGGGGGAAAAACCCCCTTAAAAAGAAGAGGAATTTTTTTGGGGGGTTTTTAAAATTTTGAAAAAAAAAAATTTTTTTTGGAAAAAAAAATTTGAAAAAAAAGGGTGGGGGGGGGGGGGGGGGGAAAAAAAAAAAAAAAAAAAAAAAAAAAAAAAAAAAAAAGGGGGGGGGGGGGGGGGGGTGGGGGGGGGGGTTTTAAAAAAAATGGAGAAAAAGGGGGGGTTTTTTTTAAAAGGGGGTTTTTTTTTGGAAAGGGGGGGGGGGGGGGGGGAAAATTTTGGGGGGGGGAAAAAAAAAAAGGGGGGGGAAAAAGGGGAGTTTTGGGGGGGGGGGTTTTTTAAGAAGGGGGTAAGGGGGAAAAGGGGGGGGTTTTGGCGCCGGGGGGGGGGGGGGGGTGAAAGAGGAGAAAAAAAGAATGGGTTCATTATCAACAGAAAAGTGAAGGAAGAGAATGCATGTGGGTTCCTGTTAGTATGAGGCTTTTCCCTTTGATTTTTTAAAAAGTACAGCAATCCTTTTTCAGTTTTTCCCCTTTTGTAAGAATGCTAGGGTGCACACATATATGCTTATCAATTTCAAAAAAAAAAATTAAAAATTTTGTTTCCTTTCCAAGCTCGATCGGTGCTAGCTGACAAATGAATGCAGCGTATGTTTAGTACAAGCAGTGATGTGGGGGGGGTATTCACTCCGGGGTGATGTGGATGTGATGACAGGATGAAGACATGAGCGTTACAGCACAGCTTTGATTGGCCTTCATCAGGGATCCTTGTACCCGGGCGTGCTGTACTTCACCGGGGAAGGCCTTGGATAGCGAGGGCAGTGCTTGGGGGAAGAGGGGGAGGTTGAAAATTTATATATATGATAAAAGATGGGGAGGGTTTTTTGGGGGGGGGGGGGGGGGGGGGGGGGGGGGGGGGGTCGCTTTGAACAGAGACTTTGGCATGAGTGGATGAAAACAATAAAGGTAGGGGTTAGGGAGGGGAATGTTATTTTGATTTTGACTATAAAAATGAAGGAGGTAAGGGGCGGAATGGAGGGGGGTGGGTTTGTTGAATCTGATAATCAAAACTTGGATCTTCTGTATATTGGAGTGTATGTACTTAAAAAATAAAAATAAAGTAAAATGGTTTTGGTATGGGTTGTCACCTTGCTGCGTTTCTGTCATCACTGGTTGATTCTGTGCCTAGCTCTAAAATTCAGGTTTTTTTACAAATTAAAAAAATCGGTTTTTTATGGTACTTTTTTTTTTGGGAAAAAGTTGGGTTTTTTTTAAGTGCTAGGTTTACATTTTTGTTCATGTGTTAAACTATAAGTCGTCTGTTTCTGTTGATTGTTTTCAGGGGGATGATAAGTGTTGTCAGGTAAAAACAGGGATGAAAGATGGTCCGGCATAGGTTAACCACTCTGGTGCTGGAAAATGTAACGTTTTGGATAGGGTCAAGTATAGGGACATGTTTAAGATTTTTGGGGTTATGTTTTTGGTTCATCTTTCTGCTTTTGAAGAGTGCACTGCTGTCCAGTACTCTATGATTTTTGCCTGTCACCTCATAATTGTGACATGGTTGTGGTAATAAGTAAGAGAGTTCCTGACTGACTGACTGACTGCACAAAATTAGCTTTTCATAATTATTGTTTGAAAAACAAGACAAAATTTTGAAAAAGAATCGAGTTTGACGTTTTATTACTAAACTTTGTAAAAGTGGTTGGACTTGAATGGAAATGGAGGCTGTTTCATTTGAAAGCATCCTTAACCTTAAAATTTTTTTAAAAAAATTGCAATTTGGTACTTTGTGGATTTTGGTGTTGGTGGGATGGGAGGGGTTTTTTTTTAAATGTGGAAGAGGTTCATTTCCTTGAGTGAAAATTAGTCCTGACATATGCGGTCATTTTCCTTAGGTACATTGTGGGTTTTTTTTTTGTTTTTTGGTATCAAACGGATCTGATAAATTGAAATAGATCTGAATACCTGTAAAAATGGAAAAAAAGTAAGAAATTTCTTTCTTTTTTTTATATTTAAAACCCTTCCTACTCCCCTAGTGCCTCCTTCCTCCAAACAAACGCCCCCCCCCCCCCCCCCCCCCCCCCCCCCCCCACCCCCCCCCCCTAAAAAAACAACACCCACCAACCCAACAACAAAGAAAACAAAAAACAAACCAAAACAAAGAAAACTGAAAAAGCCCCCCCCCCCCCCCCAAGAAAACAAAAACAAAAAAGTAAACAAAGAAAAACCTAACAAAAGCAAAACCATTCAAGTTTGCTGACGAAAAACGTAACAGTTGGTGACTGGCTGGTAGGAATGAATGAAAGCTTCTGCAGGACAGCATTCTTCTGTCTATGGTTGTTGATGTTTCCTATCATCATTTTCGTTACTGTGGGTATTATCGTGATTCCTTTATTTTTCATCATTATCATGAAAGAAGAACACAATTATTGATTGTCAATTCATATATACAGTTTGCTGGAGGGTTTTGCTTGAAGCTTTTTTTGTTTTTCGTTTTTTTAGATAGCAGATTTTACTGCACTTTTGCTACCTGCACTTTTGCTGCCTGTGTAAAGGCACTATTTTTGTTTTGCAGTGTACTTTAATGTAAAATAGATGTGGAATTATATATTACTGATGAGTCCCCCCCCCCAAAAAAAAAAAAACCCACCCAAAAACGAAGAAAACAAAACGCGCAGGCATGCACACACCTTAAGAACTACCTCTGGTTCAAGCTGCCTACTACACACTACCTGAAGAGTCTTCAAGGGAGTGGAGAAATAGAGTAATATTCATCTTTGTCTTGTTGTGGGGTAAGGGGGGAAACTTAGCAACAAATTTTGTTTTTAGAAACTTTTCTCCCCAAACTGGGCAAGGTTTTTAGAGTGCTTGCTGAGGCTGGTAAAGAGAAATAACTGTTGTTAAGGGAAAAACGTACTTCACTGAAGTTGTTTTTTTTCCCCCTAAAACAAGTGCTGATAGTTTAGGTGAAAATAGATCACCCTTCTGTGTCTTGTGCATTTCTCTGCTTGGTTGGTGGCTTTGTATCTCCTGTATATATTATTTGATTTTAGTTTAGAAATGTCAGTACCCCCCTAAAGGGTAGTGTTTGATGTGTAATATATAAGTATATATGCGACTGATGATGTATATTGTAGGATTGATCTGATTCTACTCCTCTCCCCCTCCTCTTTCACCTTGTTTTATTTGGTAGCAAGATAACAAAAAGAGTTTAAGATTATAGCAGTAGTTTTGGTGTTTTAAAAAAAAAATCCTTGTTCAGTGTGTTTTATGTTTCATACAAATGTGTTTATGCATGTGCTCATGTAAACAACAAATCTGGGCACGGGACCACTTGCGTGAGCACGCTCTTACACTTGTGTGCATACATGTGTGTGTGTGCGTACCCCAACACACACACACACACACACACACACACACACACACACACACACACAGTGGTAAAATGGGGGGTGTTGGTGCTGCACCCTAGTAGGGCATTGGAGATGCTTTCAGCTATACATTTTTTGGGTTTTATTTAGATTTCCAGAGTGGTATGACTTACTCTATGACGTGTCAGTCAAGAAACATGGGTGTATTTTTGGTTGACTGTAAGAATTATTCAGTCGTAAGATTTTGTGTGACAAAAGAGAATTTCGGAGTGACGATGAGGTGTTTTTGTTGTGTTTCAGTTTGAGGATGATGAAGGCGAGGAAGAGGTATGTACTTGCTTCCCTTTGGGGATAGAGATTCCAGTGTGCTCTTTTTTAGAGTCGTACGTGTCTTCATTTGTTCATTGTCGTCTGTTGGAAAGCTGAGGGCTCTGGTTTTCAGTATACCTATTGTATGTTTAGAAACGTCCCTCTTTTCAGTCACCCAGATTGTTTCTATCTCTTTGTTTTGGTCTGTTGTTGCATTTTGGCATTTTCTCCACTTGTCAAGCTCTTATCCTTTCTTTTTGTAAGGAAAGCTTTGAACTCTTAATCTTGTTTCAAAAGAGGGGGGGGAGGGGGGGTGTTGTTACATATTTTGTGCTGTTATATTTGTTTTGAACATTAAAAAAGAAAATTTTCTGGGTAGGATACAAAATACCTGTTCTACAGTTTATGTTCACTTTAAAGTGGTGTGTGTGTATATGAGAGAGAGAGAGAGAGAGAGAGAAGAGAGAGAGAGAGACAGACAGACAGACAGACACAGACAGACAGACAGACAGACAGACAGAGAAAGAAAAAAAAAACCTGCTAACATTCTGTCCTTTGTTTTGTTTTCTCTCAGGATGAAGAAGGGGACTTTGAAGAAGAAACTGACATGGTATGTGTCATTTGATCTTATTCTTTGCCTTAACAGATAGCATGTTTATAGATATGTATATATTTATCACATTTAGGTCTGTCTTACAAATACAGTTTACTATTCTAGATTAAATTAAAAAAAAATTTTTTTTAATGGTGTCTAGAATGTTGAAACTTTTCCACAGTCTTCACTGATTGCAGAAGTCGCTTTTGTAACAATGCAGCCCTGAGGATTTCTTTGTCATCATATGTAGGAGTATATTTCACAGCGGAGTAAGACACAAGCAGGCCTGTATAGGTTTCCATTCTCGATCTTCCGGGCATTGCCAAGGTTAAAACCTGTGACCTATGATGTCATTTGCATTTACCTGTAGACTCTTGGGTCACCTGGTGCTGCTAATCAGACTATGGAATCCCATGTCAAAGAAGTTAGGTTTTTTGTTATTTTCAGTTGTTGGTAAATATGATATAGACTGGAAATACTGTCCTGTGATGCAAATGATATTTCCTGCATTCTGCTTGGAACGAAGTACACAATGGGTCGGTCTGCTGCCCAAATCCTAATGCTGTAGATTTCACTGAAAACAACAAACACACACAATGTGCACATGCACATTCACAGAGAAAAATATACATGTATACAAATTCATTGTCCATTTAATTTTGGTTGGCCAAGAATGTTAGCACTTAAAAGTGTGTTGACTCCATGAAATCGCGCCTTTGAATTCCTTTAAATCTTGGAAAACGTCCTCTCTTTTCATACTGAGAAGTATGTATGAAGCCTGTAACGAGATCCTTTTTTGTTTTATTGTTATTTCCGATGTCCATATTTTTTGTCAGTGATTTTTTCATCTGTCTTTGGAACATTGGGTTTTTGAAATGTTGTCACACGGGGTCTTAAAAGATGTGAAACGTTTTTTTTAGTACAAATCCTGCTCTGGCATCCATTTTGAACAGGACCATCGTGCGCCATACATTGAGGGTAAAGTTTGTGGATCTCCCCTTTTTGCACAGAGACTCTAGCACAGAAACCATCTGCATGCACATTGTCTATTTATTGATATATCCTTACCATGGTTGATCGGCAAATGTTTTTCCGACAGTTGGATTTAATGCTATGAGTTTTATGACGACAATCATTTTCTTCAGCATGGTGAATCAGTTGAATTCAGATATTTATTTTGAAGTCACAAACATTAATTTGCACTTTTAAATTTTTTTAGTTGTTTATAACGTTCTTTATTATGATAATCAGTTGAATTGAAATGTATGCTTTGAATTCACTTACGATAAGTTGCACGCTTTCAGTTGTTTATACCATAGTTCTTTTTTTAAATTTTGGTTTTAATTGAAGAAAAATCCTTAATTCTTTCTTTTTTACCTTGTTTTCAGGCGTGATGTTCGTAGGTAATTTGTATATGAGTATGCATGTGCGTATGAAAGTGTAGTTGTGTGTGTATGTGCATGCACATGTGTTGTATGTATGTGTATAATTCATTGTTGTTTTTTTTTGTTTTGCTTCCTCAGGACATCTTTCTTTGCCAGTCCCCTGTCCCCCCACCACCCCCTTTAAAAAAAAAAAAAATTAAACGGTTTCTGTGAATGTTGTACTTTTATTTCCTTGTTTGCTTTCTGCTTGATGGTGGTTTCTTTGTGGTATGTTTTTAAGCATTATGGTTTCATGTTTGTTTTAAAGCACGGACGTTTGCTCTATCAGGGTTGTTATAGATATAGGTTCAGTTCGTTCCTTGCATTGTTGCTTCTGCAGACTTCAGTTGCATGTTTCCAAGTCATTAGATCTCCCCCATTTCATTTTGTTTATTTCTATGCATCAATTGGTGACCTTAAATTTTGACATCTTAATTGTCCCCCCCCCACTGGGAATGCGGGGAATGTTTCCAGTGTAAATAGCATCCCCACCTTCTGGAAATTCTGTGCTAGGAATTTTTCCTTTTCTATCACTTTATTTCTGTCTTTCTTTTTCTTCTCTCTTATCTTTCTGTAATCTCTTTTGCTTATCATCTGCCTTCCCAGTCCATTTGTGTACAGTATTTTTAAGCAAATCTGTCATATATTCTCTTGTTATTATACGACACACTGCCTGTCTGGTTGTGTTTGGTTATTATACGACACACTGCCTGTCTGGTTGTGTTATGGCTATCAGGTAGTGAGATTGTAAACACTGAGCCAGACATATGATGTCCATTCTAGACATATGGCGTCCATTCAAGATATGACATCCATTCTAGACATACGACATCCATTCTAGACATATGATGTCCATTCAAGATATGACATCCATTCTAGACATATGACATCCATTCTAGACATATGATGTCCATTCTGCAGTGTTCTTTGCCCGTATGGTATTTTTTTCTGGTGTATTTTTGTACACGAAAGTGTTAATTTGTGCTTTTCTTTTTGTAACCTGGGGGACGGTAAGTTAAGCGGAATGGCTGGCGTCTTCTGCGCAGCCTGGTTTTATTGCCCTTAAGAAACGACAAAGTTCAGGGTTTTTTCATTTAATGGTGGCTTATTTAAAAAAAAAAAAATTTTTTTTTCAAGATTGACCATGTTTGGATGAATGAAAAGAATGGATGGTATTGAACCTGAGGCGAATGTTATTGGAGTTACTGAAATTGAAAAAGGTGACAGCCCTGATATGGCCATTGTGGTCTTTGGGATTACTGAAATTGAAAAAGGTGACAGCCCTGATATGGCCATTGTGGTCTTTGGGGATATAAATATGAAATGACACCCCCCCCCCTTTTTTTTTTTTTTTTACCTTTCTGCTTGCTGTGTGAAAAAAGTCTGCTCAGAGAAGTGTTTTAAGACCAACACGGCATATAATGAGAAGTCCTCAGGCAATATCTTTTACTCTTCTGTATTCTTAAAAGGAAAGCAAGGGATAATAAAATTCCCCCCCCCCCAAAAAACCCCCAACCCCCCCCCCCCCCCCCCCCCAAAACCACACACAAACCCCCCCCCCCAAACCAACCCAATAACACCTCCCTTCCCCCCCCCCCTCAAAACCCCCAACCCCAACCCAACAAAAAAAACAACAAAAAGTACCTCAAAATAACAAAAAGACAAAAAACCCCAAAGAAAACCAAACATTAAACCCCAACTGCCCCCCCCCCAAATGTGTTGCTGTTAGGTTTGAAAGACGGAAGCATGAGAAGGGAGTGAAAGTTATTCATTCTTATCCATCGTCTTCTTCAGTCGCTGGTGTTTTTCAAGATGTGCACCAGCAAACGGAGGAGGACTCTTAGTGGAGTAAAATAGTAGTGTATGACTATGCAGGGATATGGGGGATACTGTAGAACTTGACAAAGCCCTTGCTGTGGGTAGCTGTACTTCCAAGAGCAGTTCACATTTCTTTGTGCATAGATGTTCAAGAAGAGACAGAAATGGCTTTTGCATCAGTGTTCACTTATAAAAAAAATCTGTAGCTTACTAACCATGTTCTGTTTTGCTGTCAACAAGGATTTTTTTCTCCTCCATGTCGTTTGATGTTTCATTGAATTAAGAGAGAATGTGTTTGTGTGCATGTGCATGCATATCTGTTCAATTTTTCGTTTTATCAGTTACTGATTTTTGGTTGGATGTTGGTTGGTATTGCAAACTGGTTTTGTACAATTTTTATTTCTACCTTTAGTTGGTCAAAACTGTGGTGTAAAGCTTCTGATGATGTCTCGTTAACTGCATGCTGCTTTTCCTGTCCTTGTGTTGATATAACATTTCTTCCATGCACAGCGCTTGTACATTTGGACGGACACAAGTGCTGCAGCAGGATCAGGTGAAAGTAGGTTATGGAGCGTAGAGGGCAGCAGCGCTGTCAAGTAGGCTCAGCTCAAGGCGGATTTCATTAGTAGTGTCATTTGTCGCCATCCTCATCCCCAGTGATTCCTATGCAGTCCAAAAATAAAAAAGAGTGTAGTGATTTCAGTGTAGGTTCCCTTTCCCCTCTCTGTGCTTGTGAGTTCATTTCAGAACTGAAGGTTATGGGGTGGTCAGTCATCGGAGTGATATTGCGATAATCGCCATCCTGGGAAAGGGGGCATTTTTGTTATTCTAACTCTGCCATGAAGTTGATTATTTTCATCAGGAGAGGGTGTGGTAGTTGGTGTCTTGTCTGTGATGGATCAGAGCAGGTACCGCTGAACACTACTGAAGTCACTCAACAGCATTGCCGGCCCCCCTCCTCCCCCCCCTCGGGTCTTCATGTTGGTGGCTGTCTCTGAGGACATGCTAGAACAAGACTGGTATTTATGTATAACATCCACGTAATAGATGGGGGAATAAGCGGCGAGGGACTTGCAGTGCTGGTGTTTTGCAGACATGGGGCTTCAGACATTTTAAAGAAAAAAAAGAAGAAAATCTCCTTTCTGTTTGGATAAAACGCTATGGGCGGGCAATGTGACGCTGGCTTCTGTGTGCTTTCAGACTCTAACAAGTCCTTTAGTGGACGAGCCTTTTGGTAGAGGTCTCTTAGGTCCAGAGCTTTCCTTTTTTAGACCAGTTCATTTTTTTTTTCTCGGCCTCAAATGCCGGATTGCTTTATTGCATTTCATTTGTCTGTTGGTGTTTAGTTTAGGTGAACAACCATTTAATGCAGTGCACTTTAAAGCAAATAAAAGTTCTGTTTTGGCTTTAATCACAAGGTGATGGGTGCTAAGCTGTAAAAGATTTAAGATGTTGACAGGTAAGGTGATTAACTTGGTGACGTGATAAAGCGCCAGTATGTACTGCGTGAAAATAAACCAGGGATGTGTTTCAGCTGTGAAGATCACTCTTTACTGTATATCAGAATATTTATCAGCTAGATATAGTGGTTTTTTTAGACATATATGTATATGTATATATAGTCACCCCTATATTGAAAAAAACTGATTTTTTTCTATACTGTAATACAATTCCTACCATGTCTGTCTTAGAATATATACACATTGATGTATTGTAACTTGTCTTAACCACTGGAAATTTTGTATAATAAAAGGAAGTGGGAGAGGGGGGATAACTTCCTGGTTTGCAGCTTTCAGAAAATTTGTGATAAAGAATTAGAACTTAATACAGCAGGAATTTTTTTTTTTTTTGAATGTTCACAGTTGACCGGACAGCCATACAATATTTTATGCTTTATATTGGTAGCGGTAAGTGTGGTTATTGTTGCCGTGTTGAAATAATGGGAAGGGCAAAGTAAGCATTGACCAGTTGTTGGGCATGTACCATTGCTGTTAAATCCACCTTGCTCTGATGAAATATGAATATGACAGGATGTGGTAGTAGAAAAGTTGGTATGTTCAGCAGTGGCAGTAGGAACACCAGTTTTGTTTTCTTACATCTGCATCTGCTGGTGTGAGGGGTGTTATTGGTAAGTCGCATCAGTCTGATACAGAAAGGCATTAGGGAAGAAAATGAAATGGGGCAAGCTTTGGTGCATGAATTTCCTCTTTCCCCCCCTCTCCCCTGTCTACTAACATTGTTTCACCTGCATGATATTATATCTTGAAAGCCTTAACACTGCTTTATAATATCAATTCCTAACACATGGGCACACATGTAGTACATGTATGCATACTCGTGTACACCCACATGTCTCCCATACACGCTCACACACATGTGCACACACACATGCATGTATGCGCACACACGTGCACACTCACATACAACACACACACACATGCACATACACATATGATATAAAACTAAAAAGTGGTTGAATTTTAATGAAAGAAAAAAGTTTTTTTCTTGCATGGAATGGATGAGGAATGGAGAGTTCTCTCTTGCAGCCGATTCATTCGCATGTCCTGCAAGTACCGGGCTTATTGCATGCTCTGTATGAAATGAAAGGAAAGAGAAAGTTTGTCCTAAAAGCTGAAACTTTGCTTAAGTACACGAGTTAAAAACTTCAGGTGAACAATTTTCTTGGTTCAGTTTGGTAGGCCTGCCTGGAAAATGAAATCTGTGGAGACGGAACAGAACAGATTGGAAGAGGGGTTGAGGGTGGTCTGGAATGAGGGGTTCTGGTATTATATTTAGTGAGAGGGGAAAAAAATTACTAACAAGTTTTGCTGAAATGTCTCAGGTAGGAGTGTAATGTGTGTTAGTTTTTGGAATAATGTATTGGGCTTTTATGTGCATGGTGTGCAAGATGGGAGCTTGTGTGTGTTGACTGGTGTGTGTGTGTGTGTGTACTGATGCATGCATGTCGCCCGACCTGTTTATTTTCTCCTTTGGCAGCTGGGCAGCAAAGAAAGTGTGAATAAAAGTGTATACATGCATGTGGGATGGTTGGAGGAGGAAGGGGGGGATGGGAGGGATGTGAGATGAATGAATCATTTTTACATGGAGATTTTTGTGTTGCAGGTTACAAATAACCCTGCTGAGTGCAAGGCGCAGTAGCAAGGGCAGTGGAAAAAGACAAAAAGGACAATTGCAATAAAACTGCCCCCTGAATCTCCGCTCTGTTGGCTTCTTGTCTTTTGGTTTTTTTCTTTGGTCTTTCTCAGTTTGAAACATACACATCACACTTTTTTCATGGACAACAACCAAAATTTAAAAAAAAGACTACATGGCCTCAGTATAGTTTGTGGTTTCCAGTCCAGGAGTTCTTTCTTGCTACAGTGGATTTACAGCAAATTAAGCAACCAATGATATATATATTTATTGTTTCATTGTTACAAGTACAAATTATACAGCAATTGAAATAACTTGACTACAGCCTTGTTTCTTTCTGTTGTGGCTGTGGTTCTGTTGATGCGCACGCATGTGTGTGTGTAGTATCTTTCTTTGTTTTTCTCTCTTATGCGATGTGTCAGGACACCATCACCAAAAAAAAAAGCGGTGAAACATGTTGAACCGGTAGGGATAAAACCTGTCTTTGCAAGATGCTCTGGATGCAGTCGCAAGAAGTTATGCATACGAACACATAGGAGCCTCGGTTTATTGTCTCATCCAAAGGACTTGAACAGGGGAAATAAAGTAAGAACCGGTGTTAACTCCAGGGGAACACTCTAGGGATGTCTCAGTGGTGGCTTGAAGGTGGGCTTGATAGTCTACTGGGCTGTTAACATTACACTGCTCTGTTAGGCTCTCCTGAAGATGAGACTATGACCTAAGGTCTATGGGCAAACACATGCTGAACATCTCTATGTATGTATGTTTGACCGTGTGTTCGACAATGACCTCCAAAACAGCAGAGGAGGCAGCTGCTGTTTCGGAAATTGGGCAGACATCTTGAGCGCATATTAAAAACCCAATCACCTTTAGGCAAGTTATGGACTGAAAGGTCATGGTTTCAAACCCCATAAGAGGGATAAGGATTTTTATTTTATTTTAAAAACTCCAGCCGGCTCCTACCCAGAGTTGAGCTTCACCCACTTTAGAGATCTATGCTAGTTTGAGAGTGGTGTTCAAACTACCTGACCAACACATCAGGTGTCTGTGTCTCAGGGACCCAAAGTAGCAAGTAATAATAAACCATGCTAAAGAAAAACTCGAACCAGCCTACAATATCGCAAGGAATAACTCGAACCAACATACAATAGGCTAAGGCCAGAGAACTAGATACCAACACCCAAAACCTCCAGTTATGGCAGACATGCAATGAAAGCAATGATTATTTATTAAAAACTCTGGAATAACTAATGAAAATGCAAACTAGCTAACAATATCCATGATAAAAAAAAAACCCATTTAAAAAAACAGCCATGCAGTGACAAGTAATAATTCAACCTTCACTGAATGCTCAGACAGCAGCTATTGTTGTCGGTCATTTGAGCGAAAATACGTTAAATTGCCGTTGAGCACCTGAGAAGTTGGGCCCAGCACATCCGACTTTGGTGTGTAATTCAACCCAGAATGCAAAACATCGCCAAGAACTTACACCAGCATGCAATACTTAAACAGCATACACGGACACTAGTGATAACTTAAATGCAATGTCGACTAGCAGTGACGCTCAAACCAACAGCAATATGCATCATTGATTCATAATTGTAATGAACAATATTGATCCATAGTTGACAATGAACATCACTGATGCATGATGGCAATGAACATCACTGATTCATGACACCAGTGAATATCACTGATGCATGATGGCAATGATGAACATCACTGATGCATGATGGCAAAGAACATCACTGATCCATGATGGCAAAGAACATCACTGGTCCATGATGGCAAAGGACATCACTGGTCCATAGTGGCAATGAACATCACTGGTCTGTAGTAGCAATGAACACCATTGATTCATGATGGCAATGAACATCACTAATTCTTGATGACAATACACATCAATGATTCATGATGGCAATGAACATGCTGAATCTGTGAGTGCAATGAACATCACTGATTCTGTGATGGAAATGAACATTACCGATTCTATGATGGCAATGAACATCATTGACCCATGATGGCAATGAACATCACTAAATATAATGGCAATGATCATCAGTGATTCATGATGGCAATGAACATCATTGATTCAGGGTAGCAGTGAACATCACAATCTATGATGGCAATGAACATAATTTGATCCAGTGCCACTGAACATCACTAGTGGTAATGAACATCACTGAATCTATGAGGGCAAAGAACATCAAGATTCTTGTGTGGTCAAGGGATGTAGCCCTGCAAACCAAGCTGTAGGGCCCATAAGAGAAGCTGGAAAGGACATGTTCTTATTTTCCCCAGACACATCTGATGGTTCAAAGTGAACGAGAGAAGAAGAATGAAGATTACAATACACTTCGCTGATAAGAAAGTCATGGGGACACCATTTTTTTTGTTTGGTATGTCAGAGGTTTCTTATGACTATATGAAGACTCGGTAAGAAACATTTTAAGTGTTTTTTAAATTTTTATAAATTAGAATGGAAATGGTAAGAAAGAGATAAAGGAAAAGGAACACACCTTTAAAAAAAAAAGCATAGTAGAGAGGGAAATTTCTTTTATTTCAATCTTCTGTTCCTTTTCCATCAGACATTATTCTCATTCCATCAGACATTATTCTCATTCCTAAAGACATTATTCTCATTCCATCAGACATTATTCTCATTCCTAAAGACATTATCCTCATTCCATCAGACATTATTCTCATTCCAACAGACATTCTCATTCCTTCTACATTATTCTCATTCCATCAGACATTATTCTCATTCCATCAGGCATTCTCATTTCATCAGACATTATTCTCATTCCTTCAGACATTATTCTCATTCCTTCAGACATTACTCTCATTCCTTCAGACATTATTCTCATTCCTTCAGACATTATTCTCATTCCATCAGACATATTTCTCATTCCATCAGACATTATTCTCATTCCTTCAGACATTATTCTCATTCCATCAATTATTCTCATTCCTTCAGACATTATTCTCATTCCTTCAGACATTATTCTCATTCCATCAGGTTTTGTTCTCATTCCATCAGACATTATTCTCATTCCATCAGACATTATTCTCACTCCATCAGACATTTTCTCATTCCATCAGACATTATTCACATTCCTTCAGACATTATTCTCATTCCATCAGGTTTTATTCTCATTCCATCAGACATTATTCTCATTCCATCAGACATTATTCTCACTCCATCAGACATTTTCTCATTCCATCAGACATTATTCACATTCCTTCAGACATTATTCTCATTCCATCAGGCATTATTCTCAATCCTTCAGACATTATTCTCATTCCATCAGGCATTATTCTCAATCCGTCTGACATTATTCTCATTCCATCAGACATTATTCTCATTCCATCAGATATTATTCTCATTCCATCAGACATTATTCTCATTCCGTCAGACATTATTCTCATTGTAAGCAGACTAAAATAGGCCTAAGTGTATACTGCTAGAGGTAACAATAGAATGGGATGACCTAACGCAGTGAGAGTCTTCTTTTTCCTCTGGCAGAACAACCTGACATATTTCAGCGACAGTTCAAAATGCTGAGATTTAATTTTAGAAATTGTTAGTTTCAGTATCCACACACACACACACACACACACCCCTATACATGCCTAGTACTGTATTTCTGAGTCCTAGGCACCCTTCTCTCTTCTTGGAGAGTTTTGATAACTGACTTGCTAGTTTCGTCATAATTTATTCCTGCAACACCTGGAGAACCTTGGAGTTATTTGACAATAATAATAATAATAATAATAATAAATAATAATAATGTATGGAATTTATATAGCGCAGAATGGTAGGTAACATAAAGAACGCGTTCAAAATGTTGGCACAAATTTTGGATATAATAATAATAATAATAATAATAATAATAATAATAATAAAAATGGAATTAATATAGCCCTATATCTTGCACAGACAAATCAAAGCGCATGCACTCAACTCATTCTTACACAGTCATGCAACCAATAGCAAGTAATAGTTCTAACAAGTCCAAATGCACACACACACAAACACACACACACACACACACACACACACACACACACACACACACACACACACACACACACACACACACACACACACACACAGGTTATACACTTTGGCAGGGTGATGGAACTTTTGGCTGTTGAAAAGCAGGGATAGCTATGAAATGAAACAGGAGAGGAAAATCCTAGGTTTGAAACAAATTAGTCTTGAGGCCGGATTTAAAAGTGTCACAAGGCCTTTGGCGAAGAGAGACAGGGAGGTCATTCCAAATCGATGGAGCAGAAACAGAGAAAGAGCGACGGCCAACAGTGGACTGCCTGAATCTAGGCATTCGTAAGCACAAGGAATCTGCAGCAGAGCGAAGGAACGAGAAAAGCAGATTCTTTTTCCTCACTACCGTCTGTTCCAGGAATAGGAAAAAAGTGATGGATGGGGCACCCACTTTCTGGACAAGGAGACCAGGCAAAGTAGACAACAGCGGTGTCTGTAACAGTGTCGCTGTGGCAATGACTTCCACATCCAACCCCCAAGAACGATCTTAAACGGTGTTTTCTGAGATACAGGCCTACTGTCCAGGGCAGGTACCCATTTACAGCTGGGTGAAATGGGGGGAGTATACTGAAGCCAAGGCGTGCAAAGGCTCACCCATCCAATTGGTAACCACATGCTTAACATTGGCTCCCGGAAATCAGTGCTCTGACCACTGAGCTATCCCATTCCCTAAAACCATACAAAGAATTCATCTTAATTTTTTTTCTACCAAAATGTCTCTGTGTGCTTAACGGTTTATAAATACGTTAGCGGCAAGAATTAAGGTATTATAGTAAAGGCCGAGTCTTGTTAAAATTTTCACAGACAGTTGCTGGACCAGAGCATGATTACTGCAACGAATGCGTTTCAAAGTCCAGTTATGGTGTGTGCGTGGTGCAGGGGGAAAGTTAGTCAAAGAGCCCATGAGTTATATGTCACCCAGGAAGCTGACACACCAGGCAATCACAGTTCTGTACCAGGACCCATCCATACCAAAGCCTGCTTAATGTTAAATGGACAAAAAAACACAGTAGCAAAGAAATGCTAGCCAGCTTTACCCCCCCCCCCCCCCCCCCCCCTGTGGGTCCATAAGGAAAAGACAAAAACCCTCTGTCCACATAATCAATGTTTAGGGAACACAACAACATCCCAGGCAGTGTAGCTTCACAATGAAGCTTTTCCCACCACAGCCCTTAGACATTCAGTGGACCCTGACAACACCCTGCCTGCCACAGAATAAGGGCCGCTCCATTAGTCACAGCCCCCCCCCCCCCCCCCCACACACACACACACCATGGCCACACACACATGGCCACACACACAGAGCCCCTGCAGGACTGGCCTGAATGCTTAAAGCTTGGCCATTAACTAATGATGTGAACTGAAGGTGAACCCCTCCACCATTGATTGCCACCAATCGGGGAGGTAACTGTGGTTTTGTTTTGCACTTCCTGTGAATTGTCTTGTGGTATTGGTGATGAGAAACCTGACTTAAGCCGATGTCAGGTGATCATTGATTTAAAAAAATAATCTAACCTTTTAGGGTTTTAGTGGCATTTGAGGGATTGGAAAAAGGATTGAAAATAATCTGGATAAATGTCAGCTCTGAGGACTATTTCTCTTTAGCTCTTTGGACTGCTGTAGGTGAGAATTAAACCCATGATTATTCCAACAAATAGCAGGGGGGTTATCTACCCTTTATGCACTAATTTTGCCAGAAGGTATTATGTGACAATATTTCATTTGCCTGCCAAGTTATTGCAATGGTTTTACATCCAGTACTAACTGTTTTTGGGATGTTTGGCAGATAGGCAAGTTATGGGAACTGAATGTCCTTTTTCCAAAACAAACATTTGAAGGAGTGTTGCTTTCTTTCTGTGTTTCTTCTTGACCCAGAACAACTAGAGCTTATCCTAGAGCAAGTATGATTTGTGTGTGTTAAGAGGTTCATCAGCATGACTTTCCTGCTGCAGCTGCTACCCATGATGTGATGGCTGAAAGTGCAGATGGGGACAGAACAGCTAAGTGGAGACAGCACCAGACTTACAGTCTGAAGGGGATTTTCTCAAGTCTCTGCTGAGCCATCTGAACGAGAAATCATTTCCCTAGAAGCAAGACCTATTACTTTGCATGTTTGTTTTTCTTTTTCCTTGACTAGAACTCGGAAGTTTACCAATAGTGAGATTTTGCATATGCAACCACTTTCAACGACTATTAAGGTAGCAGTATTCTGACTTCAGGGATGAGCAATGCATTATAAATAATAAATCCATAAATAAGACTAAACCTAGGTTTAGACTGTACTAACGCGCGCGCGCGCGCACACACACACACACACAATACACACACACACACACACACACACAC
>CM054158.1:32334126-32346626 GCA_028751875.1 Rapana venosa
CTCTCTCTCTGTCTGTCTGCCTGTCTGTCTGTCTGTCTCTTCTATCTATCTATCTATCTATCTATCTATCTATCTATCTATCTATCTATCTATCTATCTATCTATCTATCTATCTATATCTATCCCTAAGGGCGGGGACTGGATGTAAAAAAAAAGCACGTGGGTGCTTATTCATTATCCTCGAAATTAAAAAAAAAGTCATTGTCATTGTCATTGTTCACTACAGGCCATGGTATGGTAGAGTATTGGCTGTGACGGGAAGGCAGCGAAATGCAGCTTTAAACTGCTCCGTAATCCACAGCACAGGCAGGGTCTAGGAGTACACTGGATAATGATTGATCTGAAATACTCAGCACAACTTCTTGAATGAAAGAAACCTCCCTCCCCCTGAAATCATTAGCCATGACGTGCTGATTAACTCTCTTCTGACGTAAAGAAGGTGACTTTGAAAATGACCTCAACTTTTGACAGCAGGGGTCTGAATCCAGGTCTGGGCAGCAACAACAGGAGAGCATCCAAAAGACGTCAACCTACCTCCTCCTGCCACACGAGAGGATTCAGATTCAGATTCAGAATATTTTATTGCCATTTAAGTCAAGTAGACTTATTTGACACAGCAACAAAACAAGCAAACATCAGTTACAATCATCTCTTTGGCTCAAAATGATGTACACTAAAGCATGTTGCATTTTACTTCTCATTTTCTCTTTTCTTAAAACATTCATACACATATTTGATGATATCTTCTTGATAGATATCAACTGTGATTATGTCACTGAATTTATCTATACAAATGTTACGTTTTTTGTCTTTGGTTGTAATTTTTAATAACAAATTCTTTCTGAGTTCATCATTATGAGATACATTCATCGAGTAAATGACATTCATCTTCTATCTTGTTACAATATCTACATTTTCTGTCCTCTCTAGATATATTTTGGTACCTCCCTTTCTCTATCATTAAATTGTGACAGCTTGTGCGAAATTTACAATACGTCTTCTTATGAGTTATGTTTTTGTAGTTTATTAAGTATGGTTCCAGTCTGTATTCTTTGGTAGCAAAAATCGTAAAATTTTAGTTTTGCAAACTCTTTCTTCTGGTAAATCCAAATATAGGAGTACACGGGATAATGATCTGAAATGCTCAGCACAACTTCTTGAATGAAAGGATAACAAGTTGTTGTTATTGTTGCTGTTGGACGTTCCTCAGCTTAACACCCTTAGGGGGGGGGGGGGTCACCCAGAATATGCACCGTCACACATATCACACATGGGAATCAACATAAAACCGGTTTGTACACACTGGATGAGAAGTTAGCGTGTAAGGGTTATTTTCAAGTATATCGCCACACAGAGAATCGTTTTCTGACTTCACACATTTCTTTTTTTTCTTGTAAAGGAAAGAATGTTTTGTTAAGGCGAAGACTTGTCATAAATTAAGACATTCTCAACATACCATTTCAAAGAATAACAACATTCAGTGTAGGTTTCAGCACTTGTGCTTAAATTCATAGCTGACACAGCTTTCGGCCTAGGCCGGTTCAAGCAGTTACTTACTGGCCACAACGTGTGCCAGAATAGAATTTCTTCTCTCGAAGACCTGTAGCTATCTAGCTGCAGCTTAATTAGTGCCAGAATAGAATTTCTTCTCCCAAGACCTGTAGCTATCTAGATGCAGCTTAATTAGTGCCAGAACAGAATTTCTTCTCCCGAAGACCTGTAGCTATCTAGCTGCAGCTTAATAATTTTTAGTGTCAGAATAGAATTTCTTCTCCCAAGACCTGTAGCTATCTAGCTGCACCTGAATTAGTGCCAGAATAGAATTTCTTCTCCGAAGACCTGTAGCTATCTAGCTGCACCTTAATTAGTGCCAGAATAGAATTTCTTTTCCAGGACCTGTAGCTATCTAGCTGCAGCTATATTAGTGTCAGAATACAATTTCTTCTCCGAAGACCTGTTGCTGTGTAGCTTTAGCTAGATTAGCTTTCTTCAGGGAGCTGTTACTACTGCACGACATCATTCCAAAATGAATCATAGTTACTGTAGAACATTACTCCACAGAGAGTGCATATATATATATATTTTTTTTTATGTAGGACACTATACCTCAGGTACCTGGAGTATCCATAGGACAAAATCACAGTGACTAGTGGAGATACTGTTGGACATTATAGGACAGGGGCCTACAGTTATTACACAGTGACTGCAAGATGAAATCCTTCAGATGAGACTATAAACCGAGGCCCCGTGTGGGAACGCATGCAGAACATCTTGCGCACACGTTAAATCCTGTTCCGCTTTTCGAAAGAGTAGGCCATTGTGTGCCGGTGGGAACAGATGACAGAATTTACAAAACCGCATACACACGGGGACTGGATGTACAAAAGCACATGAGTGCTTATTCCATTATCTTCGATAAAAAAAAGTCATCTGAGCGCTTTGATTTGTTACTTCACATGATTCAGCGCTATATAAATTCCATACATTATTATTATTATTATTTATAAAAAGGTAAAAGGTAACGGTGTCCCATAACCTATGTAGCGCTAGGGGAGCAAGGCATCAGAGACCTCAGCTTCTCTAGGGGCCAGCATATTGAGAACGGCGCCCATCTCCTCTCCCTCGCTGATTTACCTTCCCGGACCCTAAAGAGGCAGGTAGGCCTACCCATTTACAGCTGGGTAAGCTGGGGGACTGTACTGAAGCCAAGGTGCACAAACGGTCACCTATCCAACTGGTAACCACGCTCGATGCTGCAAAACATTGGCTGTGGGAAAACGAGTGCCCTGACCACTGAGCTATCCCTTTCCCCTACAAGGTACAAGACAGTGTGGACTTGTAGCAGAGGAACTTGCAGCAGATATTACGGATAGTGCACAAGACTGAAGGCCAAGGACAATAACAAAACCACATCAACTCAGAATTTATGTAAACTTTTTAAAAAAACACCCAACCACAAATGACAGAGTGTATGCTAATTCAAACAACCAAGCTGTTTGTCACTGACTTAATTAATATATTCCACGCCAAAATCCATCAAGCGGTTAATTAACAAAGTGGCTGTGTCTTGTGTCAAGGCTGCAACACTTTGCGTGCGATGTGTTGACATGGCTTTTAAGTCTTACGCTGACTTTATGCTGGACAGATAAACAGACAGGCAGACAGACAGGCAGACAGACAGACAGACACACACACACACACACAGACAGACAGACAGACAGACAGACACACACACACAAGCAGAACATCTTGCACACACGTTAATCCTGTTCCGCTCTTCGTAAGAGTAGGCCATTGTGTGCCGGACGGAACAGATGACAGAATTTACAAAACCGCATGCACACGGGGACTGATTGTGAAAAAAGCACATAAGTGCTTATTCTATTATCCTCGATATAAAAGAATAAAATAAAATAAAAATAAAAATGATACACACACACACACACACACACACACACACACACACACACACACACACACACACACACACACACACACACACACACTAGCGCCTCTGTAGTGGGATAAAGAAAACCTTTCGTGTCAGCTTGTATTTCTGCTTGCCTTCATAATTAAATTGTCTGTTTTTTTGACTGTGTCTGTCTGTCTGTCTTTTCTGTGCTGGGCAGGGGAAATAAACATCAATAATGCATTGGATTGGGTTGGTATGTCTTTCTGCCTGTGGAATATAATACTTTTTTTCTCCTCAGTAAAGAGCTTATTTTGTTTCTTGTCTGTTTATTTTCCCATTCCCCCCCCCCCTCCCTCTCTCTTTCCCCTTTGTTCTACTGTCTGTCTGCTTGTTTCTGTCTCTCTGTATCTGCCTCTCTGTCTGTATCTGTCTGTCTGTCTCTGTCCGTCTGTCTGTATTTGTCAGTCTGGGTCTGTCTGTCTGTCCTGTCTGTCTGTCTGTCTCTCTGTCTCTCTCTCTCTCTCTCTCTCTCTCTCTCTCTCTCTCTCTCTCTCTTTGTTCTAGCGTTTAATATAAGCTCATATTTTGACAGAAAGTTATATTATTAACTGTTCATCTAATATTGACTGTTGAAAGCTCATATTTAACTGCCTGTTTTTTTTTGTTTAAAAAAAAAACTATCTGCATGTCTGTCTCTGTCTCTGTCTGTCTGTCTGTCTCTGTCACTGTCTCTCTGTTTGTCTGTCTCTCTCTGTGTCTGTCTGTCTGTCAGCAAACGCTGCTCAAGTCTCTGCCCATGGAAATGAACTGCACTGGTGAATAATTGATTTAATCACAGCAATATGCCCCTCATAAGACCTGGGTAAGAGTCCACATCTTTCGCCTTCATGCCCCTTGTGGCATTTGATTTGATGAGCTCCCTGTGGGCCCGTTGTCATGGCCTGTTTGATGAATATTTGACGTGCACAGGGTCAAGATCTGAATGAATTGAAGCATGCTGTCCTTGCTCCTTGAGTGTACGGTCTGTTGTAATCATGACTGCTTGAAATATGACCACACACACACACACACACACACACAAATCAGTAAAAGACTGCATCAAAACCCCCCAGCCCACTGTGGTGGACTAAACTCATACTGTGTTCAGTAAGTTTATGGGTCATAAGGGTAACAGAAAGAAGAAGCGTGCTATTTTTTTTTTATAGTATATCCGTGGAAGGACTGTGAGTGTAGTTGAAAGACAAACAAGCAATCTCTATTCTTTGCTGTAGTTTCCTGAGTATGACAGACCCATAGTGCGTAGTTGAAAGACAAACAAGCAATCTCTATTCTTTGCTGTAGTTTCCTGAGTATGACAGACCCGTAGTGTGTAGTTGAAAGACGACAAACAATTGGTATTCTTTGCTGTAGTTTCCTGATCATGACAGACCCATTTTGTTCTGAATAAAGATAGAATTTCTGTCAGAATGACTTGGTATTTTTTTAACACATTTTTCAAATTTGATTTCATTGTCATTTCTGCCTCGGATTCATTTGTTTCTTTTTAGTTCATGACTAAATAAATATTTATTTTTAGATGCCCTTTTGCCTTCTTCTTCAAGGGTCTTAAAGACCCAGGTTTCTTTTCATATACTTTTGTAAAGAAGAAAAATATATTGATGACTTTATTCCTATGTCATGTGTCTTGCAGATAAACATTTTGAAAAGAAAAGAGATGTTAATTCTCAAAGTTTTTATGAGATATTTTCAAGTTCAATACACACACACGCACGCACGCACATACACACACACACGCACGCACGCACGCACGCACGCACGCACGCACGCACACCAGATCCAGTACGGGTGACTTCTTCTTAGTCGTCGAACGCTCAGACAGCAACCATTGTTGTCTATCGTATGAACGAAAAGGCGTCGCGCTGCCGTTAAACCCCTGACAAGTCAGGCCCAGCACATCCGACTTCGGCATGGGAGAGAATTGTTATCATTAAGCCTTTCTCTGGGGGAAAAAAGGCACAAGAATGGACCAAGAAGGCAGAAAATAGACGAGCAGGTGGTGACAGACAGAAAAGGAACAAGGCAGCAACAGAGAGGGATAGAGTAGGATGTGACAGGAACAAAAGGAACAAGTCAGAAACAGAGAGGGATAGAGTAGGATGTGACAGGAACAAAAGGAACAAGTCAGAAACAGAGAGGATAGATAGGATGTGACAGGAACAAAAGGAACAATGGCAGCAACAGAGAGGGATAGAGTAGGATGTGACAGGAACAAAAGGAACAAGGCAGCAACAGAGAGGGATAGAGTAGGATGTGACAGGAACAAAAGGAACAAGGCAGCAACAGAGAGGGATAGAAAAAGAGGGAATTCCTAGCACAGAATTTCCAGAAGATGGGGATGCTATTTATACTGACAGCCCCCCGCATCCCCACCGGGGGAGGGGGGGGGGAAGCTTGGGTGACAAGTCGCATCAGGTGCGACAACATTTTCAAGCAATGTTTTTGTGTCACACAACTGATAGAACGCTCTGACAGTTGGAATAAGTGGACAACATTTTTTTCTCTCCAAAAAAAGCCAACAACCGAAATATAATCATGGTGACGGCTCAAAGTCTACATCATGAATAAAGTAAAAAATTGTATGATCTAAAAACATAAAAAGAAAGGGGAGGGTGTGTGTTGATTTACGTTACGTGTGATCCTCTTTAGACCCGAAAAATTTGATGTTGCTGAAAAATAGTCTCAGTTCTTTCCCCCTCCCCGCCCCCCACCCCAATTTGTTTTCCATATTTTTACTCTGTTTCTGTCTCCGTCTGTCTGCCTGTCTGCCAGTTTGTCGCTGTGAGTCAGTCAGTGAGCCTGTTGGTTTGTTGGTGGTCTGTCTGCCTGTCAGTCTGTTGCCGTAATTACAGTCATCGGTTTAAATCTCTCTCTCTCTCTCTCTCTCTCTCTCTCTCTCTCTCTCTCTCTCTCTCTCTCTCCTCTCTCTCTCTCTCTCTCTCTCTCTCTCTCCCTGTCTGCCTGTCTGTCTGTCTATCTGTCTGCCTGTTTCTTTTTTAAAAACATATTTTTTGTTTGTTTTTGTTTGTTGTTTTTGTTTTTTTCATGGTTTTTGTTGTTGTTTTTTTCATTTGTTTGTTTGTATGTTTTTTGTTTTTTTTTGGGGGGGGGGTTGCTTTTGGGGTTTTTCTTTTATTTCTTTGCCTCTTTTTCTTTTTAATTTCCCCAACCCCCTTTGTTTCTACAGTGTGAGAGTATGAGTATTGGGTTTATCATTAAGATGTATCCTTACGGGCGGGGACTGGATGTAAAAAAAGCACATTCATTATCCTCGAAATAAAAAAGAATTTGTCATTGTCCAAAAATAAAAGAATTTCTCTCTCTCCTCCTCTCTCTCTCTCTCTCTCTCTCTCTCTCTCTCTCTCTCTCTCTCTCTCTCTCTCTCTCTCTCTCTCCCCTGAGATTGTGCGTAGCCTTGCTTCATATTTGTGTAAAGCCTTTAGAATAAGAGATATCTTGGTTTCTTAAGTCATATTTTTTGGAGCTGATTTTTTTATATTGTGGTAGTTGTGGGTAAACATTAACACTTTGGTTTTTGTGTGTGTTACTTCTCACTAAAATACTAAGCAGTTTGGCAACCCCCCTTCATGTATGGACCAATGGCCCTTTTGTGAATAAATCTTTCGAGTTCGAGTTTTCTTTCTTCTCTCTCTCCTCTCTCTCTCTCTCTCTCTCTCTCTCTCTCTCTCTCTCTCTCTCTCTCTCTCTCTCTCTCTCTCTCTCTCTCTCTCTCTCTCTCCAAAGAAGACATACAAGACTTTCTATGCTTTGCCCTTCACCCCTTCCCAAGCCCAGTGCACCTAAACAAAAAAGAATTGATGAAAAAAACCCACCCCACACCCAAACCACTCTTGATGTGTACTACAAGAGCACGGAAGCACCTTCCAAGCATCAAACAAATCGTCTTGACACGCTCGGTTGCAGTCATCCATTGTCACTATGACGTGAAGCGACGTGCACTGACGTAACCGGGTTTTTTGTTTTTTGTGTGGTTTCCAGGCCACTTCCGTTGATGGGCGGGCCATTCAGATTTGGCGTATGTTCAATTTTCCTTGAAATTAGGTTAGACTATTCAGACTGGGCAAGGCCAGGAGTGTGTTTAGGGAGATGAACAATATCTGGAGATCAACTCAGTACAGCACCAACACCAAGCTGAAGCTATACCAGAGCTGTGTTGTGTCTACGTTCCTGTACGGTTCTGAGTGCTGGAGGATGATGGAAGCAGATCTTATCAAACTTCGATCCTTTCACACCATTTGCCTCCGAAGAATTCTCCAGGATCTTTTGGCCAGAGAAGATCTCCAATGAAGACCTACTACGGAGATGCACGTAAAGAAGACGTGGGAACCATCATCACCAGACGACGGTGGAAGTGGATTGGGCACATCCTCCGAAGAGACCCACAGTCAATCACAAGAACAGCATTGCGCTGGACCCCAGAAGGAAGGAAAAAGAAAGGAAGACCAACCAACAGCAACGTGGAGGAGGACTGTAGAAAGTGAGATGAAGGCCATGCAGCACTCTTGGGGATCAGTGACTAGGTTGGCCCAGGATAGGCAGGAGTGGAAGCGCTTTGTTGTTGCCCTACACACCACTGGGTGTAATGGTTAATAATGATGATGATGATGATTCAGAGAACGAGGACGGGATAGCTCAGTGGTCAGAGAACTCGCTTTGCCCAGCTAGGCTAAGGTTAAGCAGCATCGAGCATGGTTACCAGTTGGATGGGAGACTGTTTGCGCGCCTTGGTTTTTAGTACAGTCCCCCCCAGTTCACAGACTTTCGTTGCCACAAAAGACAAATCTTATTTAGAGCCTTCGTATCGCATCACGGTTGATAAACTTCGGCAACATGCACAAAATTAATTAAATATCTTGTTACCCCGACAAGCTAAAACTGCAGGCATCATTTAGCAAGCGCATTCAAAACAGTACTCATCACCAGTTTATGAAAATAGAAGGGAATTGTAAGACGACAATTTGTTTCTACAGGAGAACAATGAATCAGTCTTAATGCAATTAGTTTTGCATAGATAAGAAAAAAACAACAAACAACCTAACCCCCCCAAAAGAAAACATCCCAACGATAACAACAGCAACATCATCATCATCATCATCATCATCATCATCATCATCATCATCATCATCATCATCATCATCATCATCAACAACAACAACAACAACAACAACAATAACAACCACACCCCAAAATTCCAAGCAAACACCCCCCACCCTACCCCAAATCCTAAACAAAAACAACATACAAAAACAACTGGGCACATTTCTCTTCCTTGCTTCTTAGACTTCTGGACAAAACCAAAAACACAACAGAGCAACAAAACCCCCAAAGAACATCAGTTCTTTTAAAAAAGTTTTTCTTTCGTTCCTCGTTCAGAGCCCCAAGGTTCACCAATCATTTTAACAAAGGAGGTGGTGTGTGTGTGTGTGTGTGTGTGTGTGTGTGTGTGTGTGTGTGTGAGATTTGTAAAAGTTTACTTTAATTTTAATTTTATTCTTTTATATCGAGGATAATGGAATAAGCAGAGAGAGAGAGAGAGAGAGAGAGAGAGAGAGAGAGAGAGAGAGAGAGAGAGAGAGAGAGAGAGAGAGAGAGACAGACAGACAGACAGAGAGAGACAGAGAGAGTCAGAGACAGAGAGAGGCAGACAGACAGACAGATATAGACAAACAGACAAAGATTCATATATAGATATATAAATAAATAAATATATATATATGTGTGTGTATGTTCTCTCTCTCTCTCTCTATCTCTCTCTCTCTCTCTGTGTGTGTGTGTGTGTGTGTGTGTGTGTGTGTGTGTGCGTGCGCGTGTGTGTGTGTGTGTGTGTGTGTGTGTGTGTGTGTGTGTGTGTGTGTGTAGTGTACGTGAAATAAAGTGAGTGTTGACAACAGTTTTCAATACACTGACACCATACTTACTCCCTGTGATTACAGTTGTAAAAACACACACAACCTTACCATGATAATGAAACACATGGTTATTACACTTAGTAATACAATTACAGAAATAACAGATCTATATTAAAAAAAAAATCAGTGTCAATTGTCACACACATTAGAAAGGAGAATAAGAAATGTATGAAGAGAACATCTATCCAGTGAAAGCAATGAATCATAAAAGTAAACCATTCGCTGAGAGAGAGAGAGAGAGAGAGAGAGAGAGAGAGAGAGAGAGAGAGAGAGAGGGAGAGAGAGGGAGAGAGAGGGGGAGAGAGAGGGAGAGAGAGAGAGAGAGAGAGAGAGAGAGAGAGAGAGAGAGAGAGAGAGAGCGACAGGCAAACAGACAGAGACAAAGGGAGAGAAACAAACACAGACAGATAGAAAGACATAGACAGAGAGACAGACAGAAAGATGGACAGAGAGAGACAGAGAGAGAGAAACAGAGAGAGACAGAGACAGAGACAGAAACAGAGAGAGACAGATATAGATAGAGAGAGAGGGAGAGAGACACACAGACAGAAAGAGAGACAGAGACAAAGAGAAAGACCCAGAGAAAGAGACAGAAAAAGAGAAACAAAGAGACAGACAGATAGATAGATAGAGAGAGAGAGAGAGAGAGAGAGAGAGAGAGAGAGAGAGAGAGAGAGAGAGAGAGAGACAGACAGACAGACAGACAGACAGACAGACAGAGACAAAGACAGACAGACAGACAGACAGCTATCTAGAAGGGCAGAATGACCTCGTCAGCCATGTTGTCCACCTGCACTCCATGGATATGACTGTGGCCTTGACCCTCTGACTCGAGACATGAATGGGCTTGTCAGTTTCACTTTATTGCCCGCATTCCTCCTTGTGTTCCACGTGCAGTTCGTGCTCTGTGGCCTTGACCGTCTGGGTTTGAGACGTTGTCAGTTTCACTATCTCCGCATTCCTCCATTCTTTGCACGTGCCAATCGTGCGCTGTGGCCTTGACCGTCTGGGCTGAGACATAGAGCGGCTTGTCAGTTTCACTAGTTCCGCATTCCTGGTCGTGTTGCACGTGCAAATCCGTGCTCTGTGGCCTTGACTGTCTGGCTTTGAGGGGAAGAGGGGAATCCCCCATCCAATGCCCTTCACTGTCACTCTCTATTTCGCTGGCTAGTGAGTCCTGTGCACTGCTGTCAGATGCAGCCAAGAGGGGAATTTATTTATTTGTTCATTTATTTATTTATTTATTTATTCATTCTTTCATTTATATCGAGGATAATGGAATAAGCATCCTGTGCTTTTTTTTTTACATCCAGTCCCCGTATGTATGCAGTTTTTTTTGGTAAATGTTGTCATCTGTGCCCTCCAGCACACAATGGCCTCTACTCTTTTGAAAAGCAGAACAGGATTTAAACGTGTGCGCAAGATGTGCGTGCATTCGCACACAGGACCTCGGTTTATAGTCTCAAACCGAAGGACTTTTTTGGGGAGAGCGGAGTGGGCACTGATGTTAACTCCAGAGGAAAAAAATCCTCTTGAACGGGCCCGGATTCGAAATCCAGGTCGTCATGTTGCGAGCGCAATATTCTAACCACTAGGCTATCCCCGTCGCCATTAATTTTAGTGCGCACATAGCTCTGACTGTTTTAGAGTTCATTGCAGATGGCGGATCAGAGGTCAGAGTCCTTGCAGCACTGACCAAGGCTTCTGGCATCCCTGGATTTCCTTGCGAAGGGTTGCATCTTGTGTGTGGGTTCTTGGGTCAGGTTGTCTGGGTTCCACAACCAGCAGCTTGCCTTTAAGGTGGATCGGTGGTCTAGAGGTAACGCACCTGTCTTAGAAAGCGAAAAAAAAAGTCCGGGTTGGAAGTGTGCGGTGGTTCGAATCTCGCTTGGGCCTGAAACTTTCTCCCCCTGCCCCTCCATCCATCCATTAGACCATGAGTGGTGGTCTGGGTGGGAACAGATGACAAAATTTACAAAACCGCATACACACGCATAAAAAAAGTCATCTGAGCGCTTTGATTTGTTGCTTTACAAGATTCAGCGCTATATAATAATAATAATAATAATAATAATAATAATAATAATAATAATAATAATGTATGGAATTTATATAGCGCTGAATCTTGTAAAGCAACAAATCAAAGCGCTCAGATTTTTAAAAAAAATATCGAGGATAATGGAATAAGCACTCATGTGCTTTTTTACATCCAGTGTGTATACTGTTTTGTAAATTTTGTCATCTGTTTCAACCGGCACACAATGGCCTACTCTTCCGAAAAGCGGAACACGATTTAACGTGTGCGCAAGATGTTCTGCATGCGTTCGAACACGGGGCCTCGGTTTATAGTCTCATCCGAAGGACTTGGGGGTGTCAGCTATCAGTCTGGCACACGTGGCATTACTTTCAAAGTGTTCTGTCTGAGAAACATTCAAACGTTCTGAGATGATCTCTTCTGGAGAAACTTTGCAATGTATCACATTTTGTTTTATCCGGCTTCTTACTTTCGTTTTTTCTGTTTTTTGTCTTCTCCTTTTTCAAAACTGGAGGATATTAAATTATGAAGATCTGTTTTTATTTTGTGTATAGACACTTAATAGATTATCAATGTCTTGTTTGGTTTTTATTCAATGGTGAGGTGAGATGCTGAGCTAGCTTCTTTCTCCCAGAGGTTCACACTTACGACCTATCTCATAACATTTTATAGAGAGAAAGAGAGAGAAAGAGAGAGAAAGAGAGAGATAGAGAGAGAGAGAGAGAGAGAGAGAGAGAGAGAAACAGAGACAGAGACAGAAAATAGAGAGATAGAGAGAAGGACAGAGACAGAAAAATAGAGGGAGGGAGGAAAGACAGAGAGACAGAGACAGAGAAACAGACAGACAGAGAGAGAGAATGGTTGATTGATTGATTGGTTGATTGATTGATTGATAATCTTCATTCCCCAAAGATTACAAATAAGTATTGACTTTCTTCATCAGCCCTTGCCCCGAGAGGAAACTTTCATCAATAATAACCACAAATACAAAATGTCAAATACACGTACAAAAAGCAACACCCCAGATTGCTTGTAATTCCCTCTAAGCCAGTCAAGCGATGACAGG
>CM054158.1:32361626-32364126 GCA_028751875.1 Rapana venosa
TTGGTATATTATATGATTTATTCTTTAAAAATGCGATGTTGAGATCGTCGCCAGACGCGACTAGATCTTTCATCAAGAGCCTGCACTCTTATTATTTTTTAAAGAAAGAAAACAAAATCCCAAGAAGTGTGATTACGGCTACCTATTATGACAAGGTACTTGGAAAAGTCATACACGCAAACTCCTTATGCAGTGAGTGTTTATATTCTCACAGTCATTTCCAAGGAGGATGAGTGAGTTTGAGAGCAGGAAACGCAGAACTATTCATACAAATTATACACTTTTAAAAACCTTTTTTTTCCTGGCCATTATTTTTTCATGGAGTGGGGAAGAGGGGAGGTGGGGGTGGGGGGTGGGGTGGGAGGAGAGAGGTTGCAGAGGCAATATTTTTCAAATCAACCTTTTCTCAACCACTTTGCATTATTTGCCATGCACGAGCAGTTCAACAGAAGTTGGAAACTGAAGGTCGATATATTTTTATGGGAAGAAAAATGGGAAGCCAAGTTAAACAGTCAAAGAGGACGCACGCTGTCACGCACGGAAGTCCTCTTGTTAGCGAAGTCATTAAACAGAACACGGTTGTTCGCTTTCCCTCATAATTCATAAACAACCGCCGGTATTTGACCTGGCATTTTTGAAAGTTTGATGTTTGTGTTTGTGTTGTGGTGTGTTGTGGTGTGTTGTAGTGGGGTTTTCAGTGTGGTGTGGTGTGGTGTGTTGTGTTGTATTATATGGTGTGTGGGGGTGGGGGGGGGGAGTGTGGTGTGAGTAGTGTCGAGTCGTGTGGGATCGGGGTGTGGTGTGTATGTTGTGGTTTGGTGTAGTGTAATGTTGTGTGGTGGGGTGGGGTGGTGGTGTGTGGTGGATTGGTGTAGTAATAATAATAATAATAATGTATGGAATTTAAAATAGCGCTGAATCTTGTAAAGCAACAAATCAAAGCGCTCAATTTCATTCATAACCATTTTAAGTCACGGCAGATTTCTCTCCGTGAAATTCGGGCTGCTCTCCCCGGTAGAGCGGGAGAGCGCGTCGCCACAAGAGGAGCGCCACCCATTTTTTTTCTATTTCATGTCTGCAACTGTATTTGTTTCCCTATCAGAGTGGCTTTTTCTAAGAATTTTGCCAGGGACAACTCTCTTGTTGCCGTGGGTTCTTTTACGTGCGCTAAATAATTACGTGTAACACACGGGACCTCGGTTTATCGTCTCATCCGAAAGACTAGCGCCCAGACCACCACTCATGGTCTAATGGATGGGGGAAAAGTTTCCGGTCCAAACGGGGTACGAACCGGTGTAGTGTGGTGTGGTGTGGAGTGGTGTAGTGTGATGCGGTGTGGTGTGGTTTGGTGTGGTGTGGTGTGGTGTAATGTGTGGTGCGGTTTTGGCGTGGTGTCGTGTGGTGTTTGGGGTGATATAATGTCCCTGTGGTGTGATTTGGCGGGGTGTAGTGTGATGTGGTGTGTTGTGTGTGGTTTGGTGTGGGGTAGTGTGGTGTGGTGCAGGGGTGGTGTGGTGTGGTCTGGGATAGTGTGGGATGGTGTGGTTCGGTGTAATGCGTGTGGTGTGGTGTAGTGTGGTGTGTTGTGGGGTGGTGTAATGTGTGTGGTATGGTTTAGTGTGGGAGTTTGTGTGGTGTGGTGCGGTATGGTGTGGTCTGGTGTGGTGCGTTGCGGTGTGGTGTTTGTGGTGTGGTGCGGTGTGGTTAAGTGTAGTGTGGAGTGGTGTGGTTTGGTGTGGTGTGGTTTTAGTGTGGAGTGGGGGTGTTGTAGTGTGGTGTAAAGTCGCGTGGTGCAGTTTGGTGTGGTGTAGTGGGTGTGTAGTGTGGTTTGGTGTGGTGTGGGTGGTTTAGAGTAGTGTAGTGGGTTTGATGTGGTGTGGTGTGGTGCGGGCCGGTGTAAATGTTTTTTGTTGTGATGTGATATGATTTTTCTTCGAAAGATGTCATGTTTGTGTTTGTTGTGTCATATTTTTTGCCTGTTGGGTTGTAGTGTGTTGTGTTGTCCTGTGTTGTGCTTTTTTTACCATGTGCTGTCTTGTATCGTGTTATCTTGTGTTGTGTTGCTTTGTTGTTCTCTATGCTGATGCGTTTTATGTCGTACTATGACATTTAGTGTTGTGTTATTATTGTTTTTGTGTTGTCGTGTGCCGTGTACAGTTTTAAAAATCTATTTTTAATGCATTATATTTGCAGTTTTTAATATCTTTTGCGACAGTACAACAAAGTGTGGGGACGGGATAGCTCAGTGGTCAGAGCACTCGCTTTCCCCCAGCTAAGGTTAAGCAGCATCGAGCGTGGTTACCACTTGGATGGGTGACCGTTTGCGCACCTTTGCTTCAGTACAGTTCCTCCAGTTCACCCAGCTATAAATAGGTACCTGTCCTCTTTAGGGTCAGGGAAGGTGAAGCAGCGAGGGAGAGGAGATGGGCGCCGCCCTCAATATGCTGGTCCCTAGAGAAGCTGAGGTCTCTGATGCCTCGCTCCCCTTACGACCACATAG
>CM054158.1:32369126-32379126 GCA_028751875.1 Rapana venosa
AATTCCTTCTACTGCAAATTTGCAAAGGGTTTTTCCCTTCGCCCAACGTTAGGGCTGAAACAAAGCTAAAACAAAAGGAATGTAATCTCCCTTTTTTGGGGGGGAAAAAAACCCGCAGCAATAGAAAGCTTTTGTCATGGGGCTATGCCGCAAATGTCCTATTGTCTGGACAATTTAAGCCCTGACTCGTTTTTACCCCAAACAAAAAACACACACACATGCACGCACCACGCACGCTCCGAAACGCACACATGCACCGCACATGCCCCAAACCCCACGCACGCCGAAACGCCACCTCACTCCACACAAAAACGCCCCAAATACACAAAACAACATGCCCCCACACAAAAACCACATAAGGACAAAGCCTTCCCTCCCCTCTCCTCCCAAAACCCCAAAAACAAAAAACAAAAAGGGCAAACAAACGAACAAAAAAAAGACAATACAAACACACCCCCCCCAAACAACCCCCCCCCCCCGTACACACACTACACACAACACACACACACAAAAAACCAGTTTATTTTCCATCCCCCAAACGAAAAACCCAGCAAGAAGGGAAAAGCAAATCGGGCAATAAGGGTGGACTAAAAGCTGTGAAGAACAGTAAACTATAAAAAAGGAAAAGACAAAAAAAGGGTTTCTTTCAGAAGAAAACTTTTTGGTATGAAATGTTTTAAATGCCCATTGTAAAAAAAAATTTCTCGGGGAAAAAACCCAAATATTGGAAAAATTTTCTGTACAAATGAAGATCAAATCCAAGGATTTTCAAAAAAGGGTTTGGGAAGAAATTGCTAAAAAGAAAAATGGATTTCATTTCCCATCATATCATCCATTTTTGAAAAAAATTTAATTTCCAAGCACATTTTGAAAAAGCAGAACCCTTCGCCCCAATTTTTTCCAAAAAAAAGTTAAAATCCTTAAAGCTTCTGCAGATTTCAAAAGAAATAAATTCTTTAGAAACCCTAAACAAAATCAAAAAATTTCCATAAACATATAATGCCAAATTTTTTTAAAATCTCCCTTTCAATAGACAAATTTTAAATTGAAACGTTAAAATTCGTTTTCACATAAAAAGACAGCATTGGTCCCCTTTTGGAAACTCTTATTTTTTGTGACCCCAAAATCCCTTTTTAAAAAATGGAAAAGCTACTTTTTTTAAATTTTTCCCAAAAATTTTTGGATAAAGGCACTCTTCCTAATATCTGGGGGCAGTCGATATTATTTCCAACCCTTTAAAAAAGGGTAAGATGGGGTCATCAGTAGATATTTTAAATAGCCCAAATTGCCCTTACTTTCCAAGGGGAAAAAAGTAATGGAAAAAATTATCCCAAAGCGCTTTTTATTATTTTTGAAAAAATTGTTACTCCGCCCAATCAGGCTGGCTTCGAAAGGGAAGTTTATTTAAAAAAACCACTTATTTAAAATTTAACTAAATAAATTAAAAACAATTTTCCCAAAAAAAAGCTTTAGCCACATTTTTTGACGAAGAAAGTTTAACGATAGAGTCTGCCATGAAAAAATTGGGTTTCATAAATTGAAGCACTTGAATCAAGGGAAATTTAAATTAAAAATTATTTTAAAATTTTTTTTTATCGGGATAATCAATGTGTACTAAACGGGGTCCAGTGTCCCTCACCCTTTTAAAGCCCTTTTGATTTGGGAATTCCGAAAGGGGATCATGCTTCCCCCGATTTTTTTTCTCTTTCTTGACTGCCCTTTCCTAATTGTTTTTTCACTGATAAAACAATTTTGTTCAATATCTGAGAAATCGCTTTTTGGAAAAAAATTTCTTAAATTTCTGAAAAACACCACAAAAAAGTTATCAACTTTGTTGAAAAATTAAAATCAAGACGAGTTTAAATAAATTCTGTATTTCAGGAATGAAAAAATTAGAAAAAATCTGCAGAAAAAACATGTCGGTGTTTTAAAAAATTAAGGGAAAAAAAACCCATCAAAATTACCAATCCTAAAAATTAAAAAGGAAAAATGCTTAATATAAAACCAATTAAAAATTTTGGGTTTAAATTTCCCTAAAAAAAAGCTGAGCGGAAGTTGAACTCAACCAAATAAAACTGAAGCTAGAAAAAGACTTAACTTTTTAAAAAAATAAAAAAATTTTCCCTAAGGCATGGGGCCAAGAACCAAACATTATATTTTTGGCTCAATCTTTAGTACACTAAAAAATTAATCTAGGGACAAAATTTATTTTTTTCTGCAGTTATCTACTTAAAAAATTTAAAAAAATTTTTTAACAGAAAACCATAAAAATAGCACGGGTTTTTCCCGGGCCCATCTAACAAACTAATACTTATAAAGGCACAGTTACTCTCTCTTTCTGATCAACAAGATTGGCCGTATAAAAGGATTCAAAGTCTCTCTGTTCCAAATTCAGTAAAAGGAAAAGGGCCTTATGAATCAAACCTGATTTTCCAAAACAGAAGCAATATTTTTATTTCTACTTTCCATTTAAAAAAATATATAAATTAAATTTAATTTAAAGACAATTTATTGACCTAACAAAAATTTTCCCAATTTTTTTCCAAAGGTTCCTCAAATCCCCCCCCCCCCCCTTGGGAAAAAATATTAGCTAACTTTGACAAAAGGGCCACACGGATGGAAAAAAAATGAAGTCAAAATTTCTCCTCCTTTTATGTAAAAAAATCACATTGAAAGTATTAATTTTAAAACATTTAAAAATGTAACTGATATTTTGTTTCTGGGGAACAGGAAAAATGGGCGCATTTTTTGATTCCTTTTTAAAAGACAAAAAACATTTCATTTAGGAAAAAATTTTTCTAAATTTTTTCGTGTAATTGTTTTCAATCCTTAGGGGCCCTTAATTTTTGTCAATACAGCGCTTGATATTCGCCACATTCTTTTTGCTTTACCAAAACAGTATTGATGGGGGTAAAGAAACGGCGGGGGAAAATACGGGAAAGGGTATTTTATTTGGGGATAAAAATTTTGATACCTTTATTGCAAGCAAGGGATACAAATAATTTTTTTTGTCCCTTTTCACTCGGAACCATTGGAATAAATTGGTTTTTTTTCTTTTTGCAAAACAAGGGGCCTCTGAATTTTAACATTTTAAAAAGTTTGATTCCAACTTCATTTTTCCTCCCCATGAAATTAATGCTAAATTGATGAATTTTATGCATTCCAAAAAAAGAAAAAACACCCTTTTAAAACTTCCCCTTTCTCACAGAAAGTAAAATTTTAAAATATAAAATGAGGGAAAAACATGGAACAAAACCCAAAAATTTTAAACATGTGAAATTTTCTGTTTTTTTAATCTCTTCAAACCATCATTTATTGTTTGGGTTGCCCAAAACCCCAACCCGACCCTGTTTTAAAAGGAGAGGAAAAGGTAATTAATGAAAAATAGCCACTGTTTAAGAAAATTTTTTATGACTCTCCCAAATTCATAACATCAGTTTTCTGAATTTTATAATTTTTCCCCTTTCCCCCTAAGACCTTTTATTTTAAACAGTTTTTGAGAAAAAAGAAAAATACATACATTAGAGATAGATTTGATAGATGATAGAAAAGAAAAAGATAGGAGAGAAAAGAGAGAGAGAGAGAGAAGGGGGGGAAAAGAGAGAGAGAAAAGATGTTGTTTAAGCGGGGGTTTTCCTTTAAACACCAAATAGTGAATGGGCTTAAAAAAAAACAAAACAAAAACAGACAACCACACACACCAACCCCCCCTGCACACACACAAAAATCCGCACACCCCAAACCAAAACACACCTGCACACACACACACACACACACACCAAAACACACACACACACACACACACACACACACACACAAAACACCCCCCGGCCCAAACCCCACCCCAAAAACGGGCCCCCCGCACCCCACACCCACACAAACCCCCACCCAAACACACACACACACAAACAAAAACACACAACACACACACAAAACAACCACGCAAAGCACCACGCACGCACGGGACCACACCAGAAGGGGTTTCACTCGTACACAAAAACACATAAAACAACACAACCCCCCTCCCCCCCCCCCCCCCCCCAAACAACACACACACACAAAACAACCCCCAAAACCCCCCCCCCCCCCCCCCCCCCCCCCACACACAGAAAAATTTTTTTTTGTACGAAAGATTTTGGGACTTCGGAATTGGGGTGTGTACTTTCAAAGGGAGTGTATTGGTTGGGAAAAAGCAAAAGCTTGGGAGGGGGAAGATATCCCCACTGCCCTTTGTTCATTTGCTATTTTGTGAAATGTTTTGTTGTTTTACCAAACATTGTGTTTATCGTACAGGGAATAACTGATGTTTTCCTTGAAATAGCAAAATTTGGGGAAGGGGATGTAATTCACCCCCCTCCATTTCCTTTCCCCACCCACCAAAAAGCCCCAGAGAAAAAAAACCCCAAAAAACACACCTTTTCGCGCGCCTACGCATGCACCCCAAAATTTTACACACACACCCCGTGTAACCAATCCCGAAAAACCACACCCTTCCCCCCCTAAAACAACAAAAACAAACAAAAAAATGACAACGACAGACAGAAACAGGAACAACCATATCCATTTTCCCCCGAAATAAAAGGATAAAATAAAACAGACACAGAAAAGACAGACAAAAAAGACAGACTGACACACAACACACACACAAAACACACACACACCACACACACACACAAAACACACACACACCTGGAACAGGCAAGTACATCACGGGGCGCTTTAATTTTTTGCTTTTAAAAAGATTTAGGGGCTATATAAATTCCCTACATTAAATTTTTAAATTTTTTATTTTTACTATTTTAAAAAAAATTTTTATTATTTATTTAAAAGTGAAAATGAGATGGCCAGCGGGTTTGAACAGACAATCGAGATAGTTTGATCCTTTGCTGGGGCGTTCGTTTGTGGAGATTTAGTTCGCATTGTTACCTTCCTGAAGTAGAACAATGATTTCACTTGACTTGACTTGATCTTTTTTTTTTTTTTGTTCCTTTGCCAGAGCTCCGGGGTTTACCCATGGTGAGGTTTTTGCGATTGCGACCGTTTTTGTCCACCACTTAGGCAGCTGCCTTTTGACTTCGGAGACGATGTCTACCCACGACACCAGAGTGCAATTTATATATACGAATGGCTTATTCTTCATAAAAGCAGACTTCTCCTGTAGTTCGTTGAGGATTTGTCAGGAGACTGTACTGAAAAATTTCAGGCAGTGTGTGTGTGTGTGTGTGTGTGTGTGCGTGTGTGTGTGTGTGTGTGTGTGAAGAGAAGTTGAACATGACGGAGTCCATCCCTGACCAGAATGCAGGGTGCATGCTGGGTATGAACGTGTCACACATCCCAGTGGTCATAGCTGGTCTACTCCTTCTACGAAAGGTGGATCGGATATTAACGTGTAAGCAAGAAGCTCTGTGTCCATTTGGAAACGGTATTTCTTCTTCTTCTTCCTCCTCCTCCTCCTCTTTTTATTCTCTTCTTCTGTTTCTTCTTCTGTTTCTTCTTCTGTTTCTTCTTCTTCTTCTTCTTCTTCTTCTTCCTCTTCTTCTTCTGCTTTTGCTTCTTCTTCTTCTTCTGTTTCTTCTTCTTTTTCTTCTTCTTCTCTTCTTCTTCTTCTTCTTTTTCTTCTCTTCTTCTTCTTCTTCTTCTGCTTCTCCTTCTCCTTCTTCTTCAATCTAATCTGAAGGAATTCCACAGGTCTTGGAGTCATAGCAAAATATTGATTTCGGGATATCAAGAAAAAGAAGTACGAGGGAAACAAACTCTCATTGAAATGGAACTCTTCTGGGCAAGATTCGATCCCAAAGATCAGTTCGACAACATGCTGTCTCCTTGGCTTTCTAACCTCCCAGTGACTGCTTTTGATTGGCTGTTGGCGCTGACGTAGTTTCCCTGAGTGAGAAGACAGGGTGCATCTAGACTTAGGGACAAGGTGTTAATAGGACTTACAGCGGGTAGCTGGATTATTCAGTAGGGGTCTTTGAGAGAGAAAGAGAGAGAGAGAATGACAATGACAATGACAATGGTTTATTGTGGTAAGCTTACTAGCCTAGTCACGAGAGGGGAGCAGTGGAAAGAGGACTGGGGACAAACACATAATATTAACCAATAAGTAAAAACAATTCACAACTGCCCAAACAATCATCAAGAGAGAGAAGAGAGAGAGAGAGAGAGAGAGAGAGAGAGAGAGAGAGAGAGGGAGGGAGGGAGAGAGAGAGAGAGAGAGGAGAGAGAGAGAGAGAGGGGGGAGGGAGGGGAGAGAGAGAGAGAGAGAGAGGGGAGAGAGAGAGAGAGAGAATGACAATGACAATGACAATGGTTTATTGCGGTAAGCTTACTAGCCTATTCAAAAAGGGGGTACAGTAGGAAGAGGACTGGGCACAAACACATATTAACCAATAAGTAAAAACAATTCACAACTGCCCAAACAATCATCAAGAGTGTGTGTGTGTGTGTGTGTGTGTGTGTGTGTGTGTGTGTGTGTGTGTGAGAGAGAGAGAGAGAGAGAGAGAGAGAGAGAGAGAGAGAGAGAGAGAGAGAGAAATGACAAATTCTTTTTTTCGAGGATAATGAATAAGCACTCATGTGCTTTTTTACATCCAGTCCCCGCCCGTAGGGATACATCTTAATAATAATCCAACACTTATTACAGTCTCACAGTAGAAACAAGGGGAAATAACCCTTTTCAAAACAGCCCCCCCCCCCCAACAAACCTCCCCCCCCAAAAAAAAAAAAAAAAGCAAACAAATAAAGAAAACCCTGAAAACACCCCCCCCCACCCCCCAAAAAAAGCCCCAACCAAAACAAACAAACAAAAGAGAAAGAAAAACCAAACCACAAAAGAAGAAAAAAGAGAAAAACAAACAACAACAAGAACAACAACAAAACCAAGAAAAATAACAACAACCAAACTTAATAAGTCATAAAGATAAACATCTACACATTGTCAAATGGTGCAGAGAGAGAGAGAGAGAGAGAGAGAGAGAGAGAGAGAGAGAGAGAGATAATGACAATGACAATGACAATAACAATGGTTTACTGTGGTTGGTTTACTAGCTCATTCACAAGGGGGAACAGTGGGAAGAGTACTGGGCACAAACACATAATATTAATCAATAAGTAAAAACAATTCACTCACTCACTCATCCCTTGGTCGGGACGACCGTTGGGGTACCCGCACGGACGCTGCAAGTGGACCGCCAAATGGTTCTGTCCTGGGCTGCTTTCAGGAGGTTTGGTACAGTGAGGCCGGTCCACTCCTTGATGTTGGATATCCAGCTTTTGCGTGGTCGTCCCTGCCTCCTTGCTCCTTCCACCATTCCCTGCAGGACTGTCTTTGACAGGCTGTTATGCCTTGTTGTGTGGCCAAACCATTTCAGTTTCCTCCGTTTGACTGTATCTAGCAATGGTTTTGTTTGCCAGCCAGTGCCTCGATCTGCTGCCAGACGTAGTCATTGGTTTTACGGTCTCTGTAGGTGATGTTCAGGATCTGCCTGAGGCACTTCATCTCAAAGGCTTGAATGCGACGTTCTAATTCGGCAGTAAGTGTCCATGCTTCACAGCTGTACAGGGCAATGGATGTGACGAGTGCCTTGTAGAGTCTGACCTTAGTGTGGGTTCTGATGTTGTGGTTTCTCCACACTTTCGCCAGCTTAGTCATGGAGGAGAGTGCCACAGCAAGTCTGATCTTCACCTCTTGTGTGCTCGTACCTTCTTTGGTGATGACTGCTCCAAGGTACTTGAAAGTTTCCACCTCCTCTAGTGTCTCGCCACTCATCTTGATGCTGGTGGAGTGGTCGGTGTGGTACTGTTCACTAGGATCTTGCTCTTTTCCGTGCTGATCTCCATACCGTGGGCATTGGCTGATGTTTCCAGTCTGGTGGTGAGATCCTGGAGTTCTTCTTCACTGCGGCCCATGAGATCAATATCGTCTGCGAATCGAAGATTGCAGACTGGCCTTCCTCCTATTGTGATTGTGGTCTTGAAGTCAAGGAGGGCCTCCTGCATGATGTTCTTCAGGAACACGTTGAAAAGAACGGGGGATAGCGGGCAGCCTTGTCGAACTCCAACTGAAGTCCGGAAGAACTCCCCGATTTCTCCACCCATGAGGACTGCACTGTGGGAGCTGTCATACAGCGCCTGGATGACTTGAATCAGGTCCTCGTCGAAGCTATAGTCTCTCATGACTTGCCACAGAGCTTCTTGCCACACTCGGTCCGAGTGTGGCAAGAAAAACAATTCACAACTGCCCAAACAATCATCAAGAGAGTGTGTGTGTGTGTGTGTGTGTGTGTGAGAGAGAGAGAGAGAGAGAGAGAGAGAGAGAGAGAGCAGAATAATCATGCGCATACATTTTTTCATCCGGCCCTTACCCTGATTAGGGACTATCAACAAGACAAAGGTAAAAATCTTGCTACAACAACAACAACATGATTAAAACAAAATTATATATTTAACAATACATAATCCCTAACTAACTTGAGCATTAATTTCGAGGGATACGTAGATTTTATGTTTTTTTGGAGAAAAGAGATATACGTTAATAAACATATAATTCTCAAATAAATCAAACATTAACATGAAAACTGATACTCTGATTATAATTAGGTAATTATATATATATATAAATATAAATATAAAATATATATATATATATATATATATATATATAATATATATATATATATATAGAGAGAGAGAGAGAGAGAGAGAGAGGGGGGGGGAGGACACTAGGGCTGTATAAGGTCATAACCAATAATATTCTGAGGACAAAGGGGCAAAGAAAACTGTGATTGGTTTACATAACAATAGACGTCAACACCAAATTTGTGACTAGGAAACAAGGCTACCTCAGTCTGGAAAAGAAGACAAAGAGAAGAAGAAAAAAGGGATACAAACAATTGATCGCGTCAATATTCAGACAGTTTCTTTGCGTCTCTTAACTTAATCAAATGCACACAGACATCAAAGAGCTTGTGAAACAGATGGCGTTACCGACTATTTTTACACGCAGGATTGATTTATGTACACTTTACGACAAGACCCCTGATCAGAAGCACTTTAGTCCTAAAGTACTACCCAAGTTATCTTCTTGGGTAATCTCTGTTTCTTGTTAAATGTGACAATCTCTTTATCTTTATTAAGTTCATTCCAGTAGTATACCCCCTCCCCCCCACCCCAAAGAAAGAAAGAAAGAAAGAAAACCGGCGTTGTACCTTTTAAACTTTTTCTAATGCAAAAACGATACCTGGATTTGAAGTTCATTATAATGACCTCGATATGCTGGTAGACTACTGCTCTCAATATGCTGGCCCCCTGGAGAAAGCTCTGACCCCTCGCACCCAAACGACGAAATAGTTTGTATGGGAACATAACCAAATAGGTTATGGGAACGCCTTCACAACTTTTACCTTTTATTGACTTACTTGACTTATGCTTCTTGGTTCCTTGGGGAACATAGGGCTGCAACAACACCCCTCCAACGAACTCGGTTTTGGGAGATCCTCTTCAGCTCGGCCCATGTCATTCCGGCTGCCTTCGTTTCTTCGTCAACACTTCTGCTCCAGATCTGTTTTGGTCTTACCTTTTATCATCATCATCATCAGTCCCGTGACCTTGGCGGTCGTGGGGAAGACACGAAAGACGATGCCGTGGTAAGCCTCCTCCATCCATCTCGGTCCTCGGCTCTGCGCAGTAGTGCCGAGTCATTCATCCTGGTCCATTCTCTGATGTTGTCCATCCATGACTTGTTCTGTCTTCCCCTCTTTTTGCCACCTTCGAGTGTTCCCTGCAGTACTGTTTTTGGCAGAGTGTTGTGGCGGGTGACGTGGCCGAACCATGTCAGCATTTTCTTCTTGACGATGGTGAGAAGGGGTTCCTGTGGACCTGCCAACCGTGTTATTTGGCTCTTGACAAATTCATTGGTCTTTCGTTCTCTTCAGGATATGCCCAGCAGTTTTCTACCTTTTATACTGCCTTATAAAAGTGTTTTTTCGTCATCTGTGCGGTG
>CM054158.1:32384126-32389126 GCA_028751875.1 Rapana venosa
CCCCCCTCTCTCACCCACCCTTCTCTTCCCCCTTCTCTCTATCCCCCCACCCCCCCATCTCCCTCTATGGGTGGTTAATCTAGTCATTGGCTATATTGCATGTCTATGTAATCGAGTATAAACTTTCAGTTTGACATGCTTCTGCCATTCTTATACTGGTTCTTACTTCCTAGCTAGGGGACGGGATAGCTCGGTGGTCGGAGCACTCGCTTTCCCCCCAGCCAATGTTAATTAAGCAGCATCGAGCGTGGTTACCAGTTGGATGGGTGACCATTTGCGCGCCTTGGCTTCAGTACAGTTCCCCCAGTTCCCCCAGCTGTAAATGGGTACCCGCCCTCTTTAGGGTCAGGGAAGGTAAAGCAGCGAGGGAGAGGAGATGGGCGCCGCCCTCACTATGCTGGCCCCTAGAGAAGTTGAGGTCTCTGACGCCTCGCTCCCTACGACCGTATAGGTTATGGGAACACCTTTACCGTTACTTCCTATCTGCACTTATTCAACATGTAGTTATCCTAGCGTGTTCATCTTCGAAGTTTTGCTCTGCCTTTGACACTCCTCCGCTCATAAAGACACCCTCAGGAAAACAAAATTTATTTATTTATTTATTTATTCATTTATTCTTTTATATCGAGGATAATGGAATAAGCACTCATGTGCTTTTTTTTTACATCCAATCCCCGTGTGCATGCGGTTTTGTAAATTTTGTCATTTGTTTCCACCGGCACACAATGGCCTACTCTTCCGAAAAGCGGAACAGGATTTAACGTGTGCGCAAGATGTTCTGCATGCGTTCGAACACGGGGCCTCGGTTTATAGTCTCATCCGAAGGTTAGCGCATTATTTTCATTGCACCTAGACCCTCTCCCTCCTCCCTTACCCCCCACCCTCCCTTAATAATAATAATAAATAATAATGTATGGAATTTATATAGCGCTGAATCTTGTAAAGCAACAAATCAAAGCGCTCAGATTTTATTTCATACCACTTTAAGTCACGGCAGATTTCTCTCCGTGAAATTCGGGCTGCTCTCCCCGGGGAGAGCGGGAGAACGCGTCGCCACTTAGCGCTGCGCCACCCTTTCACCCTTTTTTTTCTTTCTTTTTTTTTCTGCAGCTGTATTTGTTTCCCTATCAGAGTGGCTTTTTTCTAAGAATTTTGCCAGGGACAACTCTCTTGTTGCCGTGGGTTTTTTTACGTGCGCTAAATGATTACGTGTAACACACGGGACCTCGGTTTATCGTCTCATCCGAAAGACTAGCGCCCAGACCACCACTCATGGTCTAATGGATGGGGGAAAAATTTCCGGTCCAAACGGGGTACGAACCGCCGCACACTTCAGACCCGGACTTTTCGCTTTCTAGACAGGCGCGTTACCTCTAGACCACCGCTCCACCCTTGGATGTAAGAAGGAAAAAAGAAAACACCCGCTTGAAACTAAAAAAAAAAGCATACCAAATCAATACACTGTGACAAAACAAACTTGTAAATAAAAATTACATTCTGTATTTGAGAAACTGCGATATCACCAAAGATATGAAGAAAGAGGCGAAAAATGAAATGGGGGGTGGGGGTGGGGAGGGGGATGGGGGGTAGTTTTGTTCTTTGGCTAGAGCTTCGAGATTCACCAACGGTAACAATTTTTGCGTATGCGACCGTTTTCCCTCCACCCCCCCACCCCCCCCCCACCCACACCCACTCCCCCATTAAGGTAGCTTGCATTCCGATTCCGAGAATGAATGTCTAGCTAGGATACATGCGGTTTTCTTTTTCTTTTTTCTTTTCTTTTTAAAATTTTTTTACCATCTGTACCTTACCAGCACGCAATGGCCTACTCTTCCGAAAGGCGGAACGGGTTTTAACGTATGCGCGCACAAAATGTTCTGGGTGCGATTTGCACACGCGGGACCTCAGTTTTATAGTCTCACCCCCCCCCGAAGGACTTTTAAAGGGAGTGGAGAGGGGGTACTGATATTAACTCCAGAGGGGAAAAAAATCCCTCACACTGAGTGGGTGGGTGACTCGGTGGAGGCTGAATCCCGGGCCGTGATATCCAAGAGATCAACGCTCTGACCGTTAGATTATCCCAGCCCCCCCCCCCACCCCCCTTCCCCCCCCCCCACGCTGTAAAGCTGGTGGTGGTGGTAGTAGTTATGTGTGTATACGAAGAGCGAGAGAGAGAGAGAGAGAGAGGGGAGAGAGAGAGAGAGAGAGAGAAGAGAGAGAGAGAGAGAGAGAGAGAGAGAGAGAGAGAGAGAAGAGAGAGAGAGAGAAGAGAGAGAGAGAGAGAGAGAACTCGAACTCGAATGATTTATTCACAAAAAGGCCCTGACCCATACATGAAGGGGGTTGCCGAACTGCTTAGTATTTGGTGGGGGTAAAAGCAATAGTAAAAACAAACAAAAACCCCCCCCCCCCACAAAAAACAACCAAAAACGACAACAGTCAGCTACAAAAAATATGACTTAGGATAACAATACGAGAGGAGAGAGAGAGAGAGAGAGAGGAGAGAGAGAGAGAGAGAGAGAGAGAGAGAGAGAGAGAGAGAATGACAAATGACAATGACAATTACTTTTATTTCGAGGAATATGAATAAGCATCCATGTGCTTTTTGGTTTTTTTTTTACATGCAGTCCCCGCCCGTAGGGATACATCTTATTAATAACAACCAAATACTCATACTCTCACACACAGTAGAAACAAAGGAAAATAACCCTTTAAAAACCCCAAACAAAACAACAACACAAAAACAAACAAACAAATACAAGAAACCCATAAAAACACCCTCCCCCAAAAAACCCCAACAACAACCACAACCCACCAAACAAAAAGAAACAAACAAAAAACAAAGAGAAGAGAGAGAGAGAGAGAGAGGGGAGAGAGAGAGAGAGAGAGAGGAGAGAGAGAGGAGAGAGAGAGAGAGAGAGAGATGACAATGACAAATTCTTTTATTTCGAGGAAAACGCATAAGCACCCAAGTACTTTTTTTTACATCCAGTCCCCGCCCTTAGGAATACATCATATGATAATAAAGCAAACTCAATACCACCCATACACTCACACAGTAAAGAAGGGAAAAAACCCCACCCAAAAACCACACACAAAAAACACCAAAAATAAATCAAGAGAAAGAAAAGACAACAACAAAAAACCAAAACAAAGCAAAACAAACAAGACAAACACACACTTTTTGTTGTTGTTGTTGGGTGGTGGTTTTTTCTTTTTCTTCAGAATTCTTGTTTATGCTTTTTTCATAATAGTTGTTTATTGCGATTGATTAGTTATGTGCATACCCCTCCCCCCTACACACACACACACAAGCACGTGCGCGCGTGCACACACACACACGCACGCATGCACACACGCACGCACACACACATACACACACTTTCCCGTCTGATATCACTATTTAGTGGAAGGACGTTAAACTGAAGAACTAAACTACTACTACACCGCCCACACCCACACCCACGCATGTACCACGCAAACTCGCATACACACACACCCACACCCACACACAAACCCACGCATGTACGCATGCAAACTCTCTCTCTCTCTCACACACACACATACACATACCCGTTTTAGAGGGTTAAAAAGATCACATTTACATGTTTCTTGGTTAACCGTAATTATTATCGTGTCAAGATGCTTCTTTGTTTATCATTTCATGTCAGAATATTTCTTTGTTTTATCATATCATGTCAAAATGGTTCTTGGTTCATCACACTTTGTCAAATTGTTCATTGGCCGATCATAGTATGTCACCCTGTTCATTGCTTGACCTTAGTATGTGAGAATGCTCATTGGTTGATTTTATATATATATATATATCAAAATGTTCATTGGTTGACCATATTATGTCAGAACGTTAGTGAGATGACCTTGATATGTTAAAATCTTCATTGGACAACTGTATTATATCAACATATTTACTGCTTCACTTTATATACGTTTGTTGACCTTATTATGTCAATAGTTTTATTGGTTGACCATATCATATCAACATTTTCAATTGGTTTACCATATCAAAGGTAAAGGTAAAGGTGTCCCAAAACCTATAAGGTCATAGGGGAGCGAGGCGTCAGTGACCTCACTTCTCTAGGGACCAGCATATTGAAGGTGGCGCCCGTCTCCTCTCCCTGGCTGCTTTATCTTCCATGACCCTAAAGAGGTGTACCAAATATTCATTGGTTGACTATATTATTTCACCATTTTCATGTGTGGGCCATATTTTAGCAACATTTTCACTGGCTGACCATATTATGTCAACGTTTTCATTGGTTGGCCATATCATTTCAACGTTTTCATTGGTTGGCCATATCATGTCAACGTTTTCACTGGTTGGCCATATCATGTCAACGTTTTCACTGGCTGACCATATTAGGTCAACGTTTTCACTGGCTGACCATATTAGGTCAACGTTTTTCACTGGTTGGTCATATCATGTCAACGTTTTTACTGGTTGGCCATATAATGTCAACGTTTTCACTGGTTGGCATTATCATATCTACATTCCCCAAAATGGGAATATGGATACCTTAATGGTGAGCAAAAAAAAAGGTTGCTTGACGCAAAAATCTTACCATTGGTGAACGTCAAAGCTCTAGCTGAGAAACGAAACCCACCCTCCCCTCCTACCCCATCAACAGACAAACCAACAAACAAAACAATATTGTCAATGGATGACCATACCTTATAATAAATTTTGGTGTTTTTTTTAATTTTTACTGGTAGACCATAAATTATCATGTCAACATTTCTATTGTTTGACCATATGTGAAAATTCTCATTCTCAGCAACTCACATCAACCAACCACCACGCCCCCCCCCCCCCCCATCTTTTCTTGACAACCTATTACTCCCCTTACCTTTCCCTCCATCTTTAAAAAACCACATCCTCTCTACCAGTTACTCTGAATGAATGCTGAAGGCATCTATCTATCTATCTATCTATCTATCTCTCGCTCTCTCTGTCTCTGTCTGCCTGTCTGTCTCTCTCTCTC
>CM054158.1:32396626-32411626 GCA_028751875.1 Rapana venosa
CCTACCACCATACCACACCAACCACCACCACCACCATAACCACCACCACCACCATACCACCACCACCACCACCACCATACACCATGCCACCACCACCACACCACCATACCCCACACCACCACCACCTTCACCACCATACCACCACCACCACCACCTTCACCACCATACCACCACCACCACCACCACCACCACCATACCACCACCACACCACCACCACCACCGACCACCACCACCACCACACCACCACACCACCACACCACCACCACCACAACAATACCACCACCACCACCACCACCACCACGCCCCCAAACCACCACCACCACCACCATACCACCACCACCACCACCACTACCATGCCACCACCACCACCACCAACCACCACTGCCAACAACAACAAAAACAACAACAAAACACACCAACACAAACATATCATAGCCGCCAAATCTTGACTGTTGATACCACCACCCACCATCCCCCCCCCCCACCATCACCCCCAGCAACCAACAACCAACAGTAACCACAACTACATAAAAGCGCCATAAACATCTCACTAGCGCAAAATTTCCTGACAGTTGTGATACCACCACCACCACCATACCACCACCATCATCACACCACCACCACCACACCACCACCACCACCCCACCACCACCACCACCACCACCCCACCAACACAACCAGTAGCCAAAATTCAATACTCGTATAACTCCACCACCTCCATTCCCCCCATTCCACCACACCACCACCACCACCACCAACAACAACAACAACAGCAACAACAACACTAAACATATCAGTAGCGCAAATTTCTTAACTGTTGTGATACCACCATCCCCACCACCTCTCCTACCATCACCACAGCAACCAACAACAACAGTAACCAACAACTACATTAAAAGCACCACTTAAACATCCATAGCGCAAAATCTGACATTGGATACCACCACCACCACCACCACCACCAACCACCATACCACCAACCACCACCACCACCACCCCACCACCACCACCACCACCACCACACCACCCCCAAACCACCACCACCACCTTTCATCACCACCACCACAACCACCAACCACCACCACCACCACACATCTCAGTAGCATAACATTCATTACGTCATTATAACTCCACACCTCCATCCCCCCTCCCACACCACCACCCTCACCACGACCACGACGACCACCACCACCACTACCACCACCACACCACCATCACACCACCACCACCACCACACCACCACCCCACCACCACCACCAACCACTACCATACCACCACCATCACCACCATACACCACCACCACCACCACCACCACCATACTCCATCACCACCATACCACAACCACCACCATAGCGCCCCCCCTCCCCCCGACCACCACTACCGACGACAACACCAACAAAAAACGCCACTTAAACATCTCAGCAGCTCAAATTTCTTAACTGCTCGTTGTTGGGTCCTCCTAGGAGATATGGGGCGTTTTTATATTTATATTTAATATTTTTAAAAATATATTTTATCCTTTTATATCGATGATAATGAACTAAGCACTTACGTGCTTTTTTATTTTTTTATTTTTTACATCGAGTCCCTGTGTGTATGCGGTTTTGTAAACTCTGCCATCTGTTCCCACCGGCACACAATGACCTACTCTTACGAAAAGCGGAACAGGACTTAACGTGTTCGCAAGATGTTCTGCGTGCGTTCGCACACGGGGACATCGGTTTCTAGACTCATCCGAATGACTTTTGAGGAGAGTGGAGTCTTGCACTGATGTTAACTCCAGGGGAAAATATCCCCCCCCCCCCTTAAACGGGAATCAAACCCGGGGTCGTCAGATTGCGAGCGCAATGGTCTAACCACTAGGCTATCCCGTCCCCCGTCGAACACAGTACAGTAATGGCTTTGGGAGGAAAAGGGACACACCAATTGGAAAGGGGAAATTTGTAAGAGTGCAGTGGAAGTTCTAGTCTGTCTTGTTCATGAATAATTACTGTAGGTGTTAGGAAGAGGGGCAGATGTTTTCGATAATTGCGATGTTTGTTCGGGTGTAGCGTGGCGTGGTGTGGCAGTGTAGTGTGGTAGTGTAGTGTGGTGGTGTGTAGTGTGGTGTGGTGTGGGGTGTGGTGAGGTGTGGAGTGGTGTGGTGTGGCGTGGTGCAGTGAGAATTCGTGTGGTGAGGTGTGGTGAGAGGTGGTGTGGTGTGGGTGAGGAGTAGTGTGGTGTAGTGGTGTAGTGGTGTGGTGGTGTGGTGTAGTGTGGCGTGGTGTGGTGTGGTGTGGGTGAGGTGTGGAGTGGTGTGGTGTGGCGTGGTGCAGTGAGAATTCGTGTGGTGTGGTGTGGTGAGGTGTGGTGTGGTGTGGGTGAGGTGTGGTGTAGTGTGGTGTGGGGTGATGTGAAGTGGCGTGGTGTAGTGAGAAATTGGTGTGGTGTGGTGAGGTGTGGTGTGGTGTAGTGAAGAATTGGTGTGGTGTGGTGAGGTGTGGTGTGGTGTAGTGAGAATTGGTGTGGTGTGGTGAGGTGTGGTGTGGTGTGGGTGAGGAGTAGTGTAGTGTGGTGTGGTGTGATGTGATATGGTGTGGTGGGGTGTGGTGTGTTGTAGTGTCGTGTGGTGTGGTATCGTATGGAGTGTGATGGCTGCTATATTCTGAGAAGATGAAATTCTTTTTTGCGTTGTGTTGTGTTTTGGTGTGGTGTGGTGTGTTGTGTTGTAGTGTGTTGCAGTGTGGTGTGGTGTGGTGTGGTGAGGAGTGATATGTATGGTGTGTGGTGGTTGCTATATTCTGAGAAGATGAAATTCTATTTTGTGTTGTGTTGTGTTTTGGTGTGTTGTGGTGTGTTGTGGTGTGTTGTAGTGTGGTGTGTTGTGGTGTGGTGTGTTGTAGTGTGGTGTGGTGTGGTGTGGTGAAGAGTGATATCGTATGGTGTATGGTGGCTGCTATATTCTGAGAAGATGAAAATCTATTTTGTGTTGTTTTGTGTTCTGGTGTGGTATGGTGTGGTGTGGTAGTGTGGTGGGGTGTGGTGTGTTGTAGTGTCGTGTGGTGTGGTATCGTATGGGGTGTGGTGGCTGCTATATTCTGAGAAGATGAAATACTATTTTGTGTTGTTTTGTGTTCTGGTGTGGTGTGGTGTGGTGAGGAGTGATATCGTATGGTGTGTGGTGGCTGTTATATTCTAAGAAGATGAAATACTATTTTGTGTTGTGTTGTGAGCAGAGGAACATATGTTTTCGATAATTACACTCTTTGTTTTGGTGTGGCGTGGTGAGAAGTAGTGTGGTGTGGTATGGTGAAGAGTGGTGTGATGTTATGTGATGTGATGTGGTGTAGTGTGGTGTGGTATGGTGCGGAGTGGAGTGGTGTGGTGTTGTGAGGAGTGGTATCGTATGGTGGCTGCAACAGTCAGAGAAGACGAAAGACTATTTTGTTTTATATTGTGTTTTGTTGTGATAGGAGACGGGATAGCTCAGTGGTTGGAGCACTCGCTTTCCCCCAGCCAATGTTAAGCAGCATCGAGCGTGGTTACCATTTGGATGGGTGACCGTTTGGCCGCCTTGGCTTTAGTACTGTGCCCCCAGTTCACCCAGCTGTAAATGGGTACCTGCCTCTTTAGGGTCAGGGAAGGTAAAGCAGCAAGGGAGAGGAGATGGGCGCCGCCCTCAATATGCTGGCCTCTTGAGAAGTGAGGTATCTAACGCCTCGCTCATCTACGACCACATAGGTTATGGGAACACCTTTACCTATACCTTTGTTGTGATGTGTTATAGTGTGGTGTGGTGTGTGGTGTGGTGGTATGTAGTATAGTACGGTGTGTTGTGTTGTGGTGAGGTGAGGTGTGATATTGTTTTGAATTGTGTGTTTTTTTCTCATCTTGAGGGTTTACTGTTTCTTTTATAGTTTTACTTTCAGATTCTAGTTGTCTTTTTAAAACGATTTCGTGTTGGGGTTGATAGCTTTCAAAAATAAAGTCAAAAACTTTTTATATAACACTACAATACCTCTACCTCCCTTCCCATCACACCATCACTACATTTCCTTTCTTACCGCCATTGATATGGTGCAACGTCTTTTTTCCATCGTTATCAAAACAGTATTGTATTGTATTGTACAGTTTTATATTGCGCTTTGATCACGGCAGAGTCTTGTTGTTGTTGTTGTTGTTGTTGTTGTTCTTCTTCTTCTTCTTCTTCTTTCTTTTCTTCTTGTTCTTCTTGTTCTTGTTCTTCTTATTTTTCTTGTTTTGTTGTTGTTGTTGTTGTTGTTGTTGTTTTTGTTTGTTGTTGTTGTTGTTTCTTCTTCTTCTTCTTCTTTGCATTCTTCTTCTTCTTTGCATTTTTCTTTGCATTCTTCTTCTTTTTCTTCTTCTTCTTCTTCTTCTTCTTCTTCTTTTGCATTCTTTTTCTTCTTCTTCTTCTTCTTGCATTCTTCTTTGCATTCTTCTTCTTTTTCTTCTTCTTCTTTGCATTCTTCTTTGCATTCTTCTTCTTTTCTTCTTCTTCTTCTTCTTCTTCTTCTTCTTCTTCTTCTTCTTCTTCTTCCCTTCTTCTTCTTCTTCTTCTTCTTCTTCTTCTTCTTCTTCTTCTTTGTTCTTCTTCTCCTGACTCAATTTCCAAGCTCTTCAAAATGGTCAGTATGAATCTGTCTCCTCCACTCAGATCTCTTCTCTGCGTCTCGTGGTTGAACACCTCGCTCTCTCTTTCCTATCTTCATGCACACAGTCTTTCCATCTCACACACACACACACACACACACACACACACACACACACACACACACACACACACACACACACACACACACACACACAACACACACACTCTCTCTCTCTCTCTCTCTCTCTCTCTCTCCCTGTGTCTGTCTGTCTGTGTCTGTCTGTCTGTCTCTGTTTCTCTCTGTCTGTCTCTGTCTCTCTCTCTCTGTGTCTGTCTCTCTCTCTGTGCCTGCCTGTCTGTCTGTCTCTGTCTGTCTGTCTGTCTGTCTGTCTGTCTCTCTCTCTCTCTCTCTCTTTCTCTCTTCTCTTGATCCAACCAACTCTTCTCAAGTTCATCACTTTCTTGCCCAACATACTGACCATTTTTCCTCCCCACCACTCCCTCTCCAAAAACATGTCCACACCAGTACGTAGCCTTTCTTCTCTGTCACTGACAAAACCACCGTCCTCTCTGCTTCTCAAGTCTCTCCTCAACTTCTTCACCTTGCATCCTCTCTAGTCTGACAGAAATCACTCTCACCCCCCCCCCCCCCTTAGCTCGTCGCAGTAGTTTTCATCTCTTTTTTTCCAATTTTTTTGGGTATATCAATAATCCTACTGTGAGGCTAGGCTAAGGGTCTCCAGACGATAAAAGCATTTGCTGGTCTTATCAGCAGCGGTAGCACACAAGATTTTCTTTTTTCACTTTTGATAGAAGTTTGTTGGGGTTTTTTGTGTGTCTCAGAACATTGCATAGTAGAGAATCTATTCTGCGGTTATAGATTTGGGCTTGGCCGTTCTACACTCGAGAGAGAGAGAGAGAAACATAGAGTGATAGAAACATAGAAAGAAAGAAAGAAAGAGAGATAGATAGATAGATAGAATAGAGAGAGAGAGAGAGAGAGAGAGAGAGAGAGAGAGAGGAGAGAGAGAGAGAGGGTGGGGAAGGCAAAAACAAAACAAAACAACCAAACCCAACAACAATGAAGAAACCAACGAAAATGAAGAGATAAGTAAATAAATAGATGAATGAATAAATAAATAGAAAGAAAAATACGTACATAAATAAATAGATAATGAAAGAAATGAAGGAAAGAAGATTAGAAAGACAGAACTTGCCCTCCGAACACACACACACACACACACACACACTTACACGCACACACCACACACACACACACACACACACACACACACACACACACACACACACACACACACACACACACACCGCGCGCAGCGCACGCACAGACACACACACGCACACAAACAAACAAGAGCGACAATACTACAGTGTGGTGACAAAATGCTTTCTCCTTTAAGCTCTCAAACTTCATTCTTTGAAACCTGTGTTGGTAGAATAGACACTGACAGACATACAGCAACAGAACACTTAAGTGTTAACTCAATCAAAAAACCTTGCTTCCATTTCGCGTTTCCAGTTCTGCAAGCATACAGAAGCACACTCAATGTCTTCTTGTTATCATCATCCCCATCCTCATCTTCAGCATCTAAGTCATCATCGCCATTGGCACCTTCGTTATCTATAGCAGCAGCTGCACAAGTATATCAACATAACCATCATTACTATCATCACCTACGTCGTCATCATCAACATCATCTCTTTCATCATCTACACTATCATCGTCTTCTTCGACCTGTATAATCATCATCGTCACGATCATCATCTTCAGTGTCTACATCATTGTCATGATCATCGTCTTCGTCATCCACACCATCGCCTCCATTGTCATCTTCAACTTATACATCTTTGTCACCATCGTCATCTTGAACATCTTCCACATAGTCACCTGTCACCCATCATCCTCAACATCTACACCAACGTTACCATCGTCACCTTCAATATCGACATCATCATCACTGGCACCATCATCACCCTCAGCATCTTCATCAGAGAGAGAGAGAGAGAGAGAGAGAGAGAGAGAGAGAGAGAGAGAGAGAGAGAGAGAGCGAGAGAGAGAGAGAGAGAGAGAGAGAGAGAGGAGAGAGAGAGAGAGAGAGAGAGAGAGAGAGAGAGAGAGAGAGAGAGAGAGAGAGAGAAGAAGACAGACAGACAGACAGACAGACACTTAACACACACACACACACAGACACACACACACACACACACAGACACACACACACACACACACACACAGACACACACACGTGTAAAGACGTTAAATTAAAGAAGGAACACACGCACGCACACACGCCCCCCCCCCCCCCCATTTCAGTATGAAGGAATTCAGATGATAGTTTGCATTCATCCCTCCCGCCCTCCCTCCCTCCATCCACCCATCCATCCATGCATCCATCCATATGTCCCTACCTACCTATATCCATCCATCCATCCATCCATCCATCCACCCACCCATCCATCCATCCATCCATCCATCCAACACATCCCTCCCTCCATCCATCCATCCATCCATCCATCATCCATCCATCCATCTACACATCCCTCCATCCACCCATCCCTCCCTCCCTCCCTCCCCTCCATCCCTCTTTCCTCCTCCCTACATCCATCCATCCATACCTCCCTCCCTCCCTCCATCTATCCCTCCCTCCCTACATCCATCCATCCCTCCCTCCCTACATCCCTCCCTACATCCATCCATCCATCCCTCCCTCCCTCCCTCCCTCCCCCCCTCCATCCACCCATCCATCCATACCTGCTTCCCTACCCTCCCTCCCTCCCTCCCTCCATCCCTCCCTCCCTCCCCCTTCCATCCATCCCTCCCTCCCCTCCCTCCATAACGTACCCTCCCCTGCCCCCCGCCCCCCCCCCCCCCCCAACAACCCATAACGGAAGGCAGCATGCACAGGACAACATGACAACAGAGGCCCTGATCTGTTTGCTCTGCTAATGGAATGGTCATGGTCCGACGAGCCCTGTGCCCTATACATACACCAGCATCGCCAGTATTGACGTGCTGTGCCAGAGGGTGTTTTGTTTCTCTCTTGTACTATAACCTGAGTATTAAGTCATTGTCACAACGTGCTCTCTTGTTTCTCTCTCTCTCTCTCTCTTCTCTTCTCTCTCTCTCTCTCTCTCTCTCTCTCTCTCTCTCTGTCTGTCTGTCTCTGTCTCTGTCTCTGCCTGTCTGTCTCTCTCTTCTGTTAAATCCTGTTCCGCTTTTCGTAAGAGTAGGCCATTGTGTGCCGGTGGGAACAGATGACAGAATTTACAAAACTGCATACAGACGGGGACTGGATGTAGAAAAACCCACATAAGTGCTTATTCCATTATCCTCGCTATAAAAGAATAAAATAAAATAAAATAAAAATCTCTTGTATCTGTCTGTCTTTCTGTGTTTCTCTCTCTGTCTCTGTCTCTGTATGTCTCTCTCAATCTGACGATCCGGGTTCGATTCCCGTTCAAGGGAATTTTTTTTGCCCTGGAGTTAACATCAGAGCAGACTCTACTCTCCCCAAAAGTCCTTCGGATGAGACTATAAACCGAGGCCCCCGTGTGCGAACGCACGCAGAACATCTTGCGCACACGTTAAATCCTGTTCCGCTTTTCGGAAGAGTAGGCCATTGTGTGCCGGTGGGAACAGATGACAGAATTTACAAAACTGCATACAGACGGGGACTTGATGTAAAAAAGCACAAATGTGCTTATTCCATTATCCTCGATATAAAAGAATAAAATAAAATAAATAAATAAATAACCCCCTCTCTCTCTGCCCCCCCTCTTTCTCTCTCTCTACCTCCCTCTCTCTTTCTGTTTCTCTGTCTCCTTCTCTCTCGTTCCCTCCGTCTGTGTGTCTGTCTCTCTCTGTCTCTCCTTGTTTCTCTCTGATTCTGTCTCTCGCTCTTTGTCTTACTCTCTCTCCCTCCCCCTTCTGTCTGTCTGTCTCTCTCTGTGTCTCTCTCCCTCCATCTGTCTGTATCTCTGTTTGCCTGTCTGTCTCTGTCTGTCTGTCTCTGTCTATCTCTGTTTGTCTCATTCTCTGTATCTATACTCGAATATTATAGACAGTGTGTTTTACTCTGACCTGAGTATTAAGTCATTGTCACGATACACTCTCTTGAATATCTATTTAAGTTTTTTGATCGATAGAATGTGGCTTTCTTTTTTCTCTCAATACTTAGTATTAAGATTGTTAAACAGCGATTTCTCCGTATCCATAGACACGATCATCATCGACAAGGATTGCTTTTTAAAAATAAAAGGTATTAAGCCATTGTCATACGGCGCTCTCTCATTACTTATTCATGGATATCATCGACAGAATGTGTTTTCCCCCCTCAAAATTTATTATTAAATCATTATCACCAAAAAAGAAGATGGCTTCAGCAGCTCCCTAATTTCAAAAGTCAGGATGACTACTATACTACCTCCTCCCCAAAGAGGACCAAGTAACAATTGTGAGGCTGAGGACTGGACACTGCAGATTCGGACATCACATGTTTAGCAAGCTCAACTTTGGTGATTCTGAGGCGTGCCCCTGTGGCACTTCTCCCATGACATTGGGACACTTCCTCCAGGCCTGTCTGTTCAACACACCAAAATCTTGAGGGCCGATATCTGGCCTACTGACCTGCCAATGAGGGACAAACTCTTCGGATCCCTGGAGGGCCTTCAGTGCACGGCAGCATTTGTCAGGGCCTCAGGAGTTGCTGTCTGAGCGTTCGACGACGACAAAGAAAAAGAATGCAAAGAAAAAGAAGACAAAGAAAAGGAAGACAAAGAAGAAGGCTGCAAAGAAAAAGAAGATGAAGAAGAAAAATATAAAAGAAAAGAAGATAAAAAGAAGAATGCAAAGAAAAGAAGATGAAGAAAAAGAATGCAAAGAAATAGAAGATAAATAGAAGAATGCAAAGAAAAAGAAGATAAAAAGAAGAATGCAAAGAAAAAGAATAAAAAGAAGAATGCAAAGAAAAAGAAGAGGAAGAAGAATGCATAGAAGAGGAAGAAGAATGCAAAGAAGAAGAAGAAGAAGAAGAAGAAGAAGAAGAAATAAGAATTCATTGTCACAAGACGCTCTCTCTGTATCCATACGTGACCATTATTGAGGTCATTGTTCCAATGCGTCCTCACTGCATCTGTGCATAAGCATTGACATACTTACGTTTTTCTGCAACCTGAGTAAAAGGTCACTGTCACACTGCACACTCTCTTGTATCTTTACATTCTCATTATCGACACAGTGTATTTTTCCCCTGAAAACTTAGTATTAAGTCATTGCGACACTGTACTCTTCTAAGTACGTGGACATTACCGATAGTGTGTTTTTCTCTAACCTCAGTATTAAGCCATTTGTCACAGGTGTCATCTTAGTACCTAGTTATCTCCATTATCTACAGTATTATCCCACCACCCACCCCTCAAAACTTAGTATACTATCATAATCACAGGGCGCTCTCACTTTATGACTACCTGGCCATTGTTTGAACAGAGCTTGTTTTCCCTAACCATCATGTTACCCCCCTGCCACACGACACTCTCGTTGCATCCTTATTTTGACCGTTATTTATTTATTATTTGATATCGAGGGTAATGGAATAAGCACTTATGTGCTGGTGTTTTTTTACATCCAGTCCCCGTATATATGTGGTTTTGTAAATTTTGTCATCTGTTCCCACCAGCAGACAATGGCCTATTCTTTCAAAAAGCAGAACAGGATTTAACGTGTGTGCAAGATGTTCTGTGTGCGTTCGCACATGGGGCCTCAGTTTATAGTCTCATCCTAAGGACTTTTGGGGAGAGTGGAGTCGACACTGATGTAACTCCAATGGGAAAATATCCCCTTGAAGGGGATTCGAAACCGGGTCGTCAGATTGCGAGCGCAATATTCTAACCACTAGGCTATCCTGTCCCCCCAATATTGACAGACTTAGCTTTGTTCTGATCTTCATGTTAGCCCGTTGTCAGAAAACACTCTCATTGTTGCCAGAATCTTCCAGTGTAGATATAAAATATGCCAACAAAGACTACCAACCCCACCTCCCAATGTTCAGGTTTTGTAAACTGTTCTTCTGATAAAAAAACCAAGACGTTGGTGAAATTGAGAGCAAATTTCACAGTTCAGTTTCATGAAACTTTTCCTCCTATACACTTAAAATATAAAGCCATAACAAAAAACCCAAACTAAATTATAATATTTCTGTCACAGAAGGTGTTTGATGATTTTTTTGTTTGCAAATCATTTACGTTAGAGCACACACACACACACACACACACACACATATATATATATATCAATGTTTCCCGAAGTCCAATATCATTTCATGAAATCATGCATGCACCAATGAGGTTACAATGTGATTCAATCTTGAATTTGAATCTTTGAATTTTGGTTACACTTTTGTTGCGTGCAGTTTTATTATATTTTACATTTTTTCTTTTATTTCTAGAATTAAGGAATAAGCACTCATTGTGATTTTTTTTAACATTCAGTTCCCGTGTGGATACAGCTTTGTCAATTTTGTCATTCCTTCCAACCAGCACACAATGGCCTATTCTTCCAAAAAGCTGAACGGTTTTTAACGTGTGCGTAAGGTGTTCTGCATGCGTTCGAGCGTGGGCTTAGACCAATTTTCTGCTTTATATTTCTTTAAAATCGGGAATGTTATTAAATTATTTTTAAAAGGTAAAGGCGTCCCATAACCTATGTGGTTATAGGGGAGTGAGGCATCAGAGACCTCAACTTCTCAAGGGGCCAGCATATTGAGTGCGGCGCCCATCTCCTCTCCCTCGCTGCCTTGCCTTACCTTCCCTGACCCTAAAGAGACTGGTACCCATTTACAGCTGGGTGAACTGGGGGGAACTGTACCGAAGCCAAGGCGCACAAATGGTCACCCATCTAAGTGGTAACCACGCTCAGTGCTGCTTAACCTTAGCTGGGAAAAGCGAGTGCTCCGACCACTGAGCTATACCGTCCTCAACATAGGCTACAACTGCACAACAGTGTAATATCGGTACCCCTTTTTGGCTCTAAAAAGTCCACTTAATCTTTGCTGTAAGTTTGTTTTTATGCCTAGAAATATCAGAGATAAAGCGTACGTCTGACAAAGGCTTTAGGTTGATAGTGTATGCAATGGGTGTAAATCTGAGACGGGACACTCAAAAGGATGGTAATAAGCTTTGAAGCGGTTGGCTGGCAAATAACGGGTAAGGGGGTGGACAGACGTCATTAGTGTCCGTTTGTTTAGTCCGTCCGTTTCCCCACCCCCTTATCACGTAACATACACTGTACCTAATCGAGTGCGATTATGTGTAAGCTGTATGCTGTGAGACCACAGTACAGGCAAAGTTGAAAATAGAATTCAGCTGTCATTCAGTTTGCTGTATATTAATGCATAACGTGCAGTTACACAAACGGGATAGCTCAGTGGTCGGAGCACTCGCTTTCCCCCAGCCAAGGTTAAGCAGCGTGGAGTCGTGGTTACCACTTGGATGGGTGACCGTTTGCACGCCCTGGCTTCAGTACAGTTCCCGTAGTTCACCCAGCTGTAAATGGGTACCTGCCCTCTTTAGGGTCAGGGAAGGTAAAGCAGCAAGGGAGAGGAGATGGGCACCGCCCTCAATATGCTGGCCCTAGAGAACTGAGGTCTGTGACGCCTCGCTCCCCTACGATCTTCAGGTTACGGGACACCTTTACCTTTTACCTTTGCAGTTACTTATCCGACAGTTCCCTTCCCTCTCCTCCCTTTCAAAAAGGGATACTGGAGTCATTTTATTATAGGTAAGAATGGTTCTTACACTATGTTTTCCCCCTGTCATTTGTCACTCCTACGATTTTGGGTTGAGGGTGCTGTGTGGTTAGTGTGCCAGACTCTTGTTCTGAAAGTCACGGGTTCGAGACCATGCCAGCACAATGCTGTCTTTATCTGTTCTTTTATTCATTCTTTCGTTTTTTGAGGATAATAGAATAAACACTCACGTGCTTTTTTCTTACATCCAGTCCCCGTGTGTATGGCAGTTTTGTAAATTTTGTCGTATTTTCCCACCGGCACACAAAAGCCTACTCTTTCGAAAAGCGGAACAGGATTTAACGTGTGCGTAAGATGTTCTGAGTGCGTTCCCACATTGGACCTCGGTTTATAGTCTCATCTGGACTTTTTTTTTTGGGGGGGGGGGGGGGGGGGGGAGTGGAGTCGCACGGATGTTAAATCCAGGGGAAAATCCCCCTTGAACGGGATTCGAACCCAGATCAGCAGATCACGAGCGTAATGCACACGCTCTAACGTAACCACCAGGCTATCCCGCCCTACCCGCTCCGATTGAGGAGAAAAGAAATTTAGAGGACTGATTTACTGAGGACTGAGAATGAAACTATAAACCGAGACCCTGTGTGCTGTAAGGTACTCAGAATATCTTACACACGTTAAAACCTGTTCCGCTTTCCTAAAGACTAGGCCATTGTTCTTCCGGTGGGAACAGATTACAAGATTTGACAAAACGGCATACTCACTGAGACTGAATGTAACAAAAAATCACATATTAAGTGCTTTTTCCATTTTCCTAGATATAAAAAAAAGAATACACTTCCCCCCCAATGTCTTCACTGAAACTTCACTTCTCATCTCATCACAACTACTCCCGTAACCCCTTCCGGGGTCGTAGGGGCACTGCAGTGAAGAACGTTGCACCAGTTGGCTCCATTTGCGCTGCGGTTGTGGGCAAAGTGCCTGGTTTGTAGAGAAGCTCTTCCCGTCATTCAGTGATGTTGTCTGCCCAAGTCTTCTTTGGCCTGCCTCGCCTTCTCTTCCCCTGCAATGTTCCTTGCAGTATGGTCTTGGAAAGCCTATCTGATCTTGTCACATGCCCATACCCATCTGAGCTTCCTTTTCTGGACTGTGGTAAAAAAAAACTTCACTTCTAGCAAGTGCAATACCCCTTACCTTCCTAAACTTTAGTGGGATTGGGCAACACTAGGATCATAAGCTTTGGATCCTCTTCTGTTGTCTGCTGCTACTGCATTGTATCTCTCTGCCAGTTCCGGATTCGAACTGCGTCCTTAGAATCTTGACCTCGTTGTCTTTAAAGGTGTGATGCTCGGACCGTACCCCTTCTGCTTAAAGGAGATACTCTTTGTTAAGTTGGGGAATTGATTGGGGCCGCAAGTTCGATTTTTTGTTCTTCATTGATGAGATTTTTCTGGAAAACGCTTCATGCAGCCTGTGCTTAGTGCTTTTTTAAATTTAAGGCTGCAGGATAAGAGTGGTTGGTCCCTGGAGCTATCGCTGGTTCTAGTGTTGGAAGAGTAGTGTTTGGTGGTGGTGGTGGGGGGGGGGGGGGGGATGAGGCACTAGGCTTCATCAGACTGTAGTAGAAAGACTAGACTAGAAAAGACTAGATAGATTGGACTAGATTAGACTTGATTAAACTAGACTAGACTAGACTACACTACACTACACTACAGTGCACAACACAACACTGCATTGCACTGCACTACAGTACGAGATACTACGTTGCACTACACTAGATTAAACTTCACTACATTACAGTACGCTAAGCTGCACTGCACTACACTACACTACACTACACTACACTACACTGCACTGCATTGCACTATACTACACTACATTACACTACACTACACAGCACTACACTGCACTACACTACACTGCACTACACTACACTGCACTACACTACACTGCACTACACTACACTATACTAAACTACACTCCACTCCACTGCACTGCACTGCACTCCACTCCACTACATTGCACTGCACTCGACTACAAAATACTACAATATTCTACACTACACTGCACTATAGTACAATGTACTGTACTGCACTGCACTGCATTACATTAAACTCCTCTCCACTGCACTCCACTACGTTACCCTCCACTCGACTCTACTCTACTCAGATCCACACTACCCACTCCACAACGTTACCCTCCACTCCACTCTACTCCACTCAGATCCACTCAGATCCACTCCACTCTACTCCACTCTGATCCACTCCACTGAACTCCACAACGTTACACTCCATTCCACTCAACAACGTTACCCTCCACTCCACAACGTTACCCTCCACTCCACTCTACTCCACTCAGATGCACTCTACTCCACTCAGATGCACTCTACTCCACTCAGATGCACTCTACTCCACTCAGATCCACTCCACTCCACTCAACTCCACTCTGATCCACTCTACTTCACTCTGATCCACTCTACTTCACTCTGATCCACTCCACTCCACAACGTTACGCTACACTCCTCTCCACAACGTTACCTTCCACTCCACTCAGATCCACTCCACTCCACTCTGATCCACTCCACTCCACAACGATACGCTCCACTCCACTCCACTCCACTACGTTACACTCCACTCCACTCCATTCCGC
>CM054158.1:32416626-32419126 GCA_028751875.1 Rapana venosa
GAAAAGAGAAAGAGCGACGGCCAACGGTGGACTGGTATTCATAAACACAAGGTATCTGCAGCAGAGCGGAGGAAACGAGAAGAAGTGTACAACAGGTAAAAGACATTCACAGATGTAGGCGGGTGCTGTTTTTTGTTGGAGACATTTGTAACAGAGGGTACTCATCTTATAATTTACTCTCTGTGGCACAGGCAGCCAGTGGAGAGATCGCAAGAGAGCGAGCGAGCGAGCGAGCGAGCGAGCGAGAGAGAGAGAGAGAGCAAGCGATAGAGAGAGAGAGAGAGAGAGAGAGAGAGAGAGAGAGAGAGAGAGAGAGAGAGAGAGAGAGAGAGAGAGAGAGAGAGAGGAGCGAGCGATAGAGAGAGAGAGAGAGAATGTGCTCAATCAAATCCAATCCGATCAAATCGAATCCAGTCATGTCAAATCCAGTCAAGTCAAGTCAATGTGATGACACCATTGTGGATGACAGTTGTGTATAAAACGAGTCATGTCACGATGTACAGGTGCACAAGCAGCTACCCAGTTCGCCCCGGGAGCCGATTGCACGACCGACGTCTGTTCAACGAACACCTTAGTCTGTGAATCCAACAAATGCCGTAAGTCTGTTCGTTTGTCTGTCTATCTGTCTGTCTGCCTGTCTGTTTGTCTGTCTCTCTGTTGTCAAAATGAATATTTGTCGTCCTGTCTTTCTATATCCATTCTTTACACCCACATGCTCAAACACTCCTACATCCGAGCGCACGAGCGAACCAGCGAGCGCGCGCACACACACACCACACACACACCACACACACACACACACACACACACACACACACACACACACACACACACACACACACACACACACACACACACACACACACAAGGAGGGTGGCAGGATGGTTAAGACGTTCGTCTGCCAACGAGTTAACCGTGAGGTTCTGGGTTCGATTCCCAGCCTCGCCCTTTCTTCCCAGTTTGACAAACAACTCGAACTGAATGTCAAAGTCCTTCGGATGAGACGATAAACCTAGGCCCCGTGTGCGAACGCATGCAGAACGTCTTGCGCACACGTTCAATCCTGTTCCGCTTTTCGAAAGAGTAGGCCATTGTGTGCCGGTGAGAACAGATGACAAAATTGACAAAACCGCATACACACGGGGACTGGATGTAAAATAAAGCACATGAGTGCTTATTCCATTATCCACGATATAAAAGAATAAATAAAAATTAAAAAAAACAACAAAAAAACATGCATGCACAAACGCAAGCACGCGAGCACGCACTCACGCGCGTGCACAAGCATAGAGAGAGAGAGAAAAGAGAGAGGAGAGAGAGAGAGAGAGAGAGAGAGAGAGAGAGAGAGAGAGAGAGAGAGAGAGAGGAGAGAGAGAGAGAGAGAAAAGAGAGAGAGAGCGAGAGAGAGAGATTCTTTTAAAATAATGATGATGATGACAATGATATCATGATAATAATGATCATAATAATAGCAACAACAACAACAATACTACTAATGCTGCTGCTGCTGCTGCTGCTGACGATATTGATGATCGTGATGGTAATAATAATAATAATAATGGTGGTGGTGGTGGTGATGACGATGATAATTATGATAGTGATGGTGATGATGATGGTGATGATGGTGATGATGATGATAGTGGTGGTGATGGTGATGGTGGTGATGGTAATAATGATGATGATGACAACGACGGTGATGAAGACGATGATGATGGTGATGATGATGATAACAATGATGATGATGATAATGCTGCTGCTGCTGACGATATTGATGATGATGATGGTGATGGTGGTGGTGATGATGATCATGACGCTGATAATGACAATAATGATGGTGGTAGTGGTGGTGACGGCGCCAACGACGACGAAGAGGATGATGATGATGATGATGATGATGAGATAGTCAAGTCAAGTCAAGTCAAAATTTTATTTCCAGATGGTACATTGAATAAGCAATGCATTTGCTTTTATTCATCAAGCCATCTATCTAAGAACAAATTTCGTAATGATTATACTAAGACACTACATTATTGCATCATTTACCGTTAAATTAAACCAGTAAAAAAAGAGGAAAAAATCGATAAGGAGATACATTAAAAATACAAATTACCACATATACATATACATGCACACACATACTCATGCACGCCTGAGCGCGTGCGCGCTCACGTCCACACACACATTTAAATAAAAAATGCTTTAAGAATTAAAAAAAGAAAATCATAAAACGTCAGGACAAACAAATTACTTCACCTACTGTTACATCCATTCTTTCACGTTTATACTTTAGATAATAAAAAGGTACAAGAATAAAACGTTAGAAAATACTAGGCATTCGTCATTACTGACAATATTACCTTCAATGACCTCCCTCCTCTCCTCCTCCACCCAGCAAACGTGTGCTCTTTTTTGCGTTCATACTTTTCAAATAGCGCTTTTAAAAAATGACATATTCACACAATAGCTATCAAAGCAAGATAAGTCAAATAAGATGATAATA
>CM054158.1:32431626-32434126 GCA_028751875.1 Rapana venosa
CCACGTCTTGTCAGTTCTTGTCTTGTTTCTTGTTTTGTGTTTTTTAGGGGGTTTCCCCCCCCCTCCCCCCTTTTTGGGGGCTTTGAACGCATTGTCTTCTCAATCAATCCTCAACGTTTGTGTTGGTTATTATGTCGTTTTGATTTTTTTGGGGAACCTGTTCTGTACTTAATTATCTTACATTTAGGCTTATTTTGATCCGTTATCACGCGGCCTTAATCATCATAATATTTGGGGTTTGATTTTATGTTTCGTCTTAGTTTTGGTTTGTTTTTCAGGAGTTGTATTTTGTATTTCATTAAAAAGAAAAAGGTTGTGTTTTAAAAATGGACACAAGTGTTTCTTTTTCAGCCTTTATGATGCCTCCTTCTTTTCTCGTAATGCCACTTTATGTGGAGTGGACTCGTTGATCGAGTGGTAATGCAAAAAGGAAAAAAAAAGATAAACACCCTAGAGGTTGTGGGTTTAATTCTTGTCTGAATGGTGTTCAGCATCTATTAGGCACACTGGGTGCTAGTCTCTCGGATCATATGATGAGCTTCAGGTCCACTAGGAAACAGGCATTTGAAACACGCAAAACAGTTCAAGAGGCTTGTCCCTGGTAAAGTTTTGTAGAAAAATAAGGTAAAACGGTAAAGGTGTCCTATAACCTATGTTGTCGTAGGGGAGCGAAGCATCAGAGACCTCAACTTCTCAAGGAGCCAGCATATCGAGGGCGGCGCGCGCCCATCTCCTCTCTCCCTCGCTGCTTTACCTTCCCTGACCCTAAAAGAGAACAGGTGCCCATTTACAGCTGGGTGAACTGGGGGACTGTGCTTGAAGCTAAGGCGCGCAAACGGTCACCTATCCAAGTGGTGACCACGCTCGATGCTGCTTAACCTTAGCTAGGGGAAAGCGAGGGCTCGGACCACTGAGCTATCCCGTCCCCAGAAAAAGAAACAATACACACCACAGCAAAATTCGTTGCGTATTACTCCGGGGCTTGCTATACCCCCCGCTACCGTTTTCGAAAAAAAACACTTGTCTGCGAGTGCACGGGGTATATATGTATGTATGTATGTATGTATGTATGTATGTATGTATGTATGTATGTATGTATGTATGTATGTATGTATGTATGTATGTATGTATGTATGCATGTGTATATGTATGTATGTATGTATGTATGTATGCATGTATGTATGTATGTATATATTCATTCATTCATTCATTCATTCATTCATTCATTCATTCATTCAATCATAAGAGCCCCTTTCTGTACTGACATTTGCTATGGACAATAATTTTTATTTTTATTGCTGCATTTGGGTGTATTTTACGTGGGTTGAATGTGTGGTGCGCGTGGGACCTTGCTTTATTGTCTTATCCGAAAGACTAGCACCCAGAAGACCACTTTACGGTCTAGAAGATAAGAACAAGTCGTGGCATTTTGTCTAGAATCGACGAGGCGACCTTTCGTTTCGTTTTGTTTTATTTGTTAAACCAGGATATTACCACTCGACCAATTTTTCTAGGGCTGCATTTGAAACGGGATGGAGGAAGGCATAGCTCAGTGGTCCGAGCACTCACTTTCCCCCAGCCAAGGTTAAGCAATATCGAGCGTGGTTACCAATTGGATGGGTGACCGTTTGTTCGCCTTGGCTTTAGTACAGTCTTCCCAGTTCACCCAGCTGGAAATGGGTACCTGCCCTCTTTAGGGTCAGGGAAGGTAAAGCAGCGAGGGAGAGGAGATGGGCGCCACCGCCCTCAATATGCTGGCCCCTAGAGAAGTTGAGGTCTCTGACGCCTCGCTCCCCTACGACCACTTAGTTTATGGGACACCTTTACCTTTTTGTATGGAACAGTTGGTATGTAGTGATACTTGTTTCAAAAACTGACAAAAAATATTATCGTAAAAATTGCAGAAAATTCCATCGGAGAAAATTGCACAGCGGACAACCAATGTATGGCTGGCACTTCTTGCGAGTCCAATATTTGCAGTAAGTGTGTGTGTATGTGTGTGTGTTGTGTGTGTGTGTGTGTGTGTGTTGTGTTGGTGTGTGTGTGTGTGTGTGTGTGTTGGTGTGTGTTGGTGTGTGTGTTGGTGTTGTGTTGGTGTGTGTGTGTGTGTGTGTGTGTGTGTGTGTTGGTGTGTGTGTTGTGTGTGTGTGTGTGTGTGGTGTGTGTTGTGTGTGTGTGTGCTGGTGTGTGTGTTGGTGTGTGTGTGTGTTAGTTGTGTGCTTGGTGTTGCGTGTGTGTGTGTGGTATGTGTACGTGTGTTATGTGTGTGTTTTGTATGTGTGTGTTTTGTATGTTGTGTGTGGTGTGTGTGTGTGGTGTGTGTGTGTGTGTTGGTGTGCTTGCTTGTGTTGCGTGTGTGTGTGGTATGTGTACGTGTGTGTATGTGTTTGTGTTTTATGTGTGTGTGTGTGTGTGTGTTCGTGTGTGTGCTTGCTTGTGTTGCGTGTGTTGTGGATGTGTGTACGTGTATGTATGTATGTATATATGTGTGTGTGTGTGG
>CM054158.1:32444126-32474126 GCA_028751875.1 Rapana venosa
CTTCCTTCATGTTTTTCTTTCCTTTTCCTTTCCTTCTTTTCTTCTCTTTTTCTTCTTCTTCCTTTGTTTTTTCTTTCTTCTTCTTTTTTTTTCCTTCTTTCTTTTTCTTTTTCTTTTTTTCTTTCATTCTTGTTTTTCCTTCTTTCTCTGTTCTTTTCTCTTCTTTTCTTTCTTTCTTTCCTTCATTTTCTTCTTTCCCTTTTCCTTTCTTTCTTCTCTTTCTTTCTTTCCTTCTTCTTCCTTTTTCCCTTCTTCCTTACTTCTTTTCTTCGTTCTGTTTTTTTTCGTTCTTCCTTTGGCTTCGCTTCCTTGTTTCTTTCTTTCTTCTTTCTTCTCCTTTCACTTTCTTTCTTCCTTTCTTTTTTCCTCTTTCTTGCATCCTCTTTTCCTTCCTTTCTTCTTTCTTTCCTTCTTGTTTCTTCTTCCTTCTTCCTTCTTGTTCGTTCTCACTCTTCTTTCTTTTCTCCTGTATTTCCTTTCTTCCTTTTTGTTTTCTTTTTTGTTTTCTTCTCTTTCCTTCCTTCCTTTTTTTTTCCTTTTTTCTGTCCTTTCTTTCCCGTCCTTCCTTCATTCCTTGTTTCTTCCTCCTTGTCTTCCTTCCTTCTTTTCTTCACTCCTCCTTGTTACTTCCTTTTTCTTTTGATCCTTCCTTCGTGTTATTCATTATACCATGCTAAATTTCTTTCTCTCTCATTTTTTTTCTCCTTCGTCTCCTTCCTTTCTTGTCCTTTCCTTTCCTTCCTTTTCCTTCCTCTCTTTCTTCCTTCCTATTCTTCCCTCTTCGTTTTGTCCTTTTTACATTTCCTCTGTCACATATCACTTGCCTGTCACTTTGATTATCAAGTCCCTCTCTTGTCTTCCTCAATTCCCATTCTTCATCTCCATTCTTTCTGCTTTTGTTTCTTTCTCTTTTTCTTCCTCTGAGTTCTTCCGTTCATTTGACCACTTCTTCGGTGTCTTAAAATTATGTCCTCTTTCCTGCCTTCTTCCTTCATTGTCTCTTCACTGTATATTAGAGCCTTCCTATCCTTCACTCCATTGTCCACGCCCTTTCTCTTCACAACCTTTCCTTCCACACCTTCCTTGCCACATTCAGTGTGATCCTGTTGGAGAGAATGAGAAATAGAGAAGAGAAGAGAGAGAGAGAGAGAGAGATGAGAGAGAGAGAGAAGGAGAGAGAGAGTGAGGGATGACGAGAGGATAGAAAGACGCTTGGAGTGTTGTTGTGTCCTGAGGAGAGTGTCCATTTTCATCATTCGTGTGTGCTTGTGTTTGATCGTGTGTGTTGCTCGTTCGCGTGTGTGAGTGTGTGTGTGTGCGCGCGCATGCGCGCGCGCAGGCACTTTGGTGGGAGATGTACTTATACATAATTATGTGCATCACCACTATTGATGTTGATGTTCACAATTACGATCACCCTCCCACTTCCTCCAAATGATGATGATGACGATGATGACGACGACGATGACGATGACAATGACAATGACAACAACGACGACGAAGATGATGATGATGATGATGATAATGACGATGATCGTGACGATGAAAATTTCAGGACTGACTGCGGGCTCGAGCTGCGCTGGAGCCAACTTTCCTCACTGCAAGTGTGGTCTGCTGTGCGAAAACGACGTCTGCAGTAAGTACCGCCTGCCTGTCCTGTCCTGTCCTGTCCTGTCCTGTCCACTGCTGCCTTTCTTTCTTTCTTTCTTTCTTCCTGATGCCTCCTCTCTTCTTCTGTCCTGCCTGTTTCTGGCCCCTTCAGTTCACAGTGGCATTGTGCGTTCAGAACTCCGTCGCCCTGCAAAGGTCGCATCAGAACGGGCTGTCATTATGTTCAAGTTTCTGGAGCGTACATTATAATTATGCCTTCGCTTCAAGGTCAAAGTAGGCATTTATTTCGAGGTCGAAGTAGGCATTTATTTCGAGGTCGAAGTATGCATTTATTTCAAGTTCGAGGTATGCATTTATTTCGAGGTCGAAGTATGCATTTATTTCAAGGTCGAAGTATGCATTTATTTCAAGGTCGAAGTGTGCATTTATTTCAAGGTCGAAGTATGCATTTATTTTAAGTTCGAGGTATGCATTTATGTCAAGGTCGAGGTATGCATTTATTTCAAGGTCGAAGTATGCATTTATTTCAAGGTCGAAGTATGCATTTATTTCAAGTTCGAAGTATGCATTCACTTCAAGTTGAAATTAAGCATTCGCTTCAAGTTCAAAGTATGCATTTACTTCAAGTTGAAATTAAGCATTCACTTTCAAGTTAATATTAAACATTCACTTCAAGTTCAAAGTATGCCTTCAATTCAAGTTTGAAGTAAGCATTTTCATCATGTTCAAATTAAGCAATCACTTCAAGTTCAAATTAAGCATACACTTCAAGTTCAAATTAAGCATTCCTTTCAACTTCAAATTAAGCATTCACTTCAAGTTCAAATTAAGCATTTTCACTTCAAGTTCAAATTAAGCATTTTCGCTTCACGTTCAAATTAAGCATTTTCGCTTCAAGTTCAAATTAAACATTCGCTTCAAGAGTCAAATGAAGCATTTTCACTTCAAGTCTCAATGGATCAGATTCTAATTGTATTGATTATCAAACACCTCGTAACCTGAAATGGGAAACACACACACACATACACACACACACACACACACACACACACACACACACACACACACACACACACACACACACACACACACACGCACTCACACGCACCACGCACAGCACGCACGCACGCACGCACGCACCACACACACACACCACACACTCACGTGCATCAAAATACAGCTATACCATTTCTTAAGACAAATAATACCAGACTGCGCTAAGGACACTAGCAAATTTCACTTAACTCATCATTCACCCAAGCCAAAAGCTCCCTCACTTGTTGGTGTAGTGCGAAATTCCAAGGTCCACATCAAAACGTGTTTATATTAAAAAAACAAAACATCACGTTAATAATATCCGTCTTCAGCCATGACAAACTCTTAACATAACAACCTGCACTCACCTTTAAAGGAGAAAAAAAATCCTCCGAAGTCGGAGTATGGCTGTCTAGGAGGCAAAGTACATCAACAGCAGCAATACAGGCAGAAACTTCCTAACCAGTGAGTACTTAAATCTCACAGCAAGGTCCAGCTGGGATGACCGAGCCAGAGTACACATTCTGGGTGGGTCATAGTGTGTTAAACTGGAGGTCATGCAACAACAACAACGGCCACAAGAGTAAGGAATGAAAAATCTAAAGAAAAAGAATCCCCATACACTTTTGGACGCTGAAGCAAATGTAATGCGTCGGATGGCTTGAGGGGTTAGCAGTGAATACGTATATCACGAAGCACGTGTTTTTTTATACAGCACAGACGCCATTTTGTGTTCCAAGACCGGAAGTGACGATCCTTTTTATATTCCCAAACGGAGCAAACCTTTTAGTTGCAAATTTAAATACAACAATAGTAGGCCCTACATACATAGAAAAAGCTGAATTTCTTCCAGTCTCCTTGTTTTCGTTATACTGTTTCCATCCTAACAGTTTGCTTTCAGCATTAATTAAGTAATCGGGTGAACATTATGACTGCTTGATTAGTCTGGTCCTGTTATATGGTTGGCAGCGTGTCTAACTCCCTTATGGATGAATTATTGATAGATTTATTTATTTATTATTAAAACAAAATTCTTTTGTATATTGTGGCACATGTTCTCTATCTTTGATTTGTATTGATGGACATATTTATAGATTGATTGATTAATTGATTAAACAATTGAGTGAGTGACAAAAAACCCACAACAACAACCAATGTATACCTTACACATGAACGGAATGAATCCCCAGTTTTGATCATTTTGTTCTAAATTGACTTCACTGGCTAAATTGATTTAATTGACTGGTTATAGGTTTTAAGGCTATGTAATTAGCTCACAGCTTATAGACAGACTAACTGATTAATTGCTAAGCATATCACAGCTCAGCTGATTGATAAAGTATGCTATTGTTCTAAGCACCTATAGATGGTGGCCGCACTTTGTATATGTGCTTGCAGAACTTACATTTACAGCACGACTGCTTGATTTGAGCGTGTAGGATACATCGTCTAACACACCCTAGGAGTGTGGACTGCCTATGACAGGTATTGCAGACTGATTTTTAAGCGCCGCTTGACTTTGTGTTAGATACATCGGATAGCCTAGTGGTCAGAACATTGCGTCGCAATCTACGCCAGATCGATTCCTTAGGTTATTTTCCTTGAGTTAGCTCAGTGAGACTCCACTCCCAAAATCCTTCGATAACTAAACCGAGGCCGTGTGCGACGCAGCAGAAATTTGCGCACACGTTAAATCCTGTTCCTTTTTAAGATAGGCCATTGGTGCCTGAACAATGAGAATTGACAAAACGCATACACAGGGACTAGATGTAAAACATACCCCACTGAGTGCTATCCATTATCCTCGATATAAAAGATAATGACATAAAGAAGAAAAATGTAGACACATCGTCTACACCCGTAGAAGATGGACTGCGCTATGTGTCATGGTATTGCAGAACTTGATTTCCTATAGCGGACGCTCCATTAAAGCGCACATGAGTCTTATTCCATTATCCGACAAAATAATAATAAAAAAAGAAGAAAGTTAGGATACATCGTCTAACACACCCGTAGAAGGGTGGACTGCACTATGTATCATAAGTATTGCAGAACTTAGATTTTCTTATAGCGTGACTGCTCCATTAAAGCACATGAGTGCTTATTCCATTATCCTCGATATAAAAGAATAAATAAAATAAAAAAAGAAAGAAAAGGTGTAGGATACATCGTCTAACACACCTGTAGAAGGGTGGACTGCACTATGTATCATGATATTGCAGAACTTGATTTCTTAAAGCGCGGCTGCTTGACTTGAGAGTGTATGATACATCTCTTCACTGGCTGCCTGTCTCACAAAGACTGGAGTATAAGATCAATACCCTCTGTTTCAAATGTCTCCACAAATCTGCACCCTCTTATCTCTGTAACTGTCTTCCCCTGTACACTCCATCCCGTTCCCTTCGTTCAGTCGCAGATACTTTGTGCTTTCGAACACCCAGCTTCAAACAAACCACTGTTGGCCGTCGCTCCTTCTCTGTTTCTGGTTCATCCACCTGGAATGACCTCCCTCTTTCACTTCGTCAAAAGCCTTCACTTGATACCTTCAAATCCAGCCTCAAAACACACTTATTTCCTACCTGAGACTTTCCCCATCATATCTGTCCCTAATTTTCAACAGCATCTTTCACCTCCTAAGTCTGTTCGCGAGTGTGTGTGTGTGTGTGCGTGTGTGTGTGTGTGTGTGTGTGTGTGTGGTGTGTGTGTGTGTGTGTGTGTGTGTGTGTGTGTGTGTGTGTGGGGCCGTGCGTGGTGCGTACGTGCGTGCGTGCGCGCGCATGGATTTATAATCTGTTGCTCATTATGTTTAAGGAGAGTTGCATGCGTGTAAATGATTTGAATGCAAGCGCTTCGATTTGTTTGTTTTTACAAGATTCAGCGCTATATAAATTCCATATTATTATTATTATTATTATTATTATTATTATTATTATTATTATTATTATTATTATCATCATTATTATTATTATTATTATTATTATTATTATTATTATTATTATTATTATTATTATTATTATTACATAGTCTAACACACCTGGAGATGGCGTGGGTTGTATTATGTATGGTGGTGTGCTGTGCAGAACTCAACACTGGGGAATCTTGTGCCGGGATGACCAGCCAGTGCAGCAGCGGAAACATTTGTGAAAACGACGTCTGCAGTAAGTTCTGGGAGGAAAAAAAAAGAAAAGACACGACACACTCTACCTAGCCTCTGGGAATGTCTTCACCTGTACACTCCTTCTCGTTCCCTCCGCTCTGCTGCAGATACCTTGTGCTTAAGAATACCTAGATTCAACCAGTCCACTGTTGGCCGTCGCTCGTTCTCTGTTTCTGGTCCAGTGATCTGGAACGACCTCCCTCTCTCCCTTCGTCAAAAGCCTACTTATGATGCTTTTAAATCCAGCCTAAAGACGCATTTATCTCAAACCTAAGATTCTCCCCTCTTGTTTCATCTCATTTCTGTCCCTGCCCTCAATAACCAACTCTCCCCCCCCCCCCCATCAGCCTGCCCGAGTGTACAACCTTTTGTGTGTGTGTGTGTGTGTGTGTGTGTGTGTGTGTGTGTAGGTGTGTGTGGGCGCGCGCGCGCGTGTGTTTACATTTGTATTTGTAAAAAACTGTTAATTGTGCGCGTGTGTGTGTTTACATTTGAATTTGTAAAAATCTATTAATTGTAACTGGCTGCATGTGAAAGACTAGGATGAATGAGAGCGCTTTGATTTGTTTTTTTTGCAAGGTATAGCGCTGTATAAATTCCATGTATTATTATTATTTAAAAAAAAGAAAAGACACCCTACCTAACCTCTGTGTCTGTCTTCACCTATACACTCCTTCTCGTTCCCTCCGTTCTGCTGCAGATACCCTGTTCTTTTTTTTACACACCACCCTGATTCAAAACAATCCAGCGTCGGCCGTCGTTCTTTCACTTTTTTTCTGGTCCATCTATCTGGAATGACCTCCCTCTCTCACATCGCCAATATCCATTATTTGACACTTTCAAATCGCATAAAGATACACTTATTTCCTACCTAGAATCTTCCTTCATCGTTACACCTCAGATCTGTTCCTACTTTCAATCAGTCTCCTCCATCTCCATCACCATGCCTTGCGCGCACGCGCGCGCGTACGTCTGTGTGTGTGTGTTGGTGTGTGTGTGTGTGCGTGCGTGCGTGTGCGTGTGTAAATGTCTAATTTTTTAATCTTATTTGTGAACGGTTGCATACGCACGAATGATTTAAATGCAAGCGCTTTGATTTGTTTGCTTTACAAGATTCAGCGCCATATAATTTATGTTTCTTCTTCTTCTTTTCTCTTCTTCTTCTATCTTCTCTTCTTTTCTTCTTCTTTCTCTCTTCTTCTTCTTCTTCTTCTTCGGGGTGATTGTGGGGTGGGGGAAAGGACGGGGGATGGGGGGGGGGGAGAGTAAGTCATCTCTCGTGTACCTGGTACTGGTAGGAAGCAGAAATATCATCACCGATTTGAAGTTAGGTGATTCTGAAGATCCTGATAAAAGGTAAATCTATCTCTGATTTTCCTGACAAAAGGTAAAAACTATCTCTGATTTTCCTGACAAAAGGTAAAAACTATCTATGATTTTCCTGACAAAAGGTAAAAACTATCTCTGAAGATCCTGACAAAAGGTAAAAACTTTCTCTGGTTATCCTAACAAAAGGTAAAAACTATCTCTGGTTATCATGACAAAGGTAAATACTATCTCTGATTTTCCTGACAAAAGGTAAAAACTATATTTGATTATCCTGACAAAAGTAAAAAAAAACTATCTCTGATTATCTTGACAAAAGTAAAAGCTATCTATGTTTATGCTGACAAAAGTAAAAACTGTCACTGGTTATCGTGACAAAAGGTAAAAACTATCTTTGATGATCCTGACAAAACTACCCCCCTCCCAACTATTTCTGATATCCTGACAAAAGTGAAAGATATCACTGATGATCCTGACAAAAGGTAAAAACTATCTCTAATTATCCTGTCAAAATGTAAAAACTATCTCTAATTATCCTGGCAAAAGGTAAAATCTATCTCTAATTATCCTGGCAAAAGGTAAAATCTATCTCTGATTATCTGACAAAAGGTAAAAAAACTATATCTGATTATCCCAACAAAAGTAAAAATTATCTCTGATTATCCTGACAAAAGTAAAAAAAAAATTCTGATTATCCTGACAAAAGTAAAAATTATCTCTGATGACCCTGACAAAAGTAAAAAAAATCCCTCTGATTATCCTGACAAAAGATAAAAATTATCTCTGATTATCCTAACGGAAGGTAAAAACTTTCTCTGGTTATCCTGACAAAAGGTAAAAACTCTCATTGATTAACCTGACAAAACTAAAAAACACACCCAACTATCTCTGATTATCCTGACAAAAGTTTTAAAAAAAAAAGCTCTGATTATCCTGACAAAAGTATTTTTAAAAAAAGTCTGATTATCCTAACAAAAGTAAAACAAAATTCCTCCGATTATCCTGAAAAAAGTCAAAACTCTCTGATGATTCTGACAAAACTAACCCCCCACCCCCCCCAAATCATCTCTGGTTATCCTGACTAGAGTAAAAAAACAAACAAACAACAAACAAAAACAAACAACAACAACACACAAGCCAACACAAACTATCTTTGTTGGAAGGTAAGGGGACGGGATAGCTCAGTGGTCAGAGCACTTGCTTTCCCCCAGCCAAGTTAAGCAGCGTCGAGCGTGGTCACCAGTTGGATGGGTGACCATTTGCGCGCCTTGGCTTCAGTACAGTTCCCCCAGTTCACCCAGTTGTAAATGGGTACCTGCCCTCTTAAGGGTCAGGGAAGGTAAAGCAGCGAGGGAGAGGAGATGGGCGCCGCCCTCAATATGCTGGCCCTAGAGAAGTGAGGTCTCTGACGCCTCGCTCCCCTACGACCTTATAGGTTATGGGACTCCTTTACCTTTACTTTTTTAAGGGGGGTTTGAGAGCGTGCGAGACTGATTGTGATGATGATTGTGGTCAATGTTTCAGAGCTGACTCAAGGAGGGAACTGCACAGACTATCCCCAGTTCTGTGTGGAGGAGGCCACTTGTGATTCCTCTGTCTGCAGTGAGTACGATGCTTACCCCTAAGATGATGGAAGTGTGTGTTTGTTTGTGTGTGTGTGTGTGTATGTGTGTGTGTGAATGAGTTTGGGGAGGGAGGGGGGGTGTATAAGCTGTGATACTCCCTTTATCAGAAACTTAGACGCCTCTAAGATCACCAAAATGAATGATACGGAAAGAGGTAGATGTTCTCCCAGCTTTACTACGGAAAGCAAGAGGTCCACGGGGAAGTGGAGGAAGGAGGAAGCTGGTTTGCAAAATCTTCAGTGGCGCCTCCACGGTCTTTGGGACTGCGGGATAGGTGAAGGTGAAGGAATGGTTAACATTGTCAACATGAAAAATATCAAGGGGTTTGGAGAACATATATATATATATATATATGTACATATAATATATGTACATTATATATAATATATATATTATATTATATATTATTATATCGTATGAAAAACCTCATAGATATTAAAAAAATCTCTAAGAATTTCTACGATAAAAAACCACCCTTGTCTAAACGTAAAACGTCAATTTGATGTACAACAGATAAACTGCAATTAATATATATATATAATATATATATATAATATAATATATATATATGAAGTAATAAAGAAGAGAGAGAGAGAGAGAGAGAGAGAGAGAGAGAGAGAGAGAGAGAGCACATTAATGCTACAATTCCACAGTTTACTCAAACTGTTTTGTTTGTCAGCCATCTTAATCATTTGCATGGCAACAGGTGATTGAAAAGTCAACTTCACATATTTTTTGTGAATTTTGGGTAATGCCTTAAAACATCTATCTTTACATTAAAGTACCATTTCAACATGAGTTTGGTTTCATGATAGCTGCCATTTGGCCGTCAGTCACAAATTGAAGACATCAATTTGGGTCCAAGGGAAGCAAGTCCTGTTATAAACTTCAACGGGTTGAGTTCCCCTGATCTGATTACCTACTAATTTCTTGTTTAAGAATTCCGTGGCACTTCTAATTTTCTACACACAGAAATCAAGAGTCACGGTTTAGGCCTAATTCTGTTCAACCATTTTTGGGGTTATGGAGTATCATAAACTAAATTTAGCAAGAGAACAAAACCATCAACAATTCACCTAAAAAAACCAAAGAGGAACTAACAAAAAACCAAAATACGTTCAGCATGGAAGTAACAATAACTGTAACATAAGAAAAAAATCCCATTGAAAAATGAAGGACATTAACAAAAGACTACATAGATATTTTTTCCAGATTCTTTGAACTAGGAACTTTATTTTAAAAAAATTCAGAAGTAAACTCTTCTAGAAACTGGGGAACTAAGGGAAGTAAAGCTTTTCTGGGACGTGGAAATGAAGGGAAGTAACTACTCACAGAAATGTGCGAACGAAAGTGTTAAAGAAAAGCAACTCTCTGCCAAGGGAAATGATTGCTCTAACGGCATGAGTAGTTTCCCTTTGATTGAATGCCATTTCTACCAGCTGGAATAGCTCAGTTGGAAAAGAGCATTAGACTGAAGATCTAAAGGTCCCATCAACCATCCCCTCCCCAAAACCCCACCAAAACACACACCCAAAAAACAAACCAACAACAACAAACAAAAACAAACCAAAAAAATCCCAAACCCAAACAAACCCACCCACAAAAACAAACCCAAAACCAAAAAACCCAACCAAAAACAAAACAAAACACAAAAAAACAACAAAAACCTGCATCAAAACGTATGCCTTATTTTGTGACACAAAATTGCCCTAACTCTAGGTACAGCACAACTCCGAGGCACATTTCCCAAGATGGTCACCGCATAGCGTGGGTTACACAAATTTTACACTGAAAATGGGCTAAAAACAGCTCATTCCTGAGTCTTCAAAACCAGCCTTGCTCAAAGTAAAGGCAGTTCTCATAGAACAGAAAATGTCAGATTCTGTGAGTAGTTACTTCCCTTCATTTCCATGTCCCAGAAAAGCTTTACTTCCCTTTGTTCGTCAATGGAGCAACACAAACAATGGTTAAAGGAATTTTGCAGTATGATTGCTTGTGTGTGTGTGTGTGTGTGTGTGTGTGATATCCTGGTTATGGAGAAACATATGCTTGATGGTCATTCACACTTCACGAGTCACACGCCTACACCTTAGGATTCAGCTTGCCTTTTGAACAAATCAATGTGAGTCATGTAAGCGTGGTTTTTGTCTGATTTGTTGCTTTACAAGATTCAGCGCTATATAAGTTCCATACATTGTATTATATTATTATTATTATTATTTATTCTGGAGAGTACTGTTTCTTCCCTTTTTTCATACAGAAAGAGATGATCGTCCTTCAGGTAAGGCTGATGGGTTAACAGTTCAAGGCAAACAACTCTCTGGCTAGGAGAAATGGTTCATCAAACGGCGTGGGTGGTTTCCCTTTGATCGAACGCCATTGATGTTTACGATTTAAAAGGAGAAATCTGCCACGTGCTCTGTGCCTCATTTTGCTACTTCCACTTGATAGTAGCTATGATAATGATGGTAATATTACTGAGACTGATAAGAAGAACAACAGAAATGACAGTACTAATGCCACTACTACTACTTTGATTTGTTGCTTTACAAGATTCAGCGCTATATAAATTCCATACATTATTATTATTATTAATCAAACCTATGATGATGATGATGATGATGAATGATGACGATGGCGAAGATGACAAACGATTATACTAACAGCAACAATGACAATGACGACATGATAACGGCAACGATTATGATAACAGCAACAAGGACAATGACGACATAACCACCACGATTACGATAACAGCAACAAAGACAATGACGACATGACAACCCAACAATAACTCATGTCGCCGCTGCTACTACTGCCGCTGCTGACAAAAGACGACGACCATGACAAACAACGCAGACGATACTGACAACAAAGATGACAACAATAATGACGATGGCAACAACAACAACACCAACACCAACACCAACACCAACAACGATGCTGACAAGAAAGGTGACGGATGTTTCAGGAAAGAAAGCAGGGAGCAGCTGCAGTGGGTCCGGTGACTGTGTGAACAATTCCAGGTGCTCCAGCATCTGTGTCTGTGAGAACGGCTTCACTCAGGACAGGGTCACTGGCCTCTGTCTGCATTGTAAGATCCCTCTCTGTCTGTTATTGTTGTGTTGTGTTATATTTGCGTTGTGTTGTGGTTGGTTTGAACAACCCTATGTGTTCCACTAGGTCGGGGGGGGGGGGGGGGGGGGGGGGGGGGGGGACGGGGGGGGACGGGGGGGGGACGAGGATAGCCTGATGGTTAGAGTGATGCGCAATGTTCTCGTGATCTGCTGACCCGGGTTCGAATCGAGAGGATTGTTCCTCTGGAGTTAATATCAGTGCCAACTCCACTCCCCACCTTTAAAAGTCCTTCAAATGAGACTGTATAAACCGAGGCCCCTGTGTGCAAACGCACGCAGAACATCTTACGCTCACGTTAAAACCCGTTCCGCTTTTTTATTTTTATAGAAAAGTAGGACATTTTGTACAGGTGGGAACGGATAACAAAACTGACAAAATTGCATACACACGGCGGAACTGGATGTAAAAAAAAGGACACATGAGTGCTTATTTCCATTATCCTCGAAATAAAAGAATCAAATAAAATAATTTTTAAAAAGTATCTGTGTCTGTGAGACGAGTTAGTACAGCCTTGACATGGTCTCTGGCCCTTGTCTACGTTGTGAGATGACTCTCCAGCGCTGAAATATATTGTGTTGTATTGTAGTAAAGGTAAAAGTAAAGGAGTCCCATAACCTATAAGGTCGTAGGGGAGCGAGGCGTCAGAGACCTCACTTCTCTAGGGCCAGCATAGTGAGGGCGGCGCCCACCTCCTCTCCCTCGCTGCTTTACCTTCCCTGACCCTAAAGAGGGCAGGTACCCATTTACAGCTGGGTGAACTGGGGGAACTGTACTGAAGCCAAGGCGCGCAAACGGTCACCCATCTAACTGGTAACCACGCTCGACGCTGCTTAACTTGGCTGGGGGAAAGCGAGTGCTCCGACCACTGAGCTATCCCGTCCCCGTTGTATTGTATTGTATTGTATTGTATTGTATTGTATTGTATTGTATTGTGATGTGTTGTATGAATCGTGCTGCGTTGCATTGTGTTTTGTACAACTCTGTGTGTTTCCCTCTCTCCTGTGTCGTCTTCAGCCATGACATGGTCGCCAGCCTCTGTCTACATTGTGAGATCACTAATGATAATAATAACAACAACAACAACAATAATAATAATAATAATAATAATAGATGGAATTTATATAGCGCTGAATCTTGTAACCCCCCCAAAAAAAACAAATCGAAGCGCTTGCACTCAAATCATTTACACGCATGCACTCTTTGTTGTGTTGTATTGAGTTGTGTCAGGTTTATATCATTGTGTTGTACTGAAGTGTCTTGTATTATACTGTATTGTATCGTGTCTAATTGTATTGTTTTGTGCTGTGTTGTGTTGTATTGTGTCTGCGATAATAAGTTTGGAATGCTTCAGTTGAACCTTTGAAGGTGCCCGTCTTGAATGTGCGAAGTCATTCAGATGAGAGCATGAACAGAAGTTCTGTATGCAACACACACACACACACACACACATACACATACACGCGCACACAAACATACACAACACACACACACACACCAAACACACACAACACACACACACACACACACACACACACAACACACACACACACACACACACACACACACACCCACACACACACACACACGCACACACACACCATCTTGCCCACACGTTTAAAAAAAAAGCCCACCCACCTCTTGTAGAGGAGTAAACCAGCTACCAACAGCGGGATAGATGACACGAACACACCCAGCATGCAGTTTACTGTATGAGGAAGGAGGGGGCTCTATCAGGGTTTTCCCCGCCCACCATACACTGCCAGAAAAAAAAATCAGAGCAGAGAGTGCGACATCTCCTCCAAGAGTTGAAAGTAAAAGGCAAGTCAAGGCACTTTGCGTTCTGGTAGTTCCATACTGCTTCTGGAGTTTCCAGAAGTTCCAAGATATCAGGCGCGAGCATTTTACAGCCGGTTCCTTAAGGGTGTGTAACAAGGGCATACAGTGATATCTTCTTCATGTGCCAGGTCTGTTGCAGACATCGGCGATCATGGCCTTCCATTCCTCTCTGTTGTCAGTTCTCCTGATGAGTTCATTGTTGGTGGGGGTTTCTTTCCTCGTTGCGTAGCTATTCAGACTGTGTGTGTATTTTGTTGCGTTGTCTTCCTCTGTCTTTGGTACCACACATCTTTCCACACAATATTTGCTTTTTCTATTCCATCAGCTCTGTTTATGTGCCCCCAAAAATTGTAGTTGTCTTTTTCTGATGGTTTTGAGTAGGGATCTTTTGTACCCGGCCATTTCCATTACTTCTTCGTTTGACTTCTTCTCAGTCCATGATATTCTCATAATTCTTCTGATGTACCACATTTCTGCTGCTTCAAGTCTTCTTTCGAGGTCGAAAAAGAGCTTCGCCGCACACGCACACGCGTCTTGCTTTTTAAACTGCAACGGTGGAGGAAGTATAGAAAAAAAGGTGAAGGTGTTCCCATAATCTACGTGGTCGTAGGGGAGCGAGGCATCAGAGACCTCAGCTTTTCCAGGGGGCTAGCATGTTGAGGGTGGCGCCCATCTCCTCTCTCTCTCTCTCTCTCTCTCTTTCTCTCTCTCTCTCTAGCTGCTTTACCTTTCATGGCCCTAAAAGAGGGTAGGTACCCGTTTACAGCTGGGTGATCTGGGGGGTGGGGGGGGGAGGGGGGGGACTGTACTGAGGCTGTGTTAAGACAGAGGTCTAAACAACATTGTTTAGATAGGATTAGGTAGTGCAAAGAGCTGTTTATGTTTTGTTGTTGTTGTTTTTTTTTTATTCTGCTGCGACTGATGTTTGTTTGTTTGTTGGTTGTTTTTTTCTCACGGCACCTGGTTTCTGCACACTTTTTGAAAGCATGTATAATGAGGCTGATAAATAGTACATGATCAATGATACCCCCCCAAAATCTGGCACACACACAAAATCTGACTCTGTGTGTGTATGTGTGTGTGTGTGTGTGTGTGTTTGCGCGTGTGTGTGCATGCGCGGCGCGCGCGCGTGTGTGTGTGTGTGTGTGTGTGTGCTTGCGCACGTGCGTGCGCGTGTGTGTGCATGCGCGCGTGTGTGTTTGTGTGTGTGGGTGTGTGCATGCTTGCGGAAAGCGTGCGTGCGTGTGTATGTGTGTGATGTGTGTGTCGTGTTGTGTGTGTGTGTGTCTGTGTGTGTGTTGTGTGTGTGTGTGTGTCGCGCGCTTGCATGCATGTGTATGTTTGTATTGTTGACAGCTTCAGGAAGAGCTGAGTGTGGCAGTGTGCTGGTTCTTCTGACAGGCGTGCTTCTCTCGGGATTTGACAGCAGTTCTCTGACGATGATTGTTTGATAGGATTGATGTGCAAAGCTCAGTGCTTTATGTTCTTGTTTCTGCTCTGTTCCCTTTTTTTTTTTCTGCTGCGCTGATGTCTGTTGTTGTTTGTTTTTCCTTTCCACGGCACCTGCTTTCTGCCCTTCTCTGAAGCTGCTTTTCTGATATTCTACATGTTCACATGATCCTCCTCCTCTCTCACACCTTCGAATCTCTCTGTCTCCTCCTCCCTCTTTCTCTTCTTTTTCTTTCTCCTGTTCTCCTCCTCCCCCTCCTTCTCTCTCTCTTCTTTTTTGCTTCTCCTGTCTCCCTCCTTCGCTTCCTCTCTCTCTCTCTTTCTGTATCTTCTGTCTCCATCCTCCCTCCCTTCCTCTTCTCTCTTTCTGTATCTCTGTTGTCTGTATCTCTCTGTCTCTCGCTCCCTCCTTCTCTCGTTCTTTGTATCTCTTTGTCTGTACTTTGTCTCCCTCCCTCCATTTTCCATCTCTCTCTCTCTTTTCTGTATCTCTCTGTCTCCTCTCCCTTTCCTTCCTCCCCTCTTCTCTCTTTCTGACTCTCTCGTCTCCTCCCATCCCTTCCTCTCTCTCTTTCTGTATCTCTCTGTCTCCTCCTCCCCTCTTCCTCCATCTCTCTCTTCTCCTTCTCTCTGTCTCCCTCCCCCCTCCCTCCCCTTCCTCTCTTTCTGATCTCTCTGTATCCCTCCTCTTCTCCTCCCTCCTCTCTCTTCTTCTCTCTCTCTCTTTCTGATCTCTCTGTCTCCCTCCTCCCTCCCTTCCTCTCTCTCTCTCTCTCTCTCTCTCTCTCTCTCCTTCTCTCTGTCCTCTCCTCCTCTTCCCTTCCATCTCTCTGCTCCTCTCCTCCTTCTCTCTCTCTCTCTCTTTCTGTATCTCTCTGTCTCCCTCCCTCCTCCCCTTCCCTCTCTCTCTCTCTTCTGTATCTCTCTGTCTCCCTCCCTCCCTCCTTTCCTCCTCTCTCTTTCTGTATCTCTCTGTCTCCCTCCCTCCCTTCTCCCATCCTCTCTCCTTCTCTCTCTCTCTTCTGTTCTTTTCTGTATCTCTCTGTCTCCCTCTCTCCCTTCCCTTCTTCTCTCTCTCTTCTGTATCTCTCTGTCTCCCTCCCTCCTCTTCTCTCCCCTCTTTCTCTCTCTCTCTCTTTCTGTATCTCTCTGTCTCACTCTGTCTGTCTTCTTCTGTTCTGTCTCTCTTGTCTCGCCTCGTTCTTCTTTCTCTTTCTTCATCTTTCATGTTTGCTCGTTTCTGATTGTCTTCGTCCAAAGTCTCTATGAATATCTCTCATAGTCTCCTCCTCCCTCTCTCTCTCTCTCTCTCTCTCTCTCTCTCTCTTCTCCTCCCTCTCCTCTTCTCTCTCTCTCTCTCTCTCTCTCTCTCTCTCTGTAATCTCTTTTCTTCCTCCTTTTCCCCTTCTCTCTTCTCTCTCTTCTCTGCTCTTGTATCTCTCTTCTCCTCTCTCTCTCTCTCTCTCTCTCTCTCTCTCTCTCTCTCTCTCTCTCTCTCTCTCTCTCTCTTCTGATCAACTTCTCTCTCTCTCTCTCTCTTCCCTCTCTCTCTCTCTCTCTCTCTCGTCTCTCTCTCTCTTTCGTGTATTTTTCTCTGTTCTTGAATCCTTCGATTTTTTCTCTTTGGCATACTTCTGTTCATCCGATATCGGGTCTCTTGTTTTCTGTTCTGCTTGCTCTTGTATCAATTGCCATTGTCTTTTAACAGTTTTCCAAATGCTGGTAGTTTTTTAGTTTTTCTTCTTTTGCTAGTTTATGTTCGTTTTTGTGTGTTGTGTGTGTGGTATGTATTGTGTGTTTTTTGTTTTTGTTTCTTCTTTTGCTTCGTATTTAAAGCTTCTCTTTCTCAGAATTGAAATGGCAAGAGAGTGTGTTGTGTGTGTGTTGTGTCGGTGGTTGGTGCTCGGGTTGGGACAGATGAGGGTGGTAGTCGTCGGGTTTGCGATTGGGATGGGGGTTGGTTTTCCTTGGTGTGTTAGTGATCTGTGTGTGCGGTTTCATGTTCTTGATTGTATGATGGAATTTTTTGGATGCCCCGTGATTTCCTTCTTTGTATGTTTGGGGTTCTTTTTATTTATTTATCTTTTTATCGCACTTTTTATTTGGACTGATTCGTGATTGATATTTCGAAGTAGCTGGTATTCTTTCTCAATCTCTGTGTAATCATTCTATTCTATTATCTTTCTAAATCTTTTATCTATCTATTATCTTTATCTTTATCTATATCTATCTTTCTTTTTTGTGTGTGTCTGTGTGCGTTGTGTCTGTGTTATGCTAAACATGGCCTTTTCTAGTAATAAGGACATTTGGTACATACGTAGGGACAGGATAGTTCATGTGGTCGGAGATCGTTCCCCCCCTCCAGGTTAAGAGGGTCGGAGCGTGGTTACCACTTGGATGGGTGACGTATGCGCTGGCTTCAGTACAGTTCCCCAGTCCCAGCTGTAAATGGGTACTGCCCTCTTTAGGTTAGGGAAGGTAAGCAGCGAAGGAGAGGAGTGAAGGCGCTGCCCTCATATGCTGGCCCTTGAGAAGTGAGTCTCTGGCGCTCGCTCACCTCCCCCTCTCTCGCCTACATACCTTATAGGTTCGGGAACTTTAATACATAGAGATAAGAAGTTAGTATCTAACCACATTGTCATCATCAGGGCGCATTATTTACCATCACTATTGTTTATCATTCTCTTGCTAATATTATCACATCTTGTATCTTGTTGTTGTTGTTGATGTTGTTGTGTTGTTGTTGTTGTTGTTCTTTCTTACATCTCTTCTTCTTCGTGTCAGTCGCTGTGCCAACGGGCTCAGACAGCATACTATTGTGTCGGTCATTTATAAGCGAAAATGCGTTGCACTGCCGTTAAGGTGCCTTGCAGTCTGGCCTAGCGTACCGACTTCGGCCGCTGAGAATTGGTTACTTTTGGTCAGGAAGTATTATTCACTGAGGGGGGATGCTGTAACTGTAAGAAAGTGGATGTTCTGAACTCGACTCACCACCATCCAGCAGAAACACTATAAGGTAGGGTTTGACATGGAAAAGAATAATAAACTTGTAACACAGGGCTATACACAGCGTGATGTTGTATAGTTTTGCAAATATTAATGACATTTCTAGCTACTATTTCTAGTTGTTGTGTGGTGTGTGTTGTTATTACTGTTATCTATACTCTTCTTCTCCGTGTCGTCTCTCTCCAGGGTCGACAGAATTATCTTTTCTATAAGCGATTTGTCTTGACTGCGTAACGCCTGCAATCGCCTCTATACATTTGTGAAATTGCTTATATTTATATTTTTAAAAAGCTTTCTTCTAGCAGCACTGGGGATCATAAAATAAAAGCTTGAGCCCGGGGGGATAGAATCAAGCGTGATGTCTGTCACGTGTTTCAGAATTATCTGCTATTATCTATCTAGTTAATCCTCATCATCTATCTACACTATCTATTATCTAGGCTTTATCTGGATCAATCTCATCTATCATATAAGCACTATCTACTGTCTTACTATTATCTATTCTTTCACTATCTTCTATTCTATTATACTATTTTAGTCTTCTGTCTTTAGTTGTCTATGTCTGTCTAGTCTTTTGTCTTCTATCTATCTATCTATCTATCTATCTTATCTATTATCTATCTATCTATCTATCTATCTGACTGTCTTCTTCTGTCTGTCTGTCTGTTGTCTTTATCTTGTCTATCTTATCTATCTATCTATCTATCTATCTAGTGGCGGTAGTCGTGTCAGCCTCTGCTTTCTAGCAGTTAACAGTTGACGTGGTTACAGTTGATGGGTACTTTCCTTGGCTTCGTAATTCAGTTCACAGCTGTAATGGTACTGCCTCTTTAGGGTCGGGTAACTCAGAATTGCGCGCCTCATATGTCCTTAGAAGTGTGGTCTTCTGACGCTGCTCCTACTGACTTATGTATGGGACTCATTTACGGTTACCTTACCTATCTATCTATCTATCTATCTATCTATCTATCTATCTATCTATCTATCTATCTATCTATCTATCTATCTATCTATCTATCTATCTATCTATCTATCTATCTATCTATATCATGTGATCGTCTCAACCATCTGTGATATTTCTTACAAGTGTGATATCCGTGGCTTGCTATCTCTGGTTTGTAATGTCTCTACGTACGCTTGTAACTTTCAACAACAACAAATCTTCTTGAGAGGGGCGCTCGCTTTCGACAGCGCTGTAAACACCATTAGCGTGCCTATGTGGCTGTACATTATGTGATTGTCAAACCTTCAGTGTGATTGTTCCATCTTCAATATGATTGTGAAACCTTTCAAATGTGATTGTTCCATCTTCAGCGCTGACTTCTTGATGTCCTGTCTCCGTCGATTGACTTCTTTAGCAGTCGGTGGGAAGATGTATGCCTGCGTGGCTGTACATTATGGGATTGTGAAACCTTTCAAGTGTGATTGTTCGATCTTCAGCGTTGACTTCTCGATGTTATGTCTCCGTGGATTGACTTCTTTAGCAGTCGGTGGGGAGATGCAGCGAGTTTGTGTTTTTTTTTTCAGGCTGTGTGTGCTGTGGGCAAGTAAGTTTTCGATGGACTTTTGTCGTCAATGATTGATTGGTATTAGTGTTGGTGGTGAGTGAGCTGTCATGGTTCACGTTGCCACACTGGAGTCCTCGAGGACTAGTGTTTGCTGGTCAAGAATGAGATTTGAATTGTACCATTTGTCGGGGTTGTTTTTTTGGGGTGGGGGGTGGGTGTGGGGGTGTGGGGGTGCGTTTTTTGTTTTTGGTCTCAAATGGGTTATTATTATTGTTGTTGTTGTTATAATAATAATAATAATAATAATAATAATAATAATAATAATAATTATTATTATTATTATTTGGTCTGCTTTTCTCCTATGTTTGTTGTCATGATGATCGTCCTCGACCTCATCCTCATCATCGTCACCGTCATCATCGTCGTCGTCGTCGTCGTCGTCGTCTTCTTCGTCATCGTCATCATCATCATCATCATCATCTCGTCGTCGTCGACGTCATTAGTTTGAGTTGAGTTAAGAGTTTAAGTTTTACTGGAACAGTATTGTCCATAAAGCTGTTTTCCTTATTTTCTATTCTACTTTCTATTTCCAGAGCACACACACACACACACACACACACACACACACACACACACACACACACACACACACACACACATCACGCACACGCACACGCACGCACGCACACACACACGCACACCTACACACACAAACACACATACACACACTCCTACACACTAAAACACGCACACTTCACCACCACCACCACCACCACCCCCACCACCACCACCACTACCAGCAGCAGTAGTAGCACCAGCAGCAGCAGCAGCAGCAGCAGCAGTAGCAGCACTAACACTGCGCTGTACATTTTTTGTCGGTTGGGGTAACCCATTATAAGTTACTGTGAAAGTGTCCTTTTCTACATAAGAATAACTCTTCTGTTGCTGTAGGTTCTATTACGTGTGCTGAATGGATGTTATTGCAGCCGGGAGCTCTGTTTTTCGTCTCATCTGAAGGACTAGCATTCAGACCACCATTCAGGGTCTAGTGGACAGGGAAAAAGCTCCCAAACTGCTTGCATTACCTCAGGACCATCAATACATACATAGATACATACATGCATGAATTTATATAACTATAAATATGTATATATATATTATATATATATATATATATATATATATATATATATATATATATATATATATATATATATGGTTATTTATGTACCCGAGTGTTGTGCAAGGCCGATACATACATACAAAATACATACATACATACATACATACATACATACATACATACATACATACATACATACATACATGCATGCCTGCATACAAATGTGTGTGTAAATGAGTGTTTATGTGTGTGCTGTTGTTGTTGTTGTTGTCGTCGTTGTCGTCGTTGCTGTTGCTGTTGCTGCAGCTGTTGAGCATTTGTGTGCATAAGAAAGATGCTTTCTCCATCCTTCCCCCACCCCCCCACCCCGTCCTTCGTATACCCAATATAATTATGAGAAATGCATGTCCATTTACTGATCCGTCCTCATTGATAGCACCGTGGAAATTAATGTCTTTTGTCTTCGTTCTATTTCTGGCTTCATGCAAGATCGTGCGTGATTTTCCGTGTGTAAATACTGTGGGTTAAACTGGTTATTTATGTACTCGAGTGCTGTGCAAGGCCAATAAAGCAGGTTTTCTTTCTGGGAAATGTGCTGTGTCTGGGATTGTTTCTTTTTTTTTTTGCTGTGAAACTCAAAGCCTGTGAGTAACTGACCTTTTTTCTGTTCTTGATCTCTTCGAGTGTTCTGTTATCTATCTATCTATCTATCTATCTATCTATCTATCTATCTATCTATCTATCTATCTATCTATCTATCTATCTATCTATCTATCTATCTATCTATCTATCCATCCATCCATCCATCCATCCATCCATCCATCCATCCATCCATCCATCCATCCATCCATCCATCCATCCATCCATCCATCTATCTATCTATCTATCTATCTATCTATCTATCTATCTATCTATCTATCTATCTATCTATCTATCTATCTTTTATTTCGAGGATAATGGCATAAGCTCTCATGTGCTCTTTACATCCAGTCCCCGTGTGTATGCAGTTTCGTAAACTTTGTCATCCGTTCCCACCAACAGAATGGCCTACTCTTACAAAAAGCGGAACGGGTTTTAACGTGTGCGGAAAACTTTCTGCGTGCGTTCGCGCACAGGACCTCGGTTTATAGTCTCATCCGAAGGACTTTTGGGGAGAGTGGAGTCGGCACTGATGTTCACTTCAGAGGCGCTAATTAAATTTGTTATAGAATTTCTTGAGAAAGTTGTGAACTTGGCGGAGTTCATCTCTCTTCAGGCATCAGGGTGCATGCTGGGTATATTGGTGTCATCCATCTCATGGGTAATAACTCGTTTCCTCATCTACAAAAGGCGAATGGTGTTTTAAAGCGGGGACAGGATAGCTCAGTGGTCAGAGCATTCGCTTTCCCCATACTTAAGGCTAAGCAGCATTGAGCGTAGTTACCAACTGGATGGGTGACCGTTTACACGCCTTGGCTTCAGTACAGTGCCCCAGTTCACCCAGCTTGAAATGGATACCTGGCCTCTTTAGGGCGAGGGAAGGTAAAGCAGCGAGGGAGAGGAGATGGGCGCCACCCTCAATCTGCTGGGCCCTGTAGAAGCTGAGGTCTCTGACATCTCGCTTCCCAAAGACCGCATAGGTTATGGGACACCTTTACGTTTTACAAGATTAAAAAAAAAGATATTGGCTGTGTGCAGTATTTGGTACTGAGGCCTAAAACAGTGTGGAAATATATGAGTTGGAAGATACCAAGTTTTCAATTGAAAAGAAAAGATAAAACAATGTTACTGTCGCTCTTTCTCAATTTCTGGTCCATCAATCTGGAATGACCACCCCCTCTCTGTTCGCCAAAAGCCTACTTATGACGCTTTTAAATCCAGCCTCAAGACATATTCATTTCAGACCTAAGATTTTCTTCTCCTGTTTCATATCTAAATTTTTCATACCTTCAATAGCCGATACCCCATCACCCTGGCAAGGTGTACAACCTGTGTGTGTGTGTGTGTGTGTGTGTGTGTGTGTTTGTGAGTGCGCGCGCGCGCACATTTGAATTGTTTAAACTATTAATTGTCATTGGCTGCATGACTGTATAAGACTACGCTGAATGCAAGCGCTTTGATTCGTCTTTGCAAGATATAGCGCTATATGAATTCTATCATCATCATCATCATCATCATCATCATCATCATCATCCTCTCTTCCTCTTCTTCGTAGTATTACCATCATCATTATTGTTATCATTATTTATATTATAAAACAGAAATATGCATGGACATAACAATTTCTTGTTCCTATCACACGTGAGCTGATTCTGTGCCAGATAGTTTTTAAAAAAATCAAGATTTTTTCATTTTTATTGCAGACTATTATGATATGATTATTTGTTCAGAAACTATTTGTGTCTGCTTAAAATACATTTTCTTTCATCATCGTTCTATTTTATATGAAATTCATTCTTCATTTTTTAACCCTGATAACGCTACGAGTGCAAAAACAATCCATTTGATATTCAATCTTGAACTTCCCCCCCCAAAAAATAAAAAAAACATGTCAAAAGGTAAATCGTTCTTTAATAATAATAATAATAATAATAATGATAATAATCATGTATGGAATTTATATAGCGCTGAATCTTGTAAAGCAACACATCAAAGCGCTCAGATGACTTTTTAAAAATAAAAAATCGAGGATAATGGAATAAACACTCATGTGCATTTTTCCATCCAGTCCCCGTGTGTATGCGGTTTTGTCAATTTTGTCATCTGTTCCCACCGGCACACAATGGCCTACTCTTTCGAAAAGCGGAACAGGATTTAACGTGTGCGCAAGATGTTCTGCATGCGTTCGCACACGAGGCCTCGGTTTATAGTCTCATCCGAAGGACTAGACTGGTTCATCTTTAACACGACTTTAACACGATAGTAGCTCTGATATGACCTCACTGATCAGCAAAAGAATATGTAACGTAACGGGAAAAGAAAAGAGCTCTTTATAAGTGGATAAGACCATACATTCTGGCGTAAACCCAGCTACAAACTGAACACCCAAGTAAAAAAGCCAAGAATAAACAACAGCTAACAATAACAACTGAAAGTAATAAGAATTCTACTCTAGAATGCTACATTCAAACATCTAACCAAATTCTAGGTGACATTTTCGTTACGTATTCTAGCTGAAGATGACAGCAATATAAATGTGTATTTAGTTGTGTCACAAAGTATATTGAACCAATTGGTGTTAATCAGTGATTCAGAGAGAGAGAGAGAGAGAGAGAGGGGGGGGGACAGAGAGACAGACAGTAAGGGCAGACAGTAAGGACAGTAAGGATTTTATTCATCATTTTATTTTAATTTATTCTGTTATATCGAGGATAATGGAATAAGCACTTATGTGTTTTTCTTACATCCAGTCCCCGTGTGTATGCGTTTTTGTAAATTGTATTCTGTTCCCAACGGCACATAATGGCCTACTCTTACGAAAAGCGGGAGGTGTTCTGCATGCGTTCGCACACGGGGCCTCGGTTTATAGTCTCATCCGAAGGACTTTTGGGGAGAGTGGAGTCTGCACTGATGTTAACTCCAGGAAAAAAAAATCCCCTTGAACGGGAATCGAACCCGGGTTGTCAGATTGCAAGCGCAATGATCTAACCACTAGGCTATCCGTCCCCATTACGGGGCAGACAGTAAGGACAGACAGTAAGGACAGACAGTAAGGACAGTAAGGACAGACAGTAAGGACAGACAGTAAGGACAGACAGTAAGGACAGACAGTAAGGACAGACAGTAAGGACAGTAAGGACAGACAGTAAGGACAGACAGTAAGGACAGTAGGGACAGTAAGGACAGACAGTAAGGACAGACAGTAAGGACAGATAGTAAGGCCGGTAAGGGAAGACAGTAAGGACAGACAGTAAGGACAGTAAGGACAGACAGTAAGGACAGTAAGGACAGACAGTAAGGACAGACAGTAAGGACAGTAAGGACAGACAGTAAGGACAGTAAGGCAGTAGAGGACAGTAGAAACAGTAAGGACAGACAGTAAGACAGTAAGGACAGACAGTAAGGACAGACAGTAAGGACAGACTAAGGACAGACAGGACAGACAGGACAGACAGTAAGGGAAGACAGTAAGGAGACAGTAAGGACAGACAGTAAGGACAGACAGTAAGGACAGACAGTAAGAAGACAGTAAGCAGACATAGGACAGTCAGAGGACAGACAGTACAGGACAGACAGTAGAAGATACAGTAGGATCATCAACAGTAAGACAGACAGTCTGAAGACATACAGTTTATTTAGACAAAAAAGGAAGAAAGGTCAGTAGCGCGTACAAGTAAGGCACGACAGTGGATCAAATGGAAGAGAAAGACAACCGTAGGTACCAGACCAGTGGTCGTTAGACACAGTCCAGACAGCAGTAAGGTATCTTTGAGAGATAAGTCCTATCATAGGTCACTGACCAACAGCGATGAAGAAATAGCTGGATCTATTTACCCCTAAAGCTAAATATTGAGTTTGTGTTATGTCTACCAAAGAGGAATGTCCACAGAAAAAAGTCATCAGTATCAACATAAGGAAACACCCCGTTACCCATGCTGCTCCAGAGTCTGGTTCGTTACACATTCCTCGACTACATGTTGTATCCTCCCTCGCACAACGATAGCCTTGTAATAGGTCTGGTTGACCAACCCGATGTAATAAAATATTTGAGCTCGAGTCATGTTCAGCCCTAATGCTAATTGCTATTATTCTACTGATAAGGTAATCCATGTAGGATTTCTTAGTATTACAACAATCAAGTAAAACCTGTTGTTCATCCAGTGTTACTACAATCTGTCACCAGCTCAGTTACATGCATATTTTGTTTAACAAATTGACATAGAGCAGATTGTTTGTCACTCCCGATGAAGGCTTGGATCGTAAAATTCAAGCATCTGACTTATCCAACTTACCTTAAGACACTATTGCAAGCTTTCAGCTCTGTTTCTTCACCAAGTATATGTACTATTCTTTACTCATGAGGAAATCTTAAGACTTCTTTAGATGTCCCAACAAAGAAACTGTATGTCTCCATCAGATGCTTACCGATTACTGGACGTTCAAACCAGCCATCCAGCTCCAGTACCCTTTTAGAAAATGACAAGTGAGAGGATTCTTGTGGTCGAAGTGTTGGGAGACTGATGAACCACAGTCATTGGAAAGTTCTCAAGACAATTTATTCTCCACTATATTCTTGATGCACTAATCTCAGACCGCTAGTTCAACATTCTAGGCGCTGCGGTTTATTACACAGTATTTAGTGTATCCTTTATACTACTTCGTCTAGATGGGAAATTAAGATGTTTGAATTTTCCCTTCGTTTGCTACCAAAGAATGGACATGCCATGTCCATGCACTCTCTAGGCTACCCGGAGACTGGGTTCACCGCCGCCATCACATTAACAATACCCGTTTTAGAGAAAGACACACGCTGAGAGGATAGCGTGGCAACGTGTTAGGGACGCCACTGATGAAGTCCACAGTCATCTTTGGATCAGTCTCCTCAACCGTACAATTTTATTTCCTGCACTGATTTTCCTTGATGTACTTACTAACTTACCTACCAGACCCGCTCAGTTCAATCATTTCTAGGGCACAGCTGCGGTTTCAATACACAACATGTGATCTTTTAGCTCGTATCCTCTATCAACTAGACTACTTCAGCTTCTAAGATGGGAAAATTAAAAGAAGAGTGATTGTTTCCTTGTTGCACAAAATAATGGACATGCCATGCCATTGACACTCTCCTTGGCACGTTTGCTCAAATACAGCATACAGCCCGTTTTTCTGCTTTTGTAACATTGGCTAAAGAATTGACTGAATGATCTTTGGTGAAAAGAAGTCCAGCTAGTTTATGATAGGTAACTATGAACCTGACACTGTTGAGACTTCCAAAGATCGTATTGCAGGAGACACGATGCTCTAACTCACACACACATATACACTGCTTCAGCCACTGACGCTTAGCGCTTCCCGTCAGCTTGCACACAGGTAAATAGAGGGTAGACAGGGACAGAGGGTACACCCCCTACCCTTCATTTGACATGTGCACCCAGCACCAGCAGCTTAAAGGAAGACAGGTAATGGATAGGTTTCGGTTGATGAACTTAATAGACAATTTTTAAAAAATAGATTTTATGACCACCCAAAATGACTTTGAATTGAATCCAAGGATGTTAAAACAGTGGTATACTTGACAGAGAGTTTAGCAGGGTACAGTTCAGAACACCCATCACAGAAAAATCTCTGCACTGTGTCCCAAACTGTATAGTACTGGATATACATGCTATACACAACGTTCTATGGATGTAACATCAGTGGGCTTCTAATACCACAAAGCATATATGTTGTGAAGACCAATCGTAAGATGACTGTGGAGCCTTAACCAAGGGTTCGCCACACACGTCTCAGAGCTGTAGGGACCAGTCAGTCAGTCAGTCAGTCGAACAAGATGGTCGCAGAACTACCACAGACCCAGTCCCTTTCGGTAACAGAGAGTGCACTCACGGAGAAAACCGCTGTTCTATTCCCCTAACAACGTCAACCAAGGCCCACGCTGTGGTTCATATGCCAGAAAAAAAACCCAAAGCAAGAAAGTAGTCACCACCTCCATGTCTTGCACTGGCAAACAGTGATTCCCTCAGTGAGTACACCTTCTGTTCAAAAATCGTTTGTAGTGAGGTCAGTATTGAACACACACACACAAAAGTTGATCATAAAACCAACGATAGTGGAAGATTTACAGCTATTCTGGAGTTGAATGTAAGCTGTCATCTTTTGGACTGTTGCCAGAATTTCTATCAGATGCTGGATTACAGTTTAAGTTGATAATTCGATTTTAAAATTACACAAAGAAATGCGCTTTTTTTAGGCAACAGTTGACGCTTCATTTGATATATTAAAACCTGTGTACTTTACACCTTAATTTGTGCTGTTTCAAATTCTGCTCTGTGTTTGCTTTGTGTTCTCCTGAAGGTAAAACAAGCAATCAAAAGACGGCAGCTGCAGTAAGTGTTATGATCTCGTCGGCATTATGGTATTAAACATCGGAAAAGCTGTGACAACGTGTTGTCTTTCAGTAAAACACTTTCACCACCCAAGTTAGAAAGCAGAAGATACGTTGACATGCATATAATTATATATGTACATATACAAACAATGTCTCAACAAACCGATGAGCAATTCTACAACAAAAATTTGTGCAAACATAGATGAAGATAGTGTTCTACGGATATACATTTAAATTGAAAACAACTACATCACAGATCTTTGAAAAAAATGCCAAAAGGCTCAACCTGTCATGAGGAATGCTTACAGTCTGTTTATGGACGGTTTGCAAAGATCAAAGGCAGAAAACAAACCTTGAATTGTCGATCATACATTTCTGTTCATGTTGATTTTTGCCAACCGAAAGTACTTCTTTCTTAAATGTTCTCTCTTCAATAAAATGTAGATCAGCTTACAGAACATGTCTGCATAATATGAGAAATACCATTGTAATTACACTATCAAAGAAGGTATCACAAGATAATATGCAAAGACCTTGATAAAAAAAAAGACGTACGTACATTCTGATATGCACAATAAGCAAAGCTGCTTTAGTGAGAGCAAACTGTTGCTGTTTTTATCCTAATGGTGAAACTATATGAAAAAAAAGACTCAATAACCTTGCTTGAATGTTTTCAAAAGTATCAATCAAGAAAATATTTCGATTTAAAAAAGGAGAAACGTCTTTCTGCCGAAATGCCAAATATATAAAATGCTAAGGTATCTCTCTTTCCCCCACCTGAAATAATTTTGCACTCCATAACAACAGCAACAACAGCAATAAGAACACCAACAGCAACAGCAACAACCCTTGTACAAATTTAGGAGGCAAGACACCGTGTTTAGCCTTGATTCTAAAGATCTCTGTTGTTGATTTTGCAAGTCTCTTTTCCCTACAAGGTCTTGTGAAGGTTTTCCTCTCACAAAATCAGGGGCATGCAGCACAGGTGTGTGTGTGTGTGTGTGTGTGTGTGTGAGTGTGAGTTTTGTGTGAGATGTGTGGTGTGTGTGTGTGTGGTGTGTGTGTGAGTGTGTGTGTGTGTGTGAGACGTGTGTGTGTATGAGTGTGTGTGTGTGAGATGTGAGTGTGTGTGTGTGTGTGTGTGTGTGTGTGTGTGTGTGAGACGTGTGTGTGTGTGTGAGTGATGTTGATGCATTCGCCTATAAGCATATATACATCGTGTACTTCAAAGGTGCACTGTCTTGTATTCTTGAAACACACACACACACACACACACACACACACACGCACGCACGCACACATGTGCATGCACGCACGCACGCAGGCACACACAAGCGTACAAACCCGAACAGAAAATCTGTTTACAGTTTTATGCTGGAACTACAAAAGTACTAGAAAAAGCCTCCATAACATGACCTTGACCTTTACTACCCACAAGCCATTATGGGAATGACAATTTATTCCCACATCTCCAAAATTCAAGACATACAGATTGGTTTAAAAAAAAATCATGATTGGATGTCACAACGTCTACACGACAATGAAAACAAAAAAGAGCAAAAGACAGTGTCTGCGTGACCATGAGCAAAAACAATCAATTCAAAACACCCGCTTCAAAACTGGCGGGAAAACTTCCGTTTGTGTTTGGGTTGGACCCTTACCTCAGTGTTATTGTCCCTACTTTCCTACCACTTCCTTTTAAACCACTTATGACACCATTACAGTACTTCTGCTTCTTTTTTGTGTGTGGTAACTATTAGCATATTGCTGTGCTTTGAATGTTTATTACGCCTGGAGCAAAGAATTATAACCAAGCAGCAAAAAAAGAAAAAAAAGCAACCACAAGCTAGATTCTTCGATGCTGCTCAAGCAAAACATCGATACTACAATGGCGGCAAGTACGTGATCAGGGTCATGTTTGGAGGCTTTGTCGGGCGTTGTGTTGAGGAATTCTGGGTGTGTCAGAAATCTTGCTAGGCATAGTGCCCTGTAGTAGGGGTCAGTGAGGAAGAGAAAGAAGATATGCACGCAGCAGAGAAGAATGTCTAGGGGTCCAAAGACTCGCCATGATCCTTTATCCTTGCTGAGAAACTGACACAGGGAGGTCCAGTCTATGGTCACTTAGGTGAAGGAGTTAAGGTGTTTGAAATACTGTAGGG
>CM054158.1:32479126-32491626 GCA_028751875.1 Rapana venosa
TGTCACAAGCTGTAACAGAGAAACAGACTTGCAAGCAAACAAACAAGCAAGCAAGCAGGCAAGCAAGCAAGAAAGCAAGCAAGCAAGTCAGTCAGTCAGTCAGTTAGTCAGTCAGTCAGTCAGCAAGCAAGCAAGCAGGCAAGTAAGCAAATCAGTCAGTCAGTCAGTCAGGCAGTCAGTCAGTCAGTCAGTCAGTCGGTCAGTCGGTCAGTCAGTCAGTCTGTCAGTCAGTCAGTCAGTCATCAGTCAGTCAGTCAGTCAGTCAGTCGGTCAGTCGGTCAGTCAGTAAGTCAGTAAGTCAGTAAGCACCTACTTCGTCACTCGCAGTTGGTAGGTTATGGAAAAGAATAATGTTGAATAATCATCAGTACGTACAAACATACGGATACACACATGTTTTCACACAGACACACACCGACACCGACACACAACACACACACAAACCGACACACAAACACACACCACACACACACTACACACACACACCACCACACACACACTACACACAACACACTACACACACACACCACCGACACACACACACTACACACAAACACACACACACACACACACACTACACACCACCACACACACACACACTACACACACACACACACACAACACACACACACACAAAAAAACACTGCACACACACAGTACACACACAGTGCACACACACCGACACACACACACCGACACACACACCTACACCAACACACACACACACACTACACAAACACACACTACACACACACTACACCCCCCATACACACACCACACTACACACACACAACTACACACACACTACACACACCACTCACACTACAACACACTACACACACACACACACTACACACTAACACACACACACTACACACACACTAAGCACACACTACACACACCCCCCGACACACACACACACTGCACACACCACACTACACACACGAACACACACACAAGTACACACACACACTACACACACACATCACACACACACAACACACACACACACACACACACACCCCACACACACACACACACACACCACTGCACACACACAGTACACACACACCGACACACACACACTCACCACACAACACAAACACACACACCCACACAACCCCCACACACACACACTGACACACACACCGACACAAACACACACACACACACACCGACACAACACACATACACATACACTATACACTACACACACACTACACACACACTAACCCCCCCATACACACACCACACTACACACACACACCGACACACACAACACACACACACACACACTACACACTACACACACCACACTACACTACACACACACACACACACACACACACCACACACACACACACACACACCGACACACACACCGACACAAACACACACACCACACTCAACACACACTACACCACACACTACACACACACACACACTACACACACACACACACACACACACACACACACACACACACACTACAACACCCCCCCCCCACACCCACACACACACACACACAACACACACTACACTCCCTCATACACACACCACACTACACACATACACACCGACACCACACACACTACACACTACACACTACACACACACTACACACACTACACACACTTCACCAAACACACACACTACAACACCCCCCCTCCCACACACACACACACACTCTACACACACACACACTCCCTCATACACACACCACACACACACATACACACCGACACACACACACTAACACACACACTACACACTTACACACAACACTACACACACACACACTCAACATCCCCACACACACTACACAACACTACACCCCCCCCCCCCATACACCACCACATACACACACACACCAACACACACACACACACTACACACACACCACACACACTACACACTACACACACACACTACACACACACTTCACACACAAACCCCCATACACCTACTATCTGGGGTGGGGTGGAAGATTCGGCAAGTGCGACCTACCTATTGTTGTTGTTGTTGTTGTACAGTGGGGGGAAAATCCCCCTTCATTGCGCATCTCAATAGTGTGTCCAACCCGAGCCATCAAATCGCGACTTCGATGCTCTAATAACTTAGCCCCCTACGCTACAACTTTCTTTTTATTTATTTATTTATTATTTCAATAGATCGTCTTCAGTGACGGCAAGCCCTGAGCGTAACAAGCTAGCAGCACATTCCTTCTTTTTTTTTTTTTTTTTTTTTTTTTAAAAGGACAAGGAACAAAAAGAAAATCCTCAGAAGTGGGGATATGGCTGCCTATAAAATAATATGGCAACAGTAGGGACAGGATAGCTCAGTGGTCGGAGCACTCGCTTTCCCCCAGCCAAGTTAAGCAGCGTCGAGCGTGGTTACCAAGTTGGATGGGTGACCGTTTGCGCGCCTTGGCTTCAGTACAGTTCCCCCAGTTCCCCCAGCTGTAAATGGGTACCTGCCCTCTTTAGGGTCAAGGAAGGTAAAGCAGCGAGGGAGAGGAGATGGGGTGCCGCCGCCCTCAATATGCTGGCCCTAGAGAAGTGAGGTCTCTGACGCCTCGCTCCCCTACGACCTTATAGGTTATGGGACTCCTTTACCTTTTCCTTTACTACTTTCAAAAGTCAGGCACGCACACTTCTCATCCAGCCGAGTGTGTACTTATAATCTTAGGGTGATTCCCTTGATGGGGGTGGGGAAGGTGGGGATGATGGGGGTGGGATATGGGGTGGGGATGGTGGGTGGGGGTGGGGGTAGGGGGTGGGAAGGGATGGGGGTGGGGGTGGGGGTAGGGGGTTAGGGAGGGAAGGGGGGCTCAACGTCCGAGTGAATAATTATTCTCGTTGACTCCCAAGTTTGATTTTTAAGAAAAACAACAACAACACTTTTATATCGAGGATAAAGAAATCAGCACTTTATATGCTTAAATTATTTTAAAATTTTATTTTACATCCAGCCCCCCGTGTGTATGCGGTTTTGCAAATTCTGTCATCCGTTCCCACCGGCAGGCACACAATGGCCTGCCTACTCTTACGAAAAGCGGAACAGGATTTAATGTGTGCGCCAGATGTTCTACGTGCGTTCGCAACGGGGCCTCGGTTCATAGTCTCATCCGGAGGACTTTTTGGAGATGTTAACTCCAGAGGAAAGTACCCCCCTCAAAAGCTGGCTCTCCCCCCCCCCCCTCTCCCCACCCCCCACCCCACCCTAAACCCTACACACGACGAAACATAATTTCCACTTATCTATAACGCACTACTCACCGATGCATGTGCCTTTTACAAGATATAAAATATAATATATATATATATATATAATATATATATATATATATAATATATTATATATATGTATTATATATATCTTATATATATCTTGCTCAACTTTCAAAGCTACCTATCAAACACATAGATACTTAGTTAAGACTTCTAGTTGTGCAGCGACGAACTTATTAAAGTATTATTGCGTAGAGAGGCATACATGTCTCCATGTTCATGTGTAAAAAGTCTATATATTCATGAAATATTCATGCGTATAACAGAACATCTTGCGCACGCGTTAAATCCTGTTCCGCTTTTTTTCGAAAGAGTAGGCCGTTATGTGCCGGTGGGAAGAGATGACAAAATACACACAACCGCACGCATGCACACGGTGGGGGGGGGGGGGGGGGGGGTGAGGGAATGGATGTAAAAAAAAAAAGAAAAAAAAGAAGCGCGTGAGTACTTCTTCCATTATCCTCGAGATATAATAAATCATTAAAAGTATAGACAGACAACAAACAGCAGCAGCAACAACAACAACAACAGCACACAGCAGCAGCAGCAGCAGCACAACTACAACAACAACAACAACAACAACAACAGCACAGCAGCAACAACACAACAACAACAACAACAACAACAACAACAACAACAACAACAACAACAGCACAGCAGCAGCAGCAGCAACAATAAAGACAACAACAAAAAACCCGAACAAATCCAGGACTGGTCTTACAGCAGGATGTGTCTCCCAGAGAACCAGCCTTGAAGTTGTGAGAAACGTCACACAGACAGGTGTTAGTTTTCTTGTCGCAGATGGAACCGTGAACACACGGTGTGGACGAGCTGCATGCTTTACCCACTTTCAGCACTGTAAACAGACACCAAACAAGCAAACCGTACCAATAAACAAAGAGAGAGAGAGAGAGAGAGAGAGAGAGAGAGAGAGAGAGAAGAGAGAGAGAGAGAGAGAGAGATAACCAACCAACCACCAACCCCAACCAACCAACCAACCAACCAACCAACCAACCAACCAACCAACCCAGCAAACGTACAAACGAAAGGGAATGTACAGCACATTGTGTCTTTGCTACGCAAGAACTTTACCACTGTTTTCTTTTTTTTTCAAGTTTGCTTCATCTCTGCTTTCCAGTCAACTAAGATGTTCAAGTTTTTCTTCTGATCTTTCCAAAAAAAAGTTTTGATGTCTAATATTTTTTTTAAAATATTTTATTTCGTCAAGTTAAAGACTTTAGTATTGTCGAGATCCTTTTTGTTGGGGGGATTTTCAATTCTGACTACACACGTTCTTTGTAAGGTCATTGTTTTTTTCCATTATCGTCAACGTCAATAGTTTTTTTTCTTATGTATTTCTTTTATGATTGCAAACAGCTCACGTACTCTTAGAAAATTATTCTTGGTTAATCTCTCTCTCTCATCTCTCCTCTCTCAGTCTTCTCCTCTCTCTCCATCTTCTCTACTACGTCTCTCTCTCTCTCTTCTCTCCAGTAAATGCCTGATATCCTACAAAAAACTAAAGCACTCTGATTTGTCTTTGCAAGATATAGCGCTATACAAATTCCATTTATAATAATAATAATAACAACAACAACAACAACAATAATAATAATAATAATAATAATAATTATTATTATTATTATTATTATTATTATTATTATTATAATATTTATAATAATTATAATAACAAAAACTATCATTTGTGTCCACCAAATCTTTTTTTTTTAAAGCAATATTACGATTTATCCCACGATTTGTATCCAAATTACTTATAAAAAAATTCTTGACATTTTTCGCGGTTAAGATAATTACTGGCTCAAACCCCGCCGGTGAGGCAGGAACAATGACAAAGAGATCTTACCGCATGTCGTGCCTTCCATGGTGTAGTCAGCCGTACACTCTGAAACAGGACAAGCCATATATCACTGTAGCTGCACAACTTCCTGATGTCCCACTCACAAAAGGACGGGGATAGCCTGGTGGTTACAGTGACGCGTATTGCGCTCGTGATCGGCTGACCCGGGTTTGAATCTCGTCCAAGAGGATTTCCCTCCCCGCCCCCCCCCCCCCCCCCGCGCCCCCCCCCCCCCCCTCTGGAGTTAACATCACTGCGACTCCAATCCTGCAAAAAGTCCTTCGGATGAGGCTATAAACCGAGGTCCCGTGCGCGAACGTACACAGAACATCTTGCGCACACGTTAAAACCCGTTCCGCATTTTCGGAAGAGTAGGCAATTTTGTGCCTGTGGGAACGGATGCCAAAATTTACAAGACTGCATACACACGGTTACTGGATGAAAAAAAAAAGCGCATGAGTGGTTATTCCAATATCCTCAAAATAAAAGAATAAAGAAATAAACAAAGCCCCAAACATATCACGCTGGTGAAAACTCTACATTTAGTTCTATCTACACTTTCTACTTAAGGGACAGGATAGCTCAGTGGTCCGAGTATTCACTTTCCCAAACCAAGCAAGGTTAAGCAGCATCGAGCGTGGTTACCAATTGGATGGGTGACCGTTTGCGTGCCATGGCTTCAGTACAGCCCCCCCAGTTCACCCAGCTGTAAATGGGTACCTGCCCTCTTTAGGGTCAGGGAAGGTAAAGCAGCGAGGGAGAGGAGATGGGCGCCGCCCTCAATCCGCTGGCCCCTGGAGAAGTGAGGTCTTTGATGCCTCGCTCCCCTACGACCACACAGGTTATGGGACACCTGTACCGTTACCTTTTTACCTTTACATTCTCTACTTAATGTGGCAGACCTAGCTTTATCAGAACATTTTGTGTAAACTTTTACATCTGGAGTACTATTCTAGTCATACACTTTAAATTTGGAAGAAATATGCAGCATAAACAGCACAGTTGTGAAAAAAAATACCCAAACAAACTTTTTTGCTACACTGATTCATGGTTTTAGTTTAACGATAACTTAAGTAAACATTTGTGAAAACCGTCTTTGTTTTGTCATTTTCAACCATAACTTTCAGATTTATGAAACCGTTTGTTTCAAATTCACTATACTTACGGACAATGGTTTATCTATGGGTTTGTAACATTAAAATTTGTATAAGTATCAGTATCTGTGTAAGTATCAGTGTGATCATGAACCTTAAAGTGAATTTTTGCCCCGGATATCAGGATATTCCAAACAAAGAACCCAACATAATTATAAAAAACCGCCACCCTTTGTGTCTAATATCACTTAATGTGTATAGACGTTAAATTGAAGAACAACGCCACCCTATTCTGACAGAAGCTTTATATGCTATTTTTGGTTGCTACATAAAAAAACCCATTGTGCATGAAGTATAGAAACTGATGGAGAAAGTGGCCTAAACTGAACAGTCTTCAATTAAGTTTGAAAAACAAATCTGTTCACCTAAATTATCATGACACTAAAACCATGAAGCATTGAAGCTAGAAAGTATTTTTTGTTGAAACAATATGTGCTGTCCTTGGCTAAACATTTCTGCCCAATTTGAATTGTATGACTTGAATAATCATTTCAGATATAAAAACTAAAATAACACGTCTGGATCTTGTCACCTTGAGAAGAAAAATCTTCTAAAGTTGGATTATGGCTGCTAAATATAGTTAGAAGTTTAAAAAAACCCAGTTTTACGAGCAATATTTTTATCCAGTTTTTTTAGTTATAATCTCACAGTGATTCATTTACAGGTGTGATGCGGGAAACAGAGTACATAGTCTAGATCATCCTCAGTGCGTTCCTCTGAGGAACGACCAGCTACAACAACAACAACATTCCTGAGGTTTATCCACTCAAGAAGAGATCACTTTTTTACATTACAAGACACGCCAGTGCTTTTTTCAGACGTGGAAATTATTGCTGGGTTGAAATAAAGTATCGTAAAGTTAATTTAAGCAGCTAGGACAAACCTGGAGCTAGTACATTGACTTAAAATAGCATCGCATTTAAACAAGAGCTAAGCTAATTGGTGCCATTCAAACATTGAAGACAGACCACTAATTATACTTGTGACAAAGTGTGAGTGAGTGTGCGCATTACATGTTAATAATACATTTTACACTTACATGCAAATGATAGGCTACTTATTGAACTAAAATTAAGACTTCTTGAGAAACAAATTAATGACAGGATAATTTTGCTTGATGTTTACTTTAAAGACCGATTTTTCTGAAGCCACCTTCTTTTTGTTATTTATCACAACACAAGCAATTTATTGTCATGAATGATGGCCTCACTCTTACTACCAAACGCAAACTTCCGGGTCGGAAGTGTGCGGTGGTTCGAATCCCGTTTGGGCCCGAAATTTTCCTTCCGTCCATTAGACCATGAGTGGTGGTCTGGGCGCTAGTCTTTCGGATGAGACGATAAACCGAGGTCCCGTTGTGTTACCCAAAGTTATTCAGTGCACGTCAAAGAACCCACGGCGACAAGAGAGTTGTCCCTGGCAAAATTCTTAGAAAAAAGCCACTCCTCTCGGGCGAGAGCAGCCTGAATTTCACGCAGAGCAATCTGCCGTGACTTCATAAATCCTGTTCCGCTTTTCGTAAGAGTAGGCCATTGTGTGCCGGGGAGAACAGATGAATGAATTAACAAATCCGCATACACACGGGGAATGGGTGTAAAAAAAAAAGCACCTGAGTGCTTATTCCATTATCCTCGGAAAAAAAATTAAAAAACTCTGAGCGCTTTGATTTGTTGCTTTACAAGATTCAGCGCTATATACTCTTCTTCTTCTTCTTGTTCTTGTTCTTGTTCTTCTTCTCCTCCTCCTCCTCCTCCTCCTCCTCCTCCCCCCCTCCTCCTCCTCCTCCCTCCTCCTCCTCCTCCTCCTCCTCCTCCTCCTCTTCTTCTTCTTCTTCTTCTTCTTCTTCTTCTTCTTCTTCTTCTTCTTCTTCTTCTTCTTCTTCTTCTTCTTCTTCTCATGATGATGATGTTGATGCTTATTATTGTCATTGACTTGCTGCTGTCACTGTCTGCTGCAGAGTCGAGTCTTCCCTCCACTCCATTCTCCTCTGGTCTTCACAGCCGCTGGGAGACAGGTGGTCTGTCCTTCTTCAGCCGTCAGCGCCTGGGCTTTATCCCAGTTCTTGATTAAACCATTGACGCTGGGGGCAACAGTAAGGTGAGAGGCTGTATGACCAGTGGCTTTCTTTCCCACTCATGGAATTCCACTTCACAGCTTAGTCTTTAGTGATCGACTATGATTCTCTGACTAGGAGGCTTGACTCGCACAGTCCTTATGTGCTGCAGCGCTGGGGGCTAGTTGGCCTTTGGAGAACATCTCCAACGCTGACTGTCCTTATGCCCCACTTGGCCGAGAGTGAGAGTGGGGATGTACTGTGGGCAAGGCATCTCCACTATAATCAACTTTCTGCCCAATTTCCGAAACAGCAGCTGCCTCCTCTGCTGTTTTGGAGGTCATCGTCGGACACGACGGACAAACATATTTTACTACTACTTTTTCCTTCTGCTTGTACTCTGTGGCGGGGAGATATAATTGTCTGTCTGCTGCAAGGCGGGTAGCTTGGAGAAGGGACAATCCATGGACTTTCAGTGTTTCTGCCACGGAATCACTCCAGCGTCGCCTGGGTCTACCTCTGGCCCTCGTGCCAGAGTACCTCAAGTTGTAAGCACGCAAGGCTGGCTGGTTTGGCGGCATCCGTGTGAGGTGCCCGAACCACTTGGTTCGTTGTTGTTCAATATGGTGTAGGACGGGTGTGGCTCCTACCGTGTCTCTGATCACCTCGTTTCTTATCTTGTCTCTCCTGGTCTTGTTGACAGCTTTCCTCAAGCACTTTATCTCACACGTTGCCAGTTTCTGCTCCAGGGCTTTTGTCTGGGGCCATGTCTTGCACTGGTAAGTGAGAGTTGGCAGGAAGAGGGCGTTGATCAGCTTTGCCTTGGTGCTCATAGGGATGTTAGGATGTCGCAGAAGTGCGGCAAGTTGATTTCTGACTGCGTTTGCTTGTTGACAGGCGTGTTTCTATTTCTCTGTCCAGTTTTCCGTCCTCTTCACCCGTTTCGTACCAACCACTGTAAACTCATTAAAAAAAGACGTTTTTCTTCTGTGAAATCTGCAGGGAATACTTACCGCAGGCAGTTTTACCACTATTGGGAGTCAGGTGCTTGCTGGCGTCACAGCCACAGGTTCCTCCGTTACACATCTTGCCCGGCACCGTCACACAGTCCGAATCTGCCGTACACGTGGTCTGGCCCAGTTTCAGTTCTGAAATATCAACCACATGCCGCTAGAAAGGTGGCTCAGTGATGAACCATATTACACGCATCATATCTGAACTTCACTTCATTTTCCCCTCTCGAATACCGCTGTATACTTCATCAGGCAGTGGATGGATCTTTGGTTAGGTTAAGCAGCGTCGAGTTACCAGTTGGATGGGTGAGTGACCGTTTACGCGCTTTGGCTTCAGTAGTTCTCCCAGTTCCCCCAGCTGTAAGTGGGTACCTGTCCTCTTTAGGGTCAGGGAAAGTAAAGCAGCGAGGGAGAGGAGATGGGCGCCACCATCAATATGCTGCCCCTCCCCCCCCCCCCCCACACCTAAAGAAGTTGAGGTCTCTGATGCCTCGTTTCCCTACGACTACACAGGTTATGGAAACACCTTTACCATTTCTCTTTGGCTAGGTGAGTCTGGCAGAGAGAATAATCTCTATCTCTATCTATATCTCATGAAATAAAATCTGAGCGCTTTGATTTGTTGCTTTACAAGATTCAGCGCTATATAAATTCCATACATTATTATTATTATTATTATCCACGATGACAAGATTGATAACAGAACATCCATGGTGTGCAATGGCTGATCTGTCTCCGAGCCCCCATGGAAAACACTCGTTCAAGGGGAAGTTTTTACCCTCTGGAGTCAACATCAGTATTGACTCCACCCTCCCCCCCAAAAAAAAATCTTTGGGACAAGACTATGAACTGAGGCCCCATGTGCAAAACACACAGAGAAAATGTCGTTAAAACCTGGGCCGCCTTTTGGAAAAGTAAGCCATCATGTCAGTGAGAATAGACGACACATTTAACAAAACCACATGCACATGAACCCCCCCCCAAAAAAAAAACCCAACCTACATGCAATGGATGTAAAAATGAACATGCATGTTTATTCATTATCTACGAAAAAAATAGAATTGGAAATGACTTCAAAATTTGTGGTAGGGGGAATAAGCACAAAGACTCTTTACTGGAAGGTTATTGGCTCCGATTTCAACTGAAATTATAAAGGTTTTATACTACAGCCAGTTTCTGACAAATTCCGCAAATATTCTTCTTCTTGTTCTTGTTCTTCTTCTTCGAATGCTAAGACACCAACTATTGTTACCTGTTATACGAACGAAAGACGTTAAGCGCCTGACAAGTCAAGCCCAGCAAATCCGACTTCGGCATGATAAAGAAAATCTTTTGAATCTTTACTGGAAAAAAGGCAGGAGAATGGACCAAGAAGGCGGAAAATAGACGAGAAGGAGGTAGCAAGAAGAAAAAAGAACAAGGCAGAAATAAAGAGAGGGATAAAAAAGAGGGAATTTCAAGCACAGAATTTCCAGAAGGTGGGGGATGCTATTTATACTGACAGGGCCCCCGCAATCCCCACGGGGAACTTGAAGAAGCATCTGCCTCTTGATAGTTTGTCTGCAAAATCATTCCAGTAAAATACTAGAATGCACAGGAACGCAGTCAAAAGCATAATCATCACGATTCCTCTGGAACTGATGGCGATATGTATAAAGCACTAATACTATCAAACATTGCAACCTTCCTAGCTTTTCACTCCCAGGTTTGCTAGCTACTACGTAATGCAGCAACAAGACGAGCCCGCTAGTTGAAAACTAAAAAAAAAAAGTTTAAAAAAAAATAAGGCAGTACTCTTAAGCCTTGAGAATGCCATACAGTTCCACAGTGTGTCTTGAACATTCGTGTTTTCCCCCTAGACGGTGTGATTTGTTGATTTCTTTTATGATAGAATTGTACATTTTCTTTAGCTGAGTAAACGTCCAGCATTCTAAAAAACAAAAGGCAGCTCTCTCTCTCTTTCTCTCTCTCTCTCTGTCCCTCCCTCCCTCCCTCCCTCTCTCTCTCTGTCCCTCTCCTCTCTCTCTCCCTCCCTCTCTCTTTCTCTCTCTCTCTCTGTCCCTCCCTCCCCCTCTCTCTCTGTCCCTCTCTCTCTCTCTCCCTCCCTCTCTCTCTCTCTTTCTCTCTCTCTCTCTCTGTCCCTCCCTCCCTCTTCTCTCTCTGTCCCCTCTCCTCCCCTCCCTCCCTCTCTCTCTCCTCTCTCTCTCTCTCTCTCTCTCTCTCTCTCCTCTCTCTCTCACTCTCTCTCTCTCTCTCTCTCTCTCTCTTCTTCTCCCCCCCCCCCCCATGTGACTTAATTGATACGTGTGTCAAATAAGATATGTCTCTACAAATACTGTTTTTATCAAACTGAATTTAAATATTACATTTTGATTTATACCGATTTTGATATATATTGTGTTATAAATATTTACGCAGTCAAATAGCATTGTTTATCTAGTTCATAGTCCAAGACTTGATCATTGTAGTCATGATTCATTAATCGGTTGTTGGTTTGTTTGTTTTCTTTTCTTCCATATACTATGGTACTGTATATACCAGTATGTTGATTCCCCTCCTTCCCCCAAACTCCGTGTATTGTGGCCTAAGGCCAATGTACATATTAAACACGTTCAGCGTTCAGCGTTCAGCGTTCCCTTCCTCCCTCTCTCTCTTTCTGTCTCTCTCTCCTCCCTCTCTCTTTCTCTCTCTCTCTCTCTCTCTCCCCTCCTCTCTCTCTCTCCTCTTCTCTCCCCTCTCTCTCTCTCCTCCCTCCCTCCCTCCCTCTCTCTCTTTTTCTCTCTCTCTCTCCCTCTCTCTTTCTCTTTCTCTCTCTCTCTCTCTATCTCTCTCTCTCCCTCCCTCCCCCTCTCCCTCCCTTCCTCACTCTCTCTCCCTCCCTCTCTCTCTCACACACACAGTGCCACAACACACACACACACACAGTGCACACACACAGTGCACACACACAGTGTACACACAGTGCACACACACACACACACACACACACACACACACACACACACACACACACACACACACTCACACACACACACACACACACACACACACACACACACACACACACACACACACACACACACACACACACACACACACACACACACACACACACACACACACACACACACA
>CM054158.1:32499126-32501626 GCA_028751875.1 Rapana venosa
ATCTGATTAGTTTACACAAGCAAAACCTACATTCCGGTTTAGGCAAATTTGTCAAAGCACAACTAATTTTAGCATCATATGGCTGTAAGAGATGAAATCAACACCGACTGTGGAACAACTGTTTTAAAAGAGTTAAATTTGATTTTCTGAGAAAGAAAACTGGTCTAAAAGTAAAAAAGATTATGAATATACAGTAACATAACGACAGACAGAAGGAAGTTGACATGATTTCATGTTTGGGGGGTTTGAGCTATTTCCCCAATGTGTGTGTGCAGTCGTTGTGTGTGTGTGTGTGTGTGTGTGTGTGTGTGTGTGTGTGTTCGTGACATTTTTTTAGTTGAATTATCTTGGAATGTTTTTAACCACCAATAGAAAATGGAGCTTTCTTGTGTCTTCTTTCGTGATCATGATACACATCATGTGCCTGTCATATTGTCATTGCCCTTCATGGGATTCTTCAAGCGTTTTGGACTTGACTGGACTTGAAAGAAGTGTTGAGGTTGCTAGCTACTACTAATGCAGCAACAAGACGACCCGCTAGTTGAAAACTAAAAAAAAAAGTTAAAAAAAAAATAAGGCAGTACTCTTTAAGCCTTTAGAATGCCATACATGTTCCACATGTGTCTTGAACTTCGTGTTTTCCCCCTAGACGGTTGATTTGTTGATTCTTTTATATAGAATTGTACATTTTCTTTAGCTGAGTAAAAAAGTCCAGCATTCTAAAAAACAAAAAGCAGCTCTCTTACATCCTCTTTATCCTCTCTCTCTCTCTGTCCCTCCCTCCCTCTCTTCTCTGTCTCTCTCCCCTTCCTCTCTCTCACTTTCTCTCTCTCTCTGTCCCTCCCTCCCTCTCTCTCTCTGTCCCTCTCTCTCTCTCTCCCTCCCCCTCTCTCTCTCTTTCTCTCTTTTCTCTGTCCCTCCCTCCCTCTCTCTCTCTGTCCCTCTCTCTCTCCTCCCCCCCCCCCCCTCTCTCTCTCTCTCTCTTCTCCCCTCCCTCTCTCTCTCTCTCTCCCTCCTCTCTCCCCCCTCTCCTCTCTCTCTCCCCTCTCCCCTCTCTCTCTCCACGTGGACTTAATATACGTGTGTCAAATAAGATATGTCTCTACAAACTGTTTTTAAACAAACTGAATTTAAATATTACATTTGATTTATACCATTTAAAAAATATATTGTTATAAATATTACGCAGCAAATAGCATTGTTTATCTAGTTCATATCCAAGACTTGATCTTGTAGTCATGATTCATTAATCGGTTGTTGGTTTATTTGTTTTCTTTTCTTCCATAACTATGTACTGTAATATACCATATGTTGATTCCCTCCTTCCCCCAAACTCCGTGTATTGTGGCCTAAGGCCAATGTACAATTAAACACGTTCACGTTCAGCGTTCAGCGTTTCCTTTCCTCCCTCTCTCTCTTTCTGTCTCTCTCCTCCCCCCCTCTCTTTCTCTCTCTCTCTCTCTCCCTCCCTCCTCTCTCTCTCTCTCTTTCTCTCTCTCTCTCTCTTCTCTCCCTCCCTCCTCCCTCCTCTCTCTCTTTTTCTCTCTCTCCCCTCCTCTCCTCCTTTCTCTCTCTTCTCTATCTCTCTCTCTCCCTCCTCCCCCTCTCCCTCCCTTCCTCACCTCTCTCACTCCCTCCCTCTCTCTCTCATCACACACCCCATCACACACACACACACAGTGCACACACACACACACAACACACAGTGTACACACAGTCACACACAGTGCACCACACACACACACACACACACCACACACACACACACACACACACACACACACACCACACACACACACACACACAACCACACACACACACAATAAGCACTTTAACACTGGAACAGACACACACATGTCTTAGCTAAGATCAGCCTCAGCACCCTCCGATCAAGAAAAAAAAAACGCATCCCCAGACTATATCTGCCCACTTCCCCCACCGCTTTTTTTCTGTTGAGAAACAAACCAACAACACGAAGCCTAAACACAGTGTACTTACTACAGATGCCGTTTTTTGTCAACCGACTTTGCCGTGTCCACATTCTGAAACAGAAGGTAATCATTCATACGATGTTTGGACAAGATTTGATAAAATGGTCGATTAAAAAAATAAATCAATCTATCTGTCCGTCCGTCCGTCCGTTCCGTCCGTCCGTGTGTCTGTCTGTCTGTCTCTCTCTGTCTGTCTGTCTGTCTGTCCGTCCTGTCCGCCGTCCGTCGTCCATTTATCTCTCTCTCTCTATCTCTCAATCTATCTATCTATGTATCTATCATGTATCTATGTATCTATGTATCTATCTATCTATCTATCTATCTATCTATCCATCCATCCATCCATCCATCCAGCCAGCCAGCCAGCCAGCCAGCCAGCCACTCACTTACCTACCTACCTACCTACCTACTTATCTATCTGTCTGTCTATCCATCCATCCATCCATCCATCCATCCATCCATCCATCCATCCATCCATCCATCCATCCATCCATCCATCCACCCATCCA